>CM035429.1:77371739-77629239 GCA_020310875.1 Ceratopteris richardii
ACCTTTCCTAAATGCATGTTTTACTTGAGTATGACTAATTAATGGAAATGGTTGGAATTCATGCATTGCAAACAAAGAAATATCTTGATTGTTAAACGTAAAACTCATTGTGGAAATGGTTGGAATTCATGCATTGCAAACAAAGAAATATCTTGATTGTTAAACGTAAAACTCATTGCGTATGATAATCAATGCATGGATCATAATGATGAAGAAAAGCCATACCAAGTGTAACATCATAGGACTGCAAAGGAGCAATTAAGAATGTGCGTTAATCTATGTATAAACCTATACAAATTTGAACATTATGCACTTCACTTGTAACATTATATCTATTTCCTTGAAATGCAGTGTGAACTTTATACATAGAAGGAAGTGAGTTTAATTGGAGATCTTTCACTAGTCTATGAGAAATAAAGTCATGCAAATCACCATCATCATGTAAAATATTAACAAATTTACCATTAATAGTACATTGTATGCAAAGTAAAGAATGAATGGAAATTTTGTTACCAAGGTACGTAGATCCTGTTCCAATGCTTCTTTGGTCCAATCAGGTTGAATGTCTTCACGAACCACTTCCATAATGTGTACTTGAGCTCCGATGGGCTTCATGTCATTAATTTGGAACCTACATTTAGCTTTAGCATGACCAAACTTACCACAATGCCAACAAGTGATACAAGGCCTCTTTTGTTGAGCATCCATGCTTGTAGTTTGAAGGGTTGCAGGTTTTGTGGGTTGTAGGGGAGTGGTCTTGGATACTGGTGAGAAAGTGGATTGAGGTGGGCACTGAAAGGTAGGAGGCATCGGAAAGTAGATGGGCACTGAAAAGTAGGAGAAAAAAGACTAGTGAAGCGATGCTTGAAAGGAAAATTGGGCTTGATTGGTGGTTGTCATTGACACATTTGTTCTAAGGGAATGGACTTGGTGATGGATTGAAACTCTTCTCAACATCATGTGCAAAAGAAATAGCTTCATAGAGGGTCTTAGGACATAGGGTGTTGAGCTTAGCTTGGATTGGTAGCTTGAAACCATCTTCATACTTTCGTTGCAAAGTATCTACAGGAATCGTTTCAAGCAAATGAATAATTAATAATCGGTGCCAAAAATGTTTAGTATAGTTAGACACAGTATCTCCATCTTTGCATCCAAAATTTTTCCATGATCGACATGCATGTAAGTGGAACTGAGGAGGAAGGAAGGACTCCTTGATCTTTTCTTGAAATGCTTTCCATATAGTGGGGCGGTCGGGACTATGGCACAAAACATTCCACCATAACTGGGCCTTACCCACCAAATAATTAGTTACAAATTTCACTTTTTCACTTTTAGAGTATGATTCATCAGAAAAGAAGTCATCAAAATGAGATATCCATGAAAGAACCAATTGGCCATCCTTTTGCCCATCAAATCGTGAAAATTGGAAATTTTTGGCACCAATCTTGGATTGTGTGCCTTGTTTTTGGGCGATAATAATGGCCTTGATCACTCTAACTAGATTATTGTCATCACTCTGCAGTTGCTGGAGTGCAGAATCGCGTTCCTTAATCTCGTTTTGGGCATGTTGGAGTTCATGCCATGGAAGCTCTGATTGTTGCTCAATTGGTACCTTATGGCTAGGGTCCATGGCCTTATGTAGAGAACCAAAACCTAGTTCTGGACTGGACGATTGAGATGGTTGTCCATTCGCGATGAACCAAAATCATCGGTATTATGGCTACGGTCCATGGCCTTATGTAGAGAACCCAAACCTAGTTCTAGAATGGACGGTTGAGATGGTGGGAGTGATGAACCAAAATCATCAGTATTATGGCTAGGGTCCATGGCCTTATGTAGAGAACCCAAACCTAGTTCTCGACTGGACGGTTGAGATGGCTATCGATTCACGAGCGAATGCCATGGATCATGACTGGATGCCGATACATACACCTCCACGGATGTGCCTTGGCTTTGATACCACTATTAACCTTTGGATCCCACAAACGCACATACAAAGAGGATAGTACAAAAACAAAATCACATAAAAATACTCAGAGAATAGAAAGAGACAAGAGACTTGACACTAGATTGGGTACAATCTCCCCCCACATACTATGATGGACGGGTCTATTAGAGCATTTGTATTTATAGGTATTTCTTATTACATCCCGAATAGAAGATCATGCTTTTTATAAAAAATTGCTTTATTTACAAAATCATGATTTTCTATTTTTACTAAAGTGTCACTTTCTAAAGCGATCTATTATTTTTACAAAAATAACTAAAAATACTATCTTTCAAATATTCTTTTAAATAACTTCAAAAAATATCTGAATAAGTCCATGTGCATTCACACCCTCATGAATCTTCTCCTACTAAATCAAAACACAAAACATATTAAAAACCTGAAGGCATTAAAATCCATTTAACATTGCATTATTGTATGACACTAAATCATATAGTTAGTGTGATGACTATGGCCTTCCTAACTACCACTCGAATCTCATTAGCACCCGTAGATGCTCGCTCATGAAACCCATCTCCCTGATCCCATCTAATTGGTTTCCTTAGTAGTGTAGTAGTGTAGTCAAAATGTTGCACTACTTACTCAAGTGATGTGCATGAGTGAAACTAGTCACTCTTTGGATAGTCCTCATCATACCCCATAGTCTCCTAATCATACTCTGAGACTCTGTTGAAGGTAATGAAACCTTTGGTACATGGTAGACAATCATAATGTATCTCCTCTACTCCTCTAGTATGCAAGTTCTTAAAACCTATAGGATTGTTTGTGCACATTTCTAATGGTGAAGGTATATTTCCTTCCCCTTAGCAATCATATGGTCTAAATCCATAAGGATTATGTGTAGGGATCCAATCACTATTGAAGTTGCCTCATCTATGATATTTTTATGGTCATAAGTCCATCAAGTACATGCTTACAAGCATGTATACATTTTAGTGATATTTGCAGAGAAGGCATGTTACTATGCCATAAAATTCTTTCCTAAAGGTAAGTGCATATATAACACCATGAGATGGGAAACATTTTAATAGCATTTTCCCAAGAAAATGGATTTTCAAAAAAATTTAACCATAAGATCAAATATATGGCCTTATAGGCCAATGACACATAGGCCACTCAGCATACCCATGGCATACAAGCCATATTCTCACTTATGAACGACATACCCTGCAAAACCATAGAATCCTAACAACAAGATCTATGTTGCATAACCTTGTACTTAACACTTGTGCATGCTACTTCTTTGTTTTAAACTTCCTTAATTTTTTTAAGGTCAGCATACCATGGATAATGTTGCAAAGATGCATGGAATTGGATATGCATGTTGTTACTTTCCTTCCTTAAATGAAGATGTACAATTCTTTCATGAATGCCTAAATAAAAAGAATTTAAGCATTCCTAAAATTTATCTTCATAATCATGCATATGTTCTAAACTATTCATAATGAAACCAAATCAAATAAGAGAAAATATGAAATGAAGATTAAATTGTTCCTATGATCCAATGATCCAACAACTCTTCAATTTTGCAAGAGACGTGTTGCATCAAGCCTTCCATATCTTATATTCCTTGATGCCTAGAGATGCACTTGCATCTACTTCACCTATGCTCTTTCTCTCTTACAAAGCAAACCAAATGTTTCCCCTCAACATTGTTGAATGTTACAAGAGATGAACATGTGCTAATATAAATGTCCTTAAGGCACCTACATGCCAAATATACATATACCAAATTGCCTAAGGCACATCATGTGCTACATGTACAAAATTACAAGACTAAATAGGAATTTCCTACTTTTACAAGCTTAAGAGATGGCTGCTAAGAATAAATTCTCTGTGCAAACTTGTTACTATTGATATATTTAGGTAGTGATGTGTGTGAACATACTAGGACCATCGGGGCACTTTTTTTCCCTCTTTTGGAGGTTTTTACCCTCGACTTCTATATACGCCTATAACCCTAATGGGTCACTCATCTTTGTACATTCTAGTGGTAATACATTCAGTATTGTGTGTTGTGCTCCAAGCTTCTTCTTCTTCCTTGTGCTGTTCGAGTGCTTCTACAGACCTCAAAATTGAATAATTGGTATCAAAGCACGTCATTGTTTCATATTGGGTGTCGTCAACACCCCTTCGGTCATAGTCTTAGAATTGCATGAAATTTGATGAGCATATTAAGGGCGATTAGGAATTCAAAATGGCTTTGCATCGTGGTGTCAAAATCATGATCTGAGCTCATTTTGAGTCTCCAAATTTACTATCATAGTGCTTGTGCAAGCAATTTCACCTTTTTGTGCCAAAGATATATAGGTTTCGGTTCACCAGTATAAGCGCTGTCGTCGAGATTTTCTCTCCTCTCTCACTCATGAAGGCCTACAGGAAACACATTCGATGAAGGTACACAAAATTCCCTGAGAAGTCTGAGATGCATCAAGGATGTCAAAGGGAGTTCACATGCAAACTTTGGAAGAAATCGAGCAAATCTAGGGTAGCGGTCAAAGTTGGTCAAACTTTTGAAATTAGGGCAAAAATTTCAATATCTCCAAATCACATGAAAATTCATATACTTGTAAAGCCTATCAAAGGCAGTGTATAGCCTGAATTTAATATGTAAATGGATTTTCTAGCACATTGATATGCCATGTGCATTTTGTAAAAAATATAATTTTTCCACTTAGACCCTACAAAATCTTGTATAGGAATTTTTGTTAGCCATATGGTTTGGCATGTATAAAAACCATATGTGGCTACATATTTGTACAAAGTTTCAAGGCTATCAGAGTTTCCTAGACACCTTAATGCCACCTTTCAAGCTTCCAAATATAGTCAAACTTGTATAAGGGAGATTTAGATAAAAGTTTTTTCTACATATTCTTGAAGGAGATCTTTGGAAACATAGTCCTACAAAGTTTCATCTTTATCAAAGCCTTTTTGGAGGGTCAAAGAGCACAAAGTGCAGTTTTCAAGGTCACCATATTTTTCTAGTTTAATCAAATTGAAGGGTTGAAGGGCTGCCACATGGTGAAAGCTGATTGAGCCATGTTGTACGATCAAGATGAGCTGATATTCAAGGGTGGAGATGAACTTATGCTTAAAGCAAGGAGAATCCATGAGTTTTTTTCATCAAAGAAGACTTTTTTGACAGTTAAAGATCAATAAGGCAACTTTTTTCTAAAAATAGTGGCATATCTTATCCGAATTGATGTCAGCACTAATCCGACGGTCCAAATCATCCCCAGATCCAATGGTGGAGAATGAAGGCGCCTCATTTCACTCCTTTACACTAGATTTGATAGAAAGAACAATTCCAAGCCATTGATTTGATTAATCAAACGGTTGTAATAGAAAGTAGTGATCCTAGAGTTAGGGCTCTTGCTAGCTAGTGAGGATCACCCTTGAGACGATCACCCTCGGTTGAGCGAGTGAGGATCCAAGCTGGGCTAGTGTGAGTATAGTACCTAGTTTCAAATTTAAGTTAGAACTCCAATCTAGGATAGGCTCTTGAAACCAGCATCTCTATCTTGACTCACCCTCGGTGGAGCGTGTGAGTGAGTTAGAGATGGTTTTAATGAGTCTTAGACTTCTTTAGTTAGACATTACGAGCCTAGACATACATAGGTTCAATGAAGTGGAACTTATCTTTTTACGTGTGACATTCGGTTGAACTGTCATGGTTTGAAGGTCGGAACTGCCTTTGATCAGTAGACTACTTAGCTTGACGTATCACGACGATCTTATACATGTATCTTAATTCAAATCCTTTTAATTCATGTCACTTGTCACTTGTCTCTTGTCTCTTGTCTCTCAGTCTCTTAAGTATTTTTACATGTCTTCTATTTTCTTCTATGTGTGAGAAGGCTCCGCACTATTGCGTTAAACAAGTGAGGATCTTTCATTGAGCTTGTGATTAAACTCTATCATCATAATTCACTTGCATGCATATAATCCATACATACCCATACATATTGATTAGTTTTTGAAAGTGTATAAGAAGCTCCAATATTGGACCATTCTTCCTTTCGAAACTGATTTATGTGTAAGGATTCCATCTATTCTCGTCATGCATACATATCATCCAAAGAAGACTATGCATATGGATTAGAATTAGGAAGTGTTTAAGAAGCTCCTTCAATGGACTATGATTCCTTCCAAATTTGATTCGTGTGTATGGTTCTCTTTCATTCTTATCATTCATGTTCATAAATCTAACTTGCACTCCTACATTCCCATTCCCATAATCACTTCAACATCTCTCTCTTCTCCATACTCAACATTAATTTCACTTTCACATCCTTAAACCTTCCAACATTCATTAGCTTCATACACCCTGTGTGTGCCACAACCGGACCCGATCCACTCGGATTGCGATCACCTCCACATTTGAACCCGACGTGAAACGCTATGTGGCATTTGCTTCTGATCTTGTTGGGAGGTTGTGATCCATATCCTTTGTTTCATATTTTTCATCCTCATCATACCATCATCATCATTCTTGAGTGTTGCACTGGATTTCTCACAATATCGTGCACATCTTCGCCGTGAAGTAAACGCATTTGTGAGAGATCTAGAGAATCGTGCATCAATTGCTCATTCACGTAAGATGGAGGAAGGATTCAAATCCCTTATTGTTGAGAAACAAGGCCAAAGAATAGTCTCTTCTATGTTGAGAGAGAAGGGAAAATTCAATGGCATCAACATCACAAGCTACTTAGATTTGTTTGAAGAGAAAGCTATGATTTTTGATCTTCTCGAAGATCTTTTGATATCATTCTTTGAACGAATTGTTGATAGCTCTATCATAAACCATGTCACTCAATATGATACTCTTCCTTGGAGTGATTTTAGAAAGGAGATGCTCAAAGAATTCTATCTTGAAGATTATAGCCAACATAATCGGGATGGATTCTTACGATGGGTCAATTCCCCAAAGCCCAATAGCTCTATTACTCACTTACAAAATGAGTATATTAGACGCTATGAACAACTTCTTGATGAGGATAAGTTAACTTTGGAACCTGATCTCGTGATCAATTTTCTTAAGCTTCTTCATCCTGAAATTTGTAGGGAAGTTGAACGGCGATTAGAAGAGCCAGATAAGCGCTATGGTCTTACTTACAATTGGCAAAAAGTGTGTAAAGTAGTAGAGGTTGTAGTCCATAGACATCAAAGACAATCCATGCTTTATGAGCAAACTAGTGTTCCTCAAGCTAGCCTTCCACAAACTAAGGAGCAAGTTAGAGAACAATCCCATGCTATGCTCTTTGACTCTACTCCTATTCCTCAAATGATGGAGCCTACTCAAGGTTTTAAAGTAGAGCCAAATAAAAGTGTAGTTGAACAATCTCAAGTGGAAATTCTCACTAAGCAAATGGAAAGTCTTATTGCTACACAATCCAATTTGGCCAAGACTATAGATGCTTTACAATCTAATTACACCAAAACTTTCCAAAATCAAATGAACCCAATGTCTTTTCAAGAGCCTTATCAACATGTTATAGCTACCAATTAAAATCCACAAGTAGCTCCTACTCAAGCATATCAAGTTTCTCCAACGCATAATCCTTCAATGCAAAATCCTCATACTCATGTGCAAAATCCTCAAATGTATCAAAACATATATCCTCAAGCTTCTCAAACAACTTTTCAAAATCCTCAAAATCAAAATTTTCAAAATTGTCAACCATTTACTATGGAAGCTCCTTGCACCTCAAGCACCACATGATGCTCCCCAAGCTCCTCAAATACATCAAATGCCTTATCAAAATCCTAGTTATCCTGTTCAAGAAATTCCTTATCAACAAAATACTCAATTACAAAATTTCCCACCACAAGTTAATCAAAATCCTCAAAATCAAAATAGTTTTGTGCATGGCCCTCGTAGGTGTCCTTGGTGTGATTCATTAGAGCACTTTTTGAGAGATTGTGAACTATTGAAGGCTGCTAAGGAGCAACGACTAGTAATAGACATAGACAAGAAAATATGTGACTATCGATCTAGGCTACCTTTGCAAGGAAATTATGGTAAGGGAGGAATGAAAAAACACTATGAAAATATAACCATAACGGACGTAGGAACTACAAGAGTGAAAATAGAAGCTCTTGATGAACAACAAGTAGAATCAAGTAAACCCACAAAGGAAGGTGACTTTTCCATAGAGGCTTTAGTAAGAGCACGAGATGAGATTAGGAGAATAATGGCTTGGGAGTCATCGATAGAAGATCAATCTCTTATTTCTCACATATCCAATGTAGAAGAAAAACAAAAAAGAGATAAAGTAGAGCCTAGTGAGAGAAGAGTGACTCGAAAACAAACCTCACAGGGAATAGAAACAATCATAGAGCAAGGAGAAACATCACAATCCAAAGATAAAAAACAAGAATCACAACCCAATGAACAAAAACAAGAGGAGAAACAAAAAGGGAAGAAGACAACGCAAAGAAAAATAGAACCAAAGCCTTTATATAAACAAGAACAATCAAAACAAATTGAAGAACAAACACGAGAACATGAACAAAAACAAGATACTGAGCAAAAACAAAAGAAACCAAAGAGAAAACCTAAAGCCATCTTGATTTCAGAAATCGAGAGAAAAATAGATCCTATGGAGATTTTAGATGACATTTTGCTTAAGAGTCAAGTGACTATCTCTTTAGAACAAGTTTTCTCTATTGCAAAGCCTGTTTTTAAAGATAACTTTACTGGCTTAATTAAAAGGAAGAGGTTTCCGCTTAATCTAGATACTGAGATGCAAGATTCTCTAGATCAAGATCAAGCTATGAATGAAGCCTTAAACTTTGATGAATCTACTGAAGTGGAATTTGATGATGATGAAGTAAATGTTAGTGCAAGGCAATCAACAATTGAAGTTTTGAAGTCAAGGATTGAAGAAAAGATCAAGATATTAAGCATGAAGAAAGTACATGTTCAGAGAATGAAGAATGTATACATATGTACATTAATTTAGAGTTAGTTCACTTATACTTTTGTATGGTGATGAACTTGTACATATTTGCCTATATATACAAGGAAAAATGTCGGAGAAAATATGAGAGAGCATGTGAATAGAGAAATTAGAAGTTGTATGAGTCATTAGATACTTTAGAAGTAAGTAGGATCTCTCTCATCACTCAGATGTAAAGTTTTCCAGAAATGAAGAAAAGTTGCACCCGATATTTCTAAGAGTTCTCCTTCTATGTTGCTCGTCTTTTGTGAAATGCTTTTGTACAAGTCTAATTCTATAGTTGATTGACCTCTGTACAAATTTTCAGCTTCTAATTGTGATCAAGTTGAGAGAATTGAGTGTAGCAACATTTACATGTGTAAATGTAAAGAAGAGAAGTTGCAGGAGGTGCAAAATTCGATGCTAATGTTTTGGTCAGTTCTCCTTCCACAGTGTAAAGTTTTGAGCAAGCAAGCACTCATTATTTAATTTGGAAGGCAAGCTACCTATGGCTAAAAGAATTTGATTAAAACGGATCTAGTTTGGGAGAACCAAGCTTTAGAAGTTGTAGGTGTCAAAGTCGATTGTAAATAACTACAATTTTAGACATAGGTGACTTGTTAAGATCATTTCTCAAGATCTACTGAGTCTTTTGGAATTATTTAACTTGGAGGAGGTGCGAAAACTATAGGCACCACCTTGTGCAAAGTTTTATCATAAACTTTACACATTTGATAAGTCAATGAGTGAGTCATGTGCAGTAGACTTTCTGTGTAGTCACCTTCTTCACAGTTTGTTCAAGATTTTGGAAATTGAGTATTGATCCTCCAAATTGATGAAAGTTTTAAGTTATTCTTGATATAGAGGTGCTCTAACTTCAAGAATAACTTGTTCATTTGGAGATTAACACTCTCCATCAGTGGTATCAGAGCAGGAAGCATCAAAATTGAAGAAAGGAGGACCCCTACTGTTGCAGTTATAAAGAATTCAACATTTGAAGATACAAAGGGTGAAAGCTTGAAAGCAAAGCTTGAAAAGAAGGCCAGAAGATATCAAGGAAGACAAAAGGAACTTCATTCAAAGCAAAGGTAACCTTATTCCTCATAAAGCTTGAAGGATTTAATACACAGGTGAAGAAAGGATGGGAGATTCTCTTCAGATAGAGAAATTGGATAGAGAGAACTATCCAACATGGTCAATGAGGATGGAAGCTCATCTTATGAGCAAAGACGTGATAGGTTATATTATAGGTGAAGAAGAAAAGCCTCAGTTCAGAGATCCTAGTGTTCCAACTAGGGATGAATTGTCAGATTTGAAGGCTTGGATGAAGAGAGATGCTCAAGCTAGGAGCATTATCTATATGGGAGTTAATGACTACTTGCTACCTCACATTAGAGGTCTTGAAAGTGCAAGTGATATATGGAATGCTTTGGAGGAGCATTTCCAAAACACCACAAAGTTAAGGAAGGCATCCTTGTGGGTAGAGTTTACCACATTCAAGAAGAAGGCCTCTCAATCCATCTCAGATTATGTAACAAGGATGAAAGACATTGCAGATGCATTCGGAGCAGTTGATGAAGATATTGAGGAGGATAAATTGGTAAGGCAAATCCTCACATGTTTGAGAGGCGATGACAAATGGAAGCCATTCATTTTGTCTGCTGAATTATCACTAGATCATTTTACTCCTGATTTAAATCAGTTGCTAGGACACATGCTAACCTTTGAGCAGGATGTCAAAGGTGAAGGTGATAAAAGTGCAGGTCAAGCAATATATTCAAAGGTTAAGAAGAAGAATAGCAAAGGGAAGCAACAAGCAAATGAAGATGAAGGTACAACTAGCCAATCTAACTTCCTAAGAGGAAGAGGAGGTGGCAAAGGTAAAGGAAGAGGCAGAAGTAATAAAGATGGAGTCAAAGCTTGCTGGATTTGTGGTAAGACAAATCACTTAGCTTATGATTGTTGGCATAATACTCAGAATAATGGTGGATATAATCAGAATTTTAATTCAAGAGGAAGAGGTGGCAGAAATCAAAGATGTAATTTCGGAGGTAGAGGTTATTTTGGAAGAAATACAGGTAGAGGATTCCAAAATCAACAATACAACAATACCTACTATAATTATGCTTCAGATCAGAAGGAGGATTCAACATTGATAATGAATGCAACTTGTGAAAGGCAAAGTGAAGACCAAAGAGTCTTCTACATTGACTCAGGGTGTAGTAATCACCTGAGTGACAACATAGCCTTGATGACTGATTTGGAGAATAAGGTAGCTAATCATGTAGTTGAAACAGGTGACAATACAAAGCACAATGTGAAGTCAATTGGATCAGCGAAGGCCAAGGATGGAAGTACTCTCTTGAGTAAGGTTTTGTATGTTCCTACAATTCCAAAGAATCTGATAAGTGTAGGACAAATTTTTGAAAAAGGTTATGAAGTTAGGTTCACTAATGAAGGAGTTTTTGTGGAAGACCCTAGCAATGGGTATAAACAAATTGTTTTAGGGAAGCAAGAAGGAAGATTGTTCACATTAAAGAGACAAGGTAACATTGTTCATGCCTTGTTCACCTATGGAGGACATAAGATCTCTGAGTTAGAT
Organism: Ceratopteris richardii; assembly: GCA_020310875.1. Classification (NCBI taxonomy): domain Eukaryota; kingdom Viridiplantae; phylum Streptophyta; class Polypodiopsida; order Polypodiales; family Pteridaceae; genus Ceratopteris; species Ceratopteris richardii. Next base: position 77,383,291 of record CM035429.1, read on the forward strand.
CTTTGGCACAAAAGGCTTGGACATTTCAATAAAAGAGGTATTAAATATATGGTTAATAATGGTTCAATGCTTGGATTGCCTAATGTTGCAGATCCACATATGACATACAGATGTGAGGCATGTCAATTAGGTAAGGCTCATAAGCAATCTTATTTCAAGCATGGTTTTATGTATCCAGAGAAGCTTGAATTGGTACACACAGATGTGTGGGGACCATCAAAGGATTTCAGCATCAATGGTTCAAGGTATTATGTGATTTATGTTGATGATGCTACTAGATGGATCACTATCTATGTGATCAATGATAAGTCAGAGGTATTCAATACATTCAAACATTATCATGTGTATGCAGAGAGAATTACAGGTCAAAAATTGAAGAGACTAAGGTCAGATGGAGGGGGAGAGTATTTCTCTAATGAGTTCAGTGATTACTTGTGGAATGTAGGTATAAAAAGGGAAATTAATTGCAGGTGCTCTCCTCAACAAAATGGTATAGCAGAAAGAAGGAATAGAAATCTTGTTGAGTTTGCAAGATCCATGATGAAGGAAAAAAATTGCCCCAATTATCTGTGGGCTGAGGCTGTAAATACAGCCACATATTTGGTCAATAGATTACCATGTAAAGCTTTGTAGGGTATGACACCATATGAGGCATGGTGGTGTAAGAGACCTACTCTAGATCATTGCAAAGTATTTGGATGTTTGGCATATGCATATTTGCCATCTCAATTAAGGCACAAATTGGAACCTAAAGCTGAAAAGTATGTGTTCATTGGATATGATGATAAGCTGATGGGATATAGGTCGTGGATTCCATCCACAAAACAATTCCTTGTATCAAAGGATGTTACATTTGATGAGCAAGGTACTTGGTATGCAGGTACAATCAATATTTATGCATGTGATGAGGAAGTTGTGAATCAAAAGAAAGGTAAATCAAAGGTTCAGATATTTGATGAAGAAGAGAACAATGAAGTATAGGTTGAAGTTGAAGAAGTGCCAAGGTTTGATCCAGAATGTGATGAGCTAGAACCTCAAGGAGTGGAGAACTCAGAAGGTCATCAAGACACAAATGGCAACCTACAAGGTATAGCTATGACACTTCTTTTTTGGCTACTAAAGATTATGCTTATATGATGAAAGAAGATGAAGACCCTTCTACATATGAAGAGGCAAAAGGTAAGGAAAATTGGGAGAAAGCTATGGAGGAAGAGTATGATGCATTGATGGAGAATCAGACATGGGATTTGGTTCCTAAACAAAATAGTCAGAAGATCATTGGATGCAAATGGGTCTACAAGACAAAGAGGTTTGCAGATGGAAGTGTGTCTAGATGTAAAGCTAGACTTGTTGTGAAAGGGTTTGCTCAGACATATGGTATAGATTATGATGAGACTTATAGTCATGTGGCAAAGATGACAACCATCAGGACACTCATAGCTATTGCTGCATGTAAAGATTGGAAATTATGTCAATTAGATGTGAAGAATGCTTTTCTAAATGGTTACATTTCAGATGATGTCTTCATGGAGTAACCACAAGGATTCAGAAATGAAAGGTATCCAGATCATGTATGTAAGATCAAGAGAGCTTTGTATGGTTTGAAGCAAGCCCCAAGGGCATGGAATTATAGACGTGAAGTTCTTCAAAGAACTTGGTTTCCAAGTATCTAAAGAAGATAGTAGCTTGCTTGTCAAAGCAAGTGATGATGGGTTCATTTACATGTGCATATACGTTGATGATATAATTCTTACAGGTACAGATGAGAAAGGCATTCAAAGCCTAAAGAAGCAAATGGAGAAAGAGTTCAAGATTAGTGACTTGGGAGACTTGTCATATTTCTTGGGCATGGAGATCTCATACACTCAACATGGAGTGTATGTAACTCAAGAAAGGTATTTGAAAAACGTGTTGATTACGTTCAAAATGGATGATTGTAGGGTAGCACATAATCCAATGGAAGTGAATCACAAATTGAGCAGATATGGAGGAGAAGAGTTCAAGGACATGAAACTATATCAAAGTTTGGTTGGTAGTCTGATCTATGCTACATTAACTAGGCCTGACTTGTCATATGCAGTTGGAGTATTATCTCAATTCATGCATTGTCCTAGGAAAGAACATTGGGTTGCAAGACAAAGAGTGTTGAGGTTTATTAAGGGTACACTCAATGAAGGCTTGTATTATGGTTTTACATCAGATACAAACATCAAGATATATAGTGATACAGATTGGGCAGGTAATCCTGATGATAGGAGATCAACTTATGGATACTTGTGTTATGTGGGAGATAAGTTAATCTCTTGGTGTTCAAAGAAGCAACACATAGTTGCTTTATCATCTACAAAGGCTGAGTACAAGGGTATGGTTGAAGCTACAAAGGAAGTGATATGGCTTAGGACTCTCTTGAAGAGTTTTGACATTATTCAGACTACACCCACTATTCATGGACATAATATGAGTTCATTGTATTTAGCTGGTAACCCTGTTTTTCATGCCCGGACTAAATACATTGAGATTCAGTATCATTTTCTAAGAGAGAAGGTGATGGATAAAGAGATTGAAGTTATACATACTTCAACAAAAGATCAGATAGCTGATATGCTAACCGAACGCTTGGATGCATCAAATCTACAAAGATTCAAAGACATGGCAGGCATAAAGAAGATATAGAAAACCTCAGTTGATGATTGAAAGGGAGCTGTTGGTGCAAGGCAATCAAAAATTCAAGTTTTGATGAAGTTTTGAAGTCAAGGATTGAAGAAAAGATCAAGATATGAAGCATGAAGAAAGTACATGTTCAGAGAATGAAGATATGTATACATATGTACATTAATTTAGAGTTAGTTCACTTATACTTTTGTATGGTGATGAACTTGTACATATTTGCCTATATATACAAGGAAAAATGTCAGGGCAAATATGAGAAAGCAATTGAATAGAGAAATTAGAAGTTGTGTGAGTCATTAGATACTCTAGAAGTAAGTAAGATCTCTCTCATCAATCAGATGTAAAGTTTTCCAGAAATGAAGAAAAGTTGCACCTGATATTTCTAAGAGTTCTCCTTCTGTGTTGAGTCTTTTGTGAAATACTTTTGTATAAGTCTAAGTCTATAGTTGATTGACCTCTATACAAATTTTTAGCTTCTAATTGTGATCAGGTTGAGAGAATTGAGTGTAGGAACATTTACATGGGTAAATGTAAAGAAGAGAAGCTGCAGGAGGTGCAAAATTTCATGATAATGTTTTGGTCAGTTCTCCTTCCACAGTGTAAAGTTTTGAGCAAGCAAGCGTTCATTCTTTAAGTTGGAAGGTAAGCTACCTACGGCTAAAAGCATTTGATTAAACGGGATCAAGTTTGGGAGAACCAAGCTTTAGAAGTTGCAAGTGTCAAAGTTGACTGTAAATAACTACAATTTTAGACATAGGTGACTTGTTAAGATCATTTCTCAAGATCTACTGAGGCTTTTGGAATGATTTAACTTGGAGGAGGTGCATAAACTATGGAAAACATGTTTTGCAAAGTTTTATAAAAAACTTTACACATTTGATAAGTCAATGAGTGAGTTATGTGCAGCAGACTTTCTGTGTAGTCACCTTCTTCACAATTTGTTCAAGATTTTGGAAATTGAGTATTGATCCTCCAAATTGGTGAACATTTTAAGTTATTCTTGATATACAGGTGCTCTAACTTCAGGAATAACTTGTTCTTTTGGAGATTAACACTCTTCATCAGTAAATGTTAATAAAAATTTCTTAGGACATATTTAACTTGACCATGAAAATCATGAAAACAATCCTGAAAGTCACTTTAAAAGAAAATTTTGGTCTAGAGGTACATCAGAGATGCATGTTAAAATAGGAAATGGTAAGAACACTATCACTGTAAATGCATTAGTAGATTCCGGCTCTGAAATCAAATGTGATTTCAAGAGAAGTTTATGATAAGTTTTGATGGCCCATAGATAAAGATTGTGGATGGCGTATGAGAACTGTAGATAATGGTGTAGGTACCCTGTATGGAGCTTAGAAGTACCTATTATTTGCCTAGGATGTACATTGACATTAGTAGCTATGTTTCTACATGTTCTACTTGTCAAATTCATTCATCAGTCAAACATAGAGATACGTTGCATCCTACTTATCCACCTTGTATTCACTATAAGTGGGTACTAGATCTTATAACTATGCCTAAAGGTATTGACAAAATGCGTTACATTGTACTTGCAAGAGAAGACTTAACTAATCATGTAGAGGGATGTGCACTACGATCTAAGACCACTTACAATGTTTGCAAATTCTTGCTTGAACATTTCATAAGTCGCTTTGGGTACATAGAGAAAGTAGTTGCCAATCGTGGAGAGTTAGATGCGAGAGAAGCCAAAGAGTTCTTTGAACATCATAGTATTCGTTAGTCTCTCACTACTGCATATAATCTAGGGGCCAATGGTAAAATAGAGAGAGGGCATCCACCTATTGTGAAAGCCATATTTAAAGCATGTAATGGTGACATCAAACAATGGCCTAGATTTTTACCTTTTGCACTTTGGGCAAATAGAATGACATGCACACGTACTACTGGGTATATGCCTGCTCAACTCATGTACTGTCAAAAACCATTGTTTCCAATTCAGTCTCATATTTCCGCATGGTCAAATTTGCCTTGGTCTGAAAACATGTGTACTGATGATTTTTTGAGTTTGCGCATGGAATAGTTAGAACAAGGTAAATTAAGACTTGATGATGCCGTTGCAAAGTTAAGACAATCTAGAATGAAAAGCAAGCGTTATTTTGATAAAACTCATCAATTGCGTCCTAACTATTTCAATTCTTTCTTTCATGCAAATTTTGACTCATGTCACGTTACCTACTCATTCATGCATATAATCAATTTTCCTTCCATGTTTCTTATGTTGCCTCTAGAATTTGATGCCTGGAACATTTTGTTTTTCACAGATGCTAGAGTGGCGCTTCCGAAGGAATCGCAGGTTTAGTGGGGGTGAATGTCGTCGAGATTTCCTCTCCTCTCTCACTCATGAAGGCCTACAGGAAACACATTGAGTGAAGGTAGCCAAAATTCCATCTGAAGTCCAAGATGCATCAAGGATGTCAAAGGGAGTTCACATGAAAACTTTGGAATAAATCGAGCAAATCTAGGGTAGCGGTCAAACCTAGTCAAACTTTGGAAATTAGGGCAAAATTTTCAATATGTCCAAATCACATGAAAATTCATATACTTGTAAAGCCTATCAAAGGCAGTGTATAGCCTGAATTTCACATGTAAATGGATTTTCTAGCACATTGATATGCCATGTGCATTTTGTAAAAAATGTAATTTTTCCACTTAGACCCTACAAAATCTTGTATAGGAATTAGTTAGGCATATGGTTTGGCATGTATAAAGACCACAATATTTGTACAAAGTTTCAAGGCTATCAAAGTTTCCTAGACACCTTAATGCCACATTGCAAGCTTCCAAATGTAGTCAAACTTGTATAAGGAAGATTTAGATAAAAGTTTTTTCTGCATATTCCTCAAGGAGATCTTTGGAAACATAGTCCTACAAAGTTTCATCTTCATCAAAGCCTTTTTGGAGGGTCAAAGAGCACAAAGTGCAGTTTTCAAGGTCACCACAGTTTTCTAGTTTAAGCGAATTGAAGGGTTGAAGGGCTGCCACATGGTGAAAGCTGATTGAGCCATGTACGATCAAGATGTGCTCATATTCAAGGGTGGAGATGAACTTATGCTTAAAGCAAGGAGAAACCACGAGTTTTTTTCATCAAAGAAGACTTTTTTGACAGTTAAAGATAAATAATGCAACTTTTCTCTAAAAATAGTGGCATATCTTATCCGAATCGGTATCAGCACTGATCCGACGGTCTAGATCATCCCCAGATCCAATGGTGGAGAATGAAGGTGCCTAAATTTCACTCCTTTACACTAGATTTGATAGAAAGAACAATTCCAAGCCATTGATTTGATTAATCAAACGGTTGTAATCGAAAGTAGTGATCCTAGAGTTGAGAGTTGATTTCTCTAGATCCAAGGGCCCAAATTCATTCAAAAAACTATATAAACCCCCCTCCAAACTGCTAGAGCATCATTGTTAGGCATCCATAGGGCTCTTGCTAGCTTAAGGTTTCCTTGAGACGATCACCCTCGGTTGAGCGAGTGAGGATCCAAGGTGGGCTAGTATGAGTATAGTACCTAGTTTCAAATTTAAGTTAGAACTCCAATCTAGGATAGGCTCTTGAAACGAGCACCTCTATCTTGACTCACTCTCGGTGGAGCGTGTGAGTGAGTTAGAGCTGGTTTTAATGAGTCTTAGACTTCTTTAGTTAGACGTTACGAGCCTAGACATACATAGGTTCAATGAAGTGGAACTCATCTTCTTACGTGTGACATTCGGTTGAACTGTCATGATTTGAGGGTCAGAACCGCCTTTGATCAGTAGATTGCTTAGCTTGACGTATCACGATGATCTTATACATGTATCTTAATTCAAATCCTTTTAATTCATGTCACTTGTCACTTGTCTCTTGTCTCTTGTCTCTCGGTCTCTTAAGTATTTTTACATGTCTTCTCTTTTCTTCTATGTGTGAGAAGGCTCCGCAGTATTGCGTCGAACCAGTGAGGATGTTTCATTGAGCTTGTCATTAAACTCTATCATCATATTTCACTTGCATGCATATAATCCATACATACCCATACATATTGATTAGTTTTTGAAAGTGTATAAGAAGCTCCAATATTGGACCATTCTTCCTTTCGAAACTGATTTATGTGTAAGGATTCCATCTATTCTCATCATGCATACATATCATCCAAAGAATATGCATATGGATTAGAATTAGGAAGTGTTTAAGAAGCTCATTCAATGGAATATTCTTCCTTCCAAATTTGATTCGTGTGTATGGTTCTCTTTCATTCTTATCATTCATGTTCATAAATCTAACTTGCACTCCTACATTCCCATTCCCATAATCATTTCAACATCTGTCTCTTCTCCATACTCAACATTAATTTCACTTTCACGTCCTTAAACCTTCCAACAGTCATTAGCTTCATACACTCTGTGTGTGCCACGACCGGACCCGATCCACCCAGATTGCGATCACCTTCACATCACTTCAAAGTCTGCAAAAATTTAGTAGATCTCGACAGGGTAGTTCTATTGAACTTTTTGAGTGCCCCACTCTATGGAAAAGCCATTTTATGCTGATCTTCTAGGGCAATGGCTACTTGATTGTAGCCAGAAAATCCATCAAGGAAGCTGTACACTTCCTTGCCTGCTACTCTTTCTAGAAGATGCTCAGTGATAGGAAGCGGATAACTATCTCTAATAGTGGTTGCATTAACTTTCTTCAAGTTAGTGCATACATGTAACTTTTCATTCTTTTTGGGCACCACTACGATGGGGGATACCCACTCAATGTGCTCAATTTCATAGATGAATCCAACTTCAACCAAACGATCTATCTCTTTATTGATCTTGGCAGCATAGTTATCCTTATATGTGTATGGCTTCTGCTTAGAGGGTTTGGCATCTGTGGTCATAGGAATCGTGTGTGACCATATGTCAGGGTCTACACCTTTTAATTCTTTGTAGCTCCATGCAAAAATGTCTCTATATTCTCTTAGCAAGGCTACCAACTCTTGCTCTTCATCCTCAGTCAGGTCGTGTCCTATGTAGGTGCATCTTTCTTCTCCTTCTTCTATGGTTACAAAAGTTTTCTTGGTGGTTTCTTTGTTGTCATAGGCCTCTCCCGCTTGTGCATCATGTTTAGGCATTCTTATCATGACTCTCCTATCATCTATCTCATACTTCTTGAAGTTTTAAGGGACCTCAAAGAAAGGTTCTTCCTCATCTGATGTGGCTTCTTTCTTCTTCCTTTTCTTGCCTTCACTCTTGGCAATCACTTGTGTGGTTAATCTCACAACATTTGTAAGTTCTTCATGTCTCTGAGGGTGAGCTTCTACTTCGTAGAAATATTCCTCATTTGATGCAAAAGGTGGGTCCATAATGATTGAATTGAGATTAGAGTCACTTGCATCCTCGAATGCATCAGTGCTAGGTTCACATTCTTCAATAACCGAATCACACATGATTGGCTCTATTGTGAAGACTGAAATGTCATAGCCATCCTCGTCACAGTGGGGTGTCCATTGTTCTTCATTGATGGCTACATCCATTGTTGCTAGAATTTTTTCCCAACCATGAGGTTCAAGTTCTTCATCACGAAATACTATAGGTGCATAGGCTGGGTCTTGAATTGATCTATGATTTTCCTTCACATCTACCTCTCTAGCTTTTTCTCTCTTCTCTTCTTCTACCACTACTTTGCACATCCATAAGTGGGTGTCTTCATGCATCTTGAGGATCCTGATCCTATGGAATGCACTGACTCCGTATCATCTTTAGTTCTATGGATGGGATTCCATTGAATAGGGGGTATGTCTCTAATGGAGTAATCCTTGAGATTGACTTTGGTTGTAACACCTAAGTGTTGTAAATACAAAGAATTGGTTCCCCAATCTTGTACCACTTGGAACTACCGCATAAATGGTCTTCCCAAAATCATCTCATAGGCTAGATTCTTGCTAAAGTCACATATGGCAAAAGTATGCTCGAACTCAACACCACATGTAGTGAGAGTTATTCCTTCTAGCAGTCCTAAGGGTCATTTAATGTGACCATCGGCCATCTGCAATTTCATTCTTGTTGGCCCGAGTGCTGGCTTGCCCCAATGCTTTCAAAGGGAAGTGGTAGCAATTGCAACTCCTACACCTGAGTCCAAAATTGCCTTGGTGGTGTAGCCCTGATGGGTAATTGGAAGATAGGTGTTTCCTTCTTCTCCTTCGCTCATGTCTCCTATCTTGTCCAAAGGTATTTCTGGCACTGTTCTATGAGATCCTACCTGGGAACGAGGTTTATCTATTTCATGCACTTGGTTGGCTACATGTTTCCATAGTTCTGGCCTAACCTTGAGTAGCTCTTCTAAAGTGAGATTGCACTACACTTTAGTGTTTTTCACTACCTCTTTGTTCCTAGGTATGACTGAGTCTTCATTTCTTACCATGACCGTGGGTGCCCTCATACAAGTAGACTTAGCTTCCCATGGGCCTGTGAAATGGGGTAGTTCTTGTAAGCAATTGGACTCAAAGTCTAATCTCTCCTGAGATTGGGTACTCTCCTGTTATCCATAAATTGAAGGAATGTCGTGTGGGAATTGATCATGCAACTCATCCACCAGTTCAATGGGAGGAGGAGCTTCACTTTCTTTTGCCCATTTTTCTTCTTGAATCTCTCTCAGGAATTCTGATGAATACCAAATCATAGAAGAAGATGTGTCTGGTTCTGTGGAGTTAGGCACATAAGCTTCCTAGGTCAGAAGGCTTATTCTTTCAATTTCCTTGTCCCTACCTTGGGAGGCCGGGTCCTTTTCTGATTTTGCAATTAGCCTCTCCAATCTTTCCAACAATCCATCAAAGTGCAAGTGTGTCTTCGCTGAACTAGAGAAGTTAAAGAGGCGACTAGCTTCAAACATGGTTTGATCCAATTCCACCATCTTAGCACAAATTTTAGTTCATTCGAGCTCTAGTTCAGCTCTAGGGTAACACTTTTCATGATCCATTACCTTTGGTCCTTCTTGGATTCTGGCCTGATATGCCTTAAGCATCACATCTAGGTCCTCAGGAATGGGATTCGCTAAGACTGATCCTACTCTAGGGGGTGGTGGGATCGTGTGAGGTGGGTTGGAAGGTGGTGGATTGGATGGAGATAGGAATGGTGGTGGCGGAGTAGTGTGAGAGTGAGTTTGAGATGTGAGTTCAATTATCTTGGCTTTCGTTTCTCTCAAGATTTCCTCAAGCTCACTCATCTTCTTTGCCCATTGCCTTTTCATTCTCTCTCCACTATCCTTCCAGATATACGATTGATGATCAATGGGCCATATCCTCGTTTTTGCAATTTCTTTGCATGTTGCTTCAAAGTATAAACCAAAACTAAATCTCCTTCCTTCAGGTTTTTGTCTTTAATATGAGCATCAAAATATGCCTTCTATCGCCTTTTAGCAGCATAAATCCTTGCTACAGCTTGTAACCTTGTTTCATGTAACTTTTCTATTTGATCCAATTGAGCAGATAATTCATGTCCAGTCCACTCGTAAGTTGTTGCTACTCTGAGAGTGGGTACTAAGAAATCAATTGGCAAGATGGCATTCTGTCCATACACTAAGTTAAAAGGAGTAGTTCCTATGGTTGTTTTGTAGGCTACTCGAAATGCCCATAAAGCATGATGTAAATTGCTTATCCCAATCAGATCTACCATTGTTAACAATTTTAGTGAGGACTGTACACAAGATTTTGTTTGAACTTTTGGCCTGTCCATTGCCTTGTGGGTGATATGGGGCTGATTTCTTATGAATTACTAAGAATTGATTCAGTAGGGCTTCTATCACTTCATTCACAAAGTGTGTGCCTCTGTCACTCACAATTTCTATAGGCAATCAAAATCTAGTGAATACGTTCTCAAAGAGAAACTTGGCCGTAGTCCTCGCATCGTTTTTCTTGGTTGCTTTGGCTTCAACCCATTTGGTCAATAGTTTGTGGCTACGATTATGTACTCGGCATGGGATCCTTTAGCTGGTGGGCTAATAGGTCCTATGAAGTCTATTCCCCATTTAGTAAAGGCTCTGGCACTCATCATGGGTTTCAGCGGCATTTCATCTCTTCTAATTGGATATTTTGTTCGTTGACAGGTATCACATCGTTGAACATATGTGGTTGCATCTTGATGTAGAGTTGGCCACCACATCCCTGCAAAGAGAATCATTTTTGCAGTTTTATTTGCAGAAAAATATCGTCCTGCAGCTCCTGTATGTGCCATCTCTAAAACAGCAAGATACTCGTCTTCATGGATGCAAATTTGTAAATGATTGTCTCTTCCTCGCTTGAAGAGCTGTTTTCCTATAAGAGCATAGTCCTTGCTTTGTTATGTGAGTGCACGTTTCCTTGCTAGAGTAGCTCCTTCTGGGTACTCTTGGGTCTTCAAGAATTTCATTAGAGGCATACTCCATCTTGGTGCTATTGTGGAGTAGCATAGAGTAGAGTTCTCTTCTGGATTTTGTTCTTGACAAGTTGGGCAGGCTGATACATAGTTATGTGTATCCCTCTGCATGGTTGGCCAATATATGCCTAATCTCTTCATTGTTTGCCATGTTCGGTTCGCATTTAAATGAGTTTTCCATTGATTTACATGTGCTTTTTGAAGCCACATTTCTTGTTCCTCTTCTTCCACGCATCTCATGAGTTATCCACTTGAGTCTTGGTGATATAAACTTCCAGCAATGATATGGAGGTTTTTAGTCTTCCATAGGTCTTTGTTTCTGTTTGGTGTGAACCCATGTTTAGGTCCATATGTGAGGATAGGGATCAGCTTTTCTGCCCATTGGGGACATACTTTGAGATTAAAAAGGTAAGTGTCTGGCAGATCATCTGGTACTCCTGTGGGGGGTTCTCCATGTGTCATTCTCGATAAGTGATCTGCTCTAATGTACGTATTCCCTTTCTTGACTACTACTTCAAAATCATATTCCATCAACAATAGAAACCATCGTACTAGTCGTCTCATATTACAAGGCTTATTGACTAAGTACAGTAGAGTTTGATGATCGATGAAGAATTTGAATTTGTTTGCCAAAAGGTAGTGTCGAAACTTCTTCACTGCATACACCATCCCTAAACCCTCTCTCTCAGTCGTGGTATAATTGCGCTCCGCTTGATTCAATTGTCGACTGGCATAGGCTATAGGGTGATCTAACTTCCCTGTATCTGCGAGTTGAGCTAAGATGCAACCAATGGCAAATTTGGAAGCATCTACGTGAATGTGAAATGGTTTGTTCCAATTCGGTACTCGAAGGATTGGTGCTGAACTCAATCGACTCTTTAATTCATTAAAGGCCTTCTCGCATTCTTTTGTCCAATTAAACTAAGACAATAATGCATAAAGAGGTCCAACATTTATGGCATACATGTGTATAAATCTATGATAGTATCCGCAGTGTCCCATGAATGCTTGCACTTCTTTAGCAGTCTTTGGTCTCAGCAAATCAAGAATCACTTTAATTTTGTCTTCGTCTGTGGAAATTCCATTTTTGGAGACAATGTGTCCTAATATCTTTCCTTGTTGAACCATGAAGATGCACTTTTCTGGATTAAGGCACACTCTATATTGTTGACATTTGGCAAAAATCTTTCCTAGTTCAGGGATATGTTCTGATTGTATAGTTGAATAAGTGCATAAATCATCCACGTATACTTCCATGCTTTTTCTCAGGAACTCCTTGAATACATGGCACATCAATCTTTGGAAAGTGGATCGGGCATTGGTTAGACCAAAAGGCATAACCCTAAAGGCGTACACTCCCCATTCAGTTGCAAAGGCTATTTTATGTTGGTCCTCAGGAGCAATCACTACCTGATTATACCTTGAAAAGCCGTCTAAAGAACTATAAACTTTCTTTCCTGCCACTCTTTCCAAAAGATGATCAGTGATGGGTAATGGGTAACTATCTCTTATGGTGGCAGCATTTACCTTCTTCAAATTAATGCATACCCTTAACTTGCCATTCTTTTTCGGTACGACCACCAAAGGTGATACCCATTCCGTGTGTTCGATCTCATAAATGAACCCAGCATCTAACAACTTTTCTATCTCTTCCTTAATTTTTGCTGAGTAAACGTCGTTATATGTGTATGGTCTTTGTTTGGAAGGTTTGGCTTCTGATGTCATAGGGATTCTATGGGCACAAATAGTTGGATCTACTTCTTTTAAATCCTTATATGTCCAAGCAAAGACATCCTTGTATTCTCGTATGAGTCGTATTATCTCTTGTTCTTCCTCCATTGAGACATCTTGTCCTATAAAGGTACATCCCTCTTCTCCTTCCTCCAAGGTTAATACTATTTTCTTGGTCTGTTCTTTGTTGTCATATGCTATTCTTGGTTGTGCTTCTCGTTTTGGCATTTGGATAGCAATTTTTCTCTCTTCTACTTCATATTTTTTGAAGTGGGTAGGCACTTCGAATTGATCTTGGGGCTTGTTTTCTCCATGTTCTTTTTCTCTATCTAGTCCAAGTTCTTCTTCCTGTGTCCTTTCTTGATTTAACTCATTAGTTATGACACTTGTTCTTCGATTGTCACTTCCTGACTCAATTTGTTCCTGCTCCATTTCAATGCTCTCATAATCCTCTTTCCATTCTTTTTCAATTACTTCTCCTTCAGCCTCTTGAAGAACTACCACGTATAGGCTTACATCATATCCTTCCTCGTCAATGCATTCATTCATGGTTATTACTTCTTCGTTTACACATACATCGAGAGTGGCTAAAATCTCCATCCAACCATGAGGTTCGAATTCGTCATCTAGGAATATTTGAGGCATGTAAGCTGGATCTTGTACAGACCTAGCGACTCCTTGCCTTTGCTTCCATCCTTTCTTTCTTTCCTCTTCCTTTTTTGCGGTCTGGCATATCCATAGATGAGTGTCTTCGTTCATCCATGATTGGTCACCTGAGCCTATACTGTGAATCAACTGCTCGTCCTCCTCCTCATGAATCGGATTCCATTGCAAGGGGGGAAAATCTTGATACGTGTATGTGTGGAGATTGATTCTGGTCGTGGTTCCTTCGTGCTATAAGTATACCGCGTCTTTTCCCCAATCTTGCACTACCTTCAGCTGTCTCATGAAGGGTCTTCCTAGTATCATCTCATAATTGATAGCCCTTTCAAATTGACAGATGGCTAAGGTGTGCTCGAATTCGACTCCACAGGTGGTAAAGGTTACTCTTTCCAATAATCCCAAGGGCCGTTTAGTGTGTTCGTCTGCCATTTGTATCTTCATGCGTGTTGTTCTTAAAGCTGGTTTTCCCCATTTCTCCCATATTTTCTTTGTCGCAATTCCTACTCCAGCTCCAGAATCTAAGATAGCTTTAGTGGTGTAACCCCTATAAGTAATTGGAAGGCATGTGTTTCCTTCATCTCCCTTGCTGAAATCTCCAACCTTATCGACTGGGATTTTGACTGTGGTCACTTCATCAGGCATCTCCTTCTCTTCTGACTTGGTCTCCAATTGACTGGTTAGCTTCTCCTTCAAATGTGGTTTTATCTTCAAAATTTCTTCCAATGTCAGAGTACAAGGGATTTTTACCTTTCTAAGATGTTGTATGATGTCCGATGTTTGGATTGATGGGTTCTGATATTTTTTTCTTATTGAGGGAATGCAGTATAATTTCGAATTATGTTTGTATTCCCCTATGTAATTTGGAAAAATCTTCACACTGTCATTATCCTTGTCGCTCTTGTCAAATTGTAATCATCCTTCTGAATTTAGCTCGGGTATTGAGTCTTCCAATTCACCTTCTGCTTCTAACTCCTCAAAGGGTGGTTCAATTCCTTCCACTTTCTTCCATCTAGCTTCTTGGACTCTTGCTCACAAGTCTTTAGGCCACTCCCCGTCTACTTCGGGGACAACAGATCCTTCTCTTTTATCCTCGCAGTAATTTCCATCACGTGTCTCACCTTCTTTTCCTTTCTCAAGATCATTAGGGATGACACACTCTTGGAATTCTTTTTTGGGAATTCGTGAATTAGGTAGTCCAAGAACAGGTTTTTCTAGGGTCAGTTGAGCTACTTCAATTAATTTTCTGCATATCTCCAACCTTTCTTTCTCTAGGTCACCTCTAGGATATTCTTTTTCATGTTGTTCAATGGTTGGTCCTGCTCTTATTCGTGCCTGGTATGTCTGAATCCACATGGCTAACTCTTCTGGCATGGGGTTTGCTAAAACTGATCCTACCTCTCCTTTTTTACACTTTCCCTTCTGATTTTCTCCTTCAAGTTTCTGTTTTTCTTCTTGACCTTGTTCATTCTTTTCATTCTCCTTCTTTTGTTGTAGTTTCTTTTCCTTTATCTTGTCTCTACGATTCTTCCATCTTTGTGTTCGTTTACTTGTAACACTTTTCCCAGGCTCTTCTGAGTCTTCAACTACTTGAGGTGTAGGTATATTCACTTCTCTGTCGCCTTGATCGTTCTCTCCGGTTTTTTCTGGGGTCTCTCTAGCTTTAGCTCTTGTTATTGCTTTCAATGGCACGGTGTACTCCTTATCACTCCCTGATGACTCTATCACTTCTATCACATTGATCTGCACGTTCGACTTAACTTTGTTGGGGTTCTTGGGGCAATCCCTAAAAAGGTGTTCTTTACCACAATCACTACAGTATCCTTCCCAAACTCGCTCCAGTGTTGGTGGGTTTGGCAATGTACATTCTCTGATAAAATGATCACCTCCGCATCTATAACAAGGTCCTCTAGGTGCAGGTGGTCTATTCATTGGTCGGGAGGGTAGGGGTGCTCTAGGAGTTGTGTACATTAATGACACATAATCCTGCTCATATCCGTAACAACTATCCGATCCTTCCATACCATAGACATATGGCTCGTAAGGTTGTCCATATTCACGATTATAGAGCTCTCATAAGCGGAATAATTCCCTTGAACATGGTCATAGGATGGGTCATATGGTTCGTTACTTGCCAACGACATCGCTGGGACTATTGCTCTCCCTGGGTTTTCTTCAGGTTGAGCTATTTTCACTGGGACAACATTCTGAGGGTGGGGTTATCGTTGTCCTGACACAGGTTGTGGTTGAGCGTAACCTTGATAAGCATAAGGTCGTGGTGCTGGTACCTACTGCTGATATGTGGGATATCTAAAGGCTTCAGCTTCTTGATCTCTCGGATGGTATCCATAAGGTCTCATGAGAGGTTGTACGGGTCTTGACTACCGATTGTAAGGATACTTTTCTGTGCTATGATTTGTGTATCTTTGCTCTATGCTACAATATTGTAGAGGGCCCGGGGCGGGTGGTCTATTGTAAGCATAAGCATGTGTTGGGACTACTCCCCGAGTGCACAAATGAGAAGGATGATCACCTCCACAATGCACACATCTTCTAAGCATGGGTACTCTCATTGGGTTGTTGGGGTAGTTCCTTGGCCCTTGAACATTCAATTTCTTTGGTACTAAGTCGGCTATTTCCTCTACATTGTTCTTAGAGTTTGACGTGCTACTGGTGGAATCTTCACTTTTCACACTACCTTGAGGTATTTTCAAGTCTTCTGCTAGATTGTCCTCTAGGTCAATACATTCTTTCATACATTCTTGCAAAGTTTGAACTCTTTTCACATATACTAGTTATCTTAATGATCCATTTACTAATCCTTCCAGAAACAATGACACCATTTTGTTTTGAGTGGGTCTCTCTTCAACAGGGCATCTATCCACATACTGCTTAAATGGTCTTGCTGCCAATCTCACTGATTCTGTAGGAGCTTGCTTAAAACTATGGATCAATGAGGAAGAGTTGTTTTTAATCCCAGATTTGGTGAATTCTTCAATTAATTCTTGATAGACTTCTTCTATGTCTTGAAAATTATTAGGGTCTAATGGCGGGAACCAAGCTAAAGCTGTGTCTGTCAAAGTTAGGCGAAAAGATTCATATTGGATCAAGAAATCTTCCACTTGCTCGGCTTTGATTACTTGCTTGAATTCGGCTATGTGACTGTAAGGTTCACTGGAGCCATCATAGTGGTTTCTCATGCATTTGGCAACTTGGATTGGTCTTAATCTTCTTCCTGGTTTAGGTGCTCTAGGCATTATAGGGAAGAGTGGTCTTCCTATTGGTATACCAGGTCCTCTTACTACAGGTGGTCTATCTAGGACAGGAATTCTATTCCTTGGTTCAACACGTGGGTGAGGCTGATAATTAGGATTATTGCCCGGTGTCGCGAATTACACATGTGGTCTCACTGGAATATGCGTTTGTTGTGTCTGTCCCGAGTGCTGATATGAATTATCTTGATAAGTTCCTTGGGGGTTCTATGAAGTAGTGGCTTGATCCCTAGGAGGGAACACTGGGATGTTCTGATATTTCAACCCTGCTCTTTCTAACTCTGTTAAAGGCCAGTACCTCCTTTGGTTTTTGTCCAAATATGTGATAATGGTGGGGAGTTCAGGATCTTGTAACTCATAGATGGTGACTGGGTTATTGGCCACTTCCCATAATGAAGAGTGGGCTCTGAGAAGATGTTCCATCCCATTGATCAAATAGACATCCATTAGGGAATCATCTTGGGGAACTAGGTCTCCTCTCCAAACCCTGACGACCGTGGATCTCCCTCTAGGGGTGGTTACCTGCTCTTCATGTCCCTCTTCATTAGGGTTTTGGGCATTTACTTCTTCCCCTTGTTCATTGATGCTTTCAGGGTGTTCCGTAACTACATACTGAATATCTCTTTTGTCCATATAGAACCCTCCTGCATATTTAATTGCTGGCCTAGGTACTATGTAAGCGTCTGTAGCTTTCTTTAGTCTGGCTACTGATCTGTTTAGCCCATCTAGGTAGATAGGTATCCCATGTTGGTTGGTGTTCACATATTCTAACGATGTCTGATATTCACCCTCAATAATCGACATCATGCCAATTCTTGGTACAAAATTCTGCATATCCTCTGAAGCCATGGGAATTTCTTCCTCAGACTCACTCGAGGTTTCAGAATAATGTGAGCGGCTACTTGACGATATCCGACTAGTATCATGAGGATTTCGCAATGATACTCGATATGTGACCAATGTAAGTATCACGATACTCAGCCCGAGGAGTTCACGATATCCAGATATCGCGATATCTCAATCGCGGGAATACAAGTGGTCTTAGAGCCTCTCTCCCCTCTTCCCAATGCCTAAATCACAAAAATAAATTTTCTTCACCCCAATATGACCATCACGATACTCGTCGTAGGTCATTTCACTGAATTGCTTGATTTCACCAGGATTTATGAGTAAGGGATGGGTCTGATTACCTTGAAAGCTTCTCCCCAACTTCTCTATAGCCCCTTCTTGCTCTCTGTCGCTCAATAACCTTGCTCCCCCGATCGCGATATTTGCTCTCTGATGCTCACGATACTTGCTTGGAGACAAGTGACTTGAAAAAGACAATTTTTTGGTTTTTATACTTTTAGAAAATTTCTCCTAACTACAAAGACTTAACAAGAACAAAGGTTGAATGCTACTCTACCTTCCTATCCTACTCCCTTCTTCCTCCTACTCTACTCACTCCACTCACTTCCCTAGACTATCAACTCACTACACACACTCCGAGAGCAAGAAGTAGTAAGTGCGGATGAGTGTGACTTACCAAAGAAGAGAAATTCACCAACTCCTCAACTCACTTTAATGCTAAGAGCTGCTTACCATCACACGAGTGCCTCGGTTTGATTCGATTTCCTCGGCAACGGTGCCAAAAACGTGTGTACCTAAGTACCAACTTAGGGACGTGTGGAGAAAGAGACTATACCTTGATCCCCCCTCAAGTGCATATAGTGGGGATTCACGCTTTATTTATCAATCCGAGGAGTATCAAAACCTAGCCGAGTTTATGAAGACATGCATTCAAATGATGATCAATGCAAATGAGCTTCCCAAAGAGTGTAAATAAGTCTAAGTATATTCCAAACAAGGTTCAGGGATCTGTTGGGATGTCACGATACTTGGAGCAGCAGCCAACAAAAAATTGAGCTTTTCTTTCAGCTCCGAACTCCGAATATAACAAATAGTGGGTTCATTTCGAAGCTCTCAAGAAGACGCATCCAATGGTGGTCTTTTGACTCAATTCTGACACTTTTGCTTCAAGTTATGAGCAAAATATTGAGTCACGAGAATGACCTTCCTACACTTCAGCACTTCCTACACTTCACACACACCATAACAACAGCAAACAAGCACTTTCATGGATAGAAAACATTGACAAACACTCTTTTCAAGCATCACACATGCACACAAGCTCACAAAGAAGATGATACGGAGAGGAGAAGAGACAAATTTGAAATTCTATGCTCTTGATTCTCACAATGGCCAAAAAGTCTTTACAAAGAGTCACCAATTGCCTTAGATACATGTGCCCTAAAAATGGTCCTTTCACACAAGAGACCGGCACTTTATTCACTAAAAGGTTATTTCATACTAATTTACATGGGTAGGCTACTAATCTCCAAGGGTATGCATCTAGAGGACTCCTCTAGTGCATTTACATCAAAAAATATGTTACAAAATGGCTATGATACAAAAATAAAGTGTCCAAATCAGAAAAATTTTGGGGCCCGTCTTTTTCTCTGCCTTTTGCTCTTCTTAGCTCTGCAACAAGGTCCTTCAAGTACACATAAGATCTCAATTTGTTACTCAACAATCCGTCTAGGAATAATGCCACTTGTTTGGTTGGAGTGGGTAACTTTGGAATAGGACATCTCTCTAGGTGTTGCCTGAACCTTCTTCCTGCAAGTCTAACCATCTCTTGAGGTGTCTGTTTGAAGTTATGTATTAAGGAAGAGGTATTGTGTCGTATGCCACTCTTAGAAAATTCAGTGATGAAGGCTTCTAGAAGTTGGTCTATGTTCCTGAACTGAGCTTGCTGAAGCAATTGAAACCATGTAAGGGCTATGTTCTTGAGAGTTAGGCCGAAGAAATTATATTGAGTGAACAAGTCTTCAACTTGTTCAGCTCTCAAAACTTGCCTAAATTCTACCACATGATCGTATGGGTCTACTGTGCCATCGAAGCAATTCTTCATGGACTTAACTAGTTGTGTAGGCCTCAAGGTCCTCGTGTGTTCCCTAGGCCTTGGCAGGGGAAATTCGTCTGTATTTCTTTGGTTTCTTGGGTCTCTAGGTCTCTCCATTTCCATTCTATCTGTCTCCATTCTCGTTCTTTCTCTTCACAATGGGTTAACAAAGCTCAGTTCTGGCCTATCTCTACTCCTGTCCCTGTGAGCTCCATGAGCTTGGGATGTTCGAGCTCCTTGGTGACCATAAGAGACATTAGATCTTGGTTGGGGAAAAACAAATTCACCCTTCCACGTGTAGGCATGCCTACCATGTTCTGAGAATACAAAGATCCTCTCTGAAGTATTTTCTAAATAGGTCACTTTGCTTGGGTTATCACAATCTTTAAACTCATAGATTGTGAGCATTCCTGCTTCATTAAACTGGTCAGTCTTGTACCTCTAAAAGGTCTCATCAGTCTCTCGGTTTAAGAGCAAATCCATGCTCTTATTGTCTTGGTGAAACCACTCTGGAGTGATGATTCTAGTCAAGTTTGATTTGCCTCGGGGAGTTCTAGGCTCTCTTCCTAAGTTCCCTTGCTCTATGTCACCTATATCTGTCTCTGGAATCACATTACCAAATTCATCTGTTCTATCTAGTTGGTTGGTGACTACGTGCATTATTCCTTCCTTATCTAGGTATGCACCATTCTTGAACTTGACCACTGGATGTTCTACTCCAAGGGGTTGATCAGAGTTTTTCATCTGCACAACGGATCTTCTTAGGCCATACTCATAGATGTGAGCATCTAATTGATTGGTCCTAATGTATTCAAGTTGGGTTTTGTACGGGCCTTCGGGTTTCTCTAAGTAAGCCACACCTGAACTTCTTGTGGGTCTCTCCATACCATAAGACATCTCTGATTTGCTAGTTTCAGAGCTAGGATAGTGTGGATAATTGCTCAACTACTGGGCCCAAGACCTAGCCGTGTGATTGACACTAGCCTCTAAAGACCTAAGGCTTTGTCAATCTCTCCCTAGATATCGTCCTGATCTAAGGTTCATATGCCTTGGGTGGTTATCCCAATTTTCCCAGTACAACCCTGTTGCTGAGTTCTTTTGTAATAGTCACTCGTTCTTTTTAATTTTCTTAGGATGTCACTTCTTGTCCAATCAGTCTTCATCACAAGGAAACTTGGGTTTTATCATACTTGAGTTTGATCGCTTGATTTGTATTCTTTTCCCTTAGGGTGTTTTGCAATTGTAATCTATTTATACTTGCACTGGAGTGATTAGAGTTGTTGGACTTGATAATGCTTAACGTTGCCCTAATCAATCAATACCTTTATTCGTACCTAGCTTAAGCTAGGAATTGACAGAGGGATTTGAGAATAATCCAACCACAAGTGGCTTATCCCTTGCCCTTGTAAGCCCAAGAAGTGAGTTCCCAAGCCTGCACTCACTCTTGCCTTGAATGCCCTTTGATGCTCTTAGTGGACCTCTAAAAGTCCCAAAGTTAGCTCAAGATTTAAATTCAATTGACACAACAGACCATTTTCACTCATGTAATTCATAGACCAAATTTTCCTTTTTCTTTATGGAAAACAATCCTAAAGATTCCTCAGTTTTCTTACCTCGAGGTATGGTCACTCCGAATGGATTTCACTCCGAACGGATTTCGTATGAGGAAGTTATGATAGTTCAGGGTTCTGGGGTTAAAACAGGGTTTAAGCAGGCTAACAGGCAAACAAGGTTTTCTCGAATTATTTGCTTACGGCCTCCCTATGTTTCCTATAGCCCAATATTCATGCCCAAAATTAGCCAAAATTTCCAAATTAAAAACCCAAAAAAATTTGCCGAAAATGGCTGTCAATCGCGATCGACAAGGCTGTCAATCGCGATGGATAGAGCTATCTATCACGACCTATCAATCGCGATGGACACATTGTTGAAGAAACACTCACGAATTTGACAAGCAAATAGGCGTAGAAAAGGAAAAAAAGGGAGAAGTAGAATCAGAGAAAATCAAAAGCCTTAGTGGAAGGACAAATGCACGACCGTTATGTACAGTACAGAATCTCCCAGGATCAGAGTACGTTACGCCGAATCAAATTGTACATAGAGAGAACATGCAAAGGAATAATAGAAGGGAAGTGCGAACAAGAACGTGCATAAGAAGAATGCGCAGTATAAATAAGAGCACAAACAGAAGAAAAAGCACGGAAGTGTGTATGTGCGAGAATAGAGAGAAGGAATATAGCAGATGCGCAGAGACGCAGAGATATAGATAGAAGACGCCATAGATCGCATATGTAGAAGAAGACGCTAGAGATCGCGTATGTATAGATGAATAACAGAAGCCTGAGATATCAGGTATTCATTTGAGAGAGAGATAGTAATAAGAAACGAATCAGTATAGGAGAGTTTCTGTAGCTTGAGCAAGAAGAGGCCAAGCTCACTTGTACACATCTTCTCTAATAGAAAACACATGTTCATGTGGATGTTTGTGTGTACTGTTTGTATGCGAAGAAACAGAGTATGTTTTAACAGTTAACGTTTTCACAGTAAACGCATTTTCGGTCAGTTGCAGTTCTTACTGTAAACGAGTAATTTTCGGTAAAAGAACGAAGTAGATCTCGCAGAGTAATGCGAAGTTTTGTATGAGAGATAGCTCATTCTGTAGCTAGACATCTCTACTTTTAATTGATTAAGCTTTCCGATGGAAAAGATATCCACACTCATTACAAAATCTGACCGGAAAGAGGTCGTCTGAACTAGTGAAGTTTTTCCTTAAACTTCAGAAAGAGTTCAGTAAGCTAAGGAAGCTTTTGCGTCACTTCCTTACCTCATGAATGTTCACTTGAAGTAATTATAAATAGATTTGAAGTTCATTCCGGCACAATTCCGGTACGATTACGGTGTCAGTCCAGTGACAGTCGGGTGAAGTTTCGGTGAAATTTTTCTAGTGAATATAGAGCGCAGTCTTATATGTTGAGTGCTAGACTTCGCTAAGCTATTGATTGATTACAGAAGTGTTCTGAATCACTCTAGCTTAGTTCTTCTTGGGTGTGGCGGTTTCCACAAGGCTTAGCCTTCGTCGCGTCGTCAAGGAGTGGTATCAGAGTAAAAGAAGTATACCACATTTTCCGCAACAGTGGTATCAGAGCCAGAGCTAGGCATATCTAATCAGAGCCAGAGCTAGGCATATCTAATCAGAGCCAGAGCGAGGCATATCTAATCAGAGCCCAGAATATTCACCATCATTGGGAACAAGCTGGTAGAGCCAGAACGAGAAAGATTCTGAAGAACAGAAAGATTCTCAAGAGCTCACCGGAAGTAACAGAAACAAGAAGATCATGAGAGACCACGTTACTATTGACAAGTTGGACAGAGATAATTATCCCGCATGGGTAATGCGCATGGAAGCCTTACTTATGAGTAAGGACTTAATGATGTACGTGACTGGAGAAGAAAGGAAGCCGACTTTCGAAGATGATAGTCAACCGAAAAAAGAAGAATTAGAAGCCTTGAAGCTGTGGTAGAAAAAGGATGCAACGGCAAGAGCCTACATCTATAATACCGTAACAGATCATCTACTACCGCATATTAGAGGTCTGGAGAAAGCAGAGGACATATGGAGTGCATTGGAAGATCATTTCCAAAATACTACGAAAGCTAGGAAAGCTAGCTTGTGGTCCGAGTTTACGACATTCAAAAAGAAGTCGAGTCAAAGCATAAGTGACTACGTCACTAAAATGAAGGATCTAGCAGATAGTCTTGGATCCATAAATGAAGAAGTCGAAGATCATAGATTGATAGCGCAAGTGCTCACAGGATTGAGAGGAGATGAAAGGTGGAAAACTTTCGTACTATCAACTGAACTTTCTTTAAATCATTTTGTGCCAGATTTAAATCAGTTGCTTGGTTTGATGCTCACATATGAGCAAGACCTGAAAGGAGATGCAAATAAAGGACAAAGCTCTGCAATGTACATGAAGAACAAAAAGAAAGACAAAGGTAAGACAAAAGACGAAGAAGAGTCGAGCTCTCAGGCCTATTAGGCAAGAGGTAAAGGCACTAGAAGAGGAAGAGAAAGAGGTTTTGGAAGAGGAAGAAGTAACCAGAATACCAACAAGAAGGCTTGCTGGATCTGTGGACTCAGTAATCATTTGGCTCATGATTGTTGGCACAATCAACAAGGATAAAATCAAAATCAAAACAGTAATAGCAGAGGCAGAAGCGGAAGGTATCAAAGAGGAAGACAAAACCAAAGAGGAGGCTATGGTAGAGGTGGAGCGAGAAGTTGGGGACAGAATCAATCCTACAACACCACCTACAACAACTATGCAAACGACACACAGAATGAAAGTCATACATCGCTGATGATGAACTCTATCAACACATCAGAAAATGAAGACCTAAAGGTATTCTACATTGACTCTGGATGTTCTAATCACTTGTCAGGAAATATAGAACTAACGTCAGAACTAGAAAAAGGTAGTTCTAGTCACACTGTTCAAACAGGTGACAGTACGAGACATAGCGTACACTCAATTGGAAAAGTGAAATGCAAGAATGGAGCAGATTTGCTAACCAATGTTTTGTATGTTCCAATAATACCGAAAAATTTGATTAGCGTGGGACAAATAGTTGAGAAAGGTTTTCATGTCAGATTTACAAATAAAGGTGTATTTGTAGAAGATCCCAAGAACGGATATAACCAGATCGTTTCTGGAAAGAAAGAAGGCAGACTCTTTACTTTAAGAGTACAAGGGAACATTGGCCAAGCGTTGCTCACACATGGAGAAAAGGTAATTACAGAACTTGATTTATGGCATAAGAGATTGGGTCATTTCAATGAAAAAGGAATTAAAGCTATGATAACAAATCAGTCAGTATTGGGATTACCAAATATACAGAATCAACATATGATTCACAAGTGTGAAGCATGTCAGTTGGGAAAAGCCCACAGGTTACCTTTCCAGAAGAAAGGATTCAAACATGATGAAGTACTCGAGCTTATTCATACAGATGTGTGGGGGCCAACAAAAGAAGGATCAATCAGCGGATCAAGGTACTATGTTTTATTCATTGATGATGCAACAAGGTGGATAACTCTTTATGTTTTGAAAGAGAAAACAGAAGTATTTGAAGCTTTCAGGCATTTTCATGCATATGCTGAAAGACTTACCGGACGAAAACTTAAAAGACTGAGGTCTGATGGAGGGGGAGAATACTTCTCCCAAGAATTCAATGACTATCTTTGGAATGCAGGTATTAAGAGAGAAATAACCTGCAGATATACACCACAACAAAATGGAGTAGCAGAAAGAAGGAACTGAGTTCTACTTGAATTTGCACGAGCCATGCTAAACGAAAAGGATTGTCCAAATTATCTTTGGGCTGAAGCTGTAAACACAGCTACATACTTGGTAAACAGATTACCATGTACAGCATTGGAAGGAATGACCCCTTATGAAGCCTGGTGGGGAAAGAAGCCAACACTTGATCACTGCAAAGTGTTTGGATCAGTAGCGTATGCTTATGTACCGTCTCAACTCAGACATAAGCTTGAACCGAAAGCAACGAAATATGTGTTCGTCGGATATGATGAAAAGCAGATAGGTTACAGGTTATGGAACCCTCTAACCAAACAATTTACTATGTCCAGAGATGTTACATTTGATGAACAGAAAAGCTGGTATGCAGATCAAAGTCATACGACTGAAGAATTCGAAGAAGAAATAAAAGGAAGAGAGAAAGGGAAATCAATTGTTCAGGTAAACAAAGATGAAAATCATATGCAGGCAAGTACGTCCAGGAACGGACCAGGAGATGATTTGTGATTTGATGAAGAAGTGCATTAAGATACATACGAAGAGTTTGAACCAAGAAGGTCGAACACGAATAGAAGACAACCAGAAAGGTACTCGTGTGATACTTCATACATAACTCAAAAAGACTATGCATATATGGTCAAAGATGATGAAGAACCACAGAGCTATGATGAAGCAAAAAGCAAGAAGCAATGGGAAGAAGCAATGGAAGAAGAAATCAGCGCACTGGAGGAGAACAAGACATGGGAACTTGTTTCGAAACCAAATGGTAAGAAAGTAATCAGAAATAAATGGGTTTTCAAAATAAAGAAATTTGCAGATGGAAGGATAGCCAGATACAAAGCAAGGCTGGTGGTCAAAGGCTATGCCCAAACGCATGGCATAGATTATGACGAGACGTTTAGTCCGGTGGCAAGGATGTCTACCATAAGGACAGTGATTGCTATAACAGCATCGAAAGGATGGAAGCTAAGTCAGCTAGATATAAAGAACGCATTTCTGAATGGATACATTTCTGACGAAGTGTACATGGAACAACCTGAAGGGTTTGTAAGTTCCAGAAACCCAAACTTTGTTTGCAGGTTAAGAAAAGCACTTTATGGACTGAAGCAAGCTCCAAGAGCTTGGAATTATAGACTTGTGAAATATCTAAACGAACTTGGATACCAAAGTTCGAAGGCAGACGCAAGTCTACTCATAAAAAGAACAGAAGAAGGTATGATCTACATTTGTATTTATGTAGACGACTTAATAATCACAGGAACCTCAGATGAAGGGATTACAGAAGTAAAGAAACTACTTGAAAGAGAGTTCAAGATCAGTGACCTAGGAAAGTTGTCATACTTTCTAGGAATGGAAATCACATACACAGATCATGGTGTATATGTGTCACAAGAAAGGTATCTCCTAAACTTACTAAAGAAGTTTAATATGGAGAATTGCAGAGAAGCTTCAACGCCACTTGAACTAAATCATAAACTCAGCAAATACAGTGGAGTAGAGTTTAAAGATATGAAGAAATATCAGTCATTAGTAGGAAGTTTAATTTATGCTACGCTAACAAGACCAGATCTTAGTTATGCAGTAGGAGTTCTCTCACAGTTTATGCATTGTCCGACAGATCAACATTGGGTTGCAAGACAAAGAGTTCTTAGATACGTCAAAAGAACTATAAAAGAAGGATTATATTATCCTTTTACGTCAGATATAAAGCTCAGAGCATACAGTGACTCAGACTGCACAGAAGGTCAACACACGGGTATATGATATACCTAGGAGATAAGCTGGTAAGCTGGTGTTCAAAGAAGCAACACACAGTGGCTTTATCATCAACAGAAGCCGAATACAAAGGACTGGTAGAAGCAGCAAAAGAAATAATATGGATGCAGACCTTATTCAAAAGCATGGGTATTGATCAGGGTATACCTATCATACATGGAGATAATATGAGTTCGCTATATCTTGCAGCAAACCCAGTATTTCATGCAAGAACAAAGCACATAGAGATTCAGTATCATTTCCTGAGGGAAAAGGTAATGGAGAAGGAGTTAGAAATTGTATACACTCCGACAAAGGATCAGATTGCAGATATGCTGACAAAGAGTTTGGATGGAACGAAGACAAACAAATTCAAAGAAATGGCAGGTATAAAAGAAAGAAAGATATATGAAAGACCGGAAGATGTCAAATTAGTGATTGAGGGGGAGCTGTTGAAGAAACACTCACGAATTTGACAAGCAAACAGGCGTAGAAAAGGAAAAAAAGGGAGAAGCAGAATCAGAGAAAATCAAAAGCCTTAGTGGAAGGACAAATCCACGACCGTTATGTACAGTACAGAATCTCCCAGGATCAGAGTACGTTACGCAGAATCAAATTGTACATAGAGAGAACGTGCAAAGGAATAATAGAAGGGAAGTGCGAACAAGAACGTGCATAAGAAGAACGCGCAGTATAAATAAGAGCACAAACAGAAGAAAAAGCACGGAAGTGTGTATGTGCGAGAATAGAGAGAAGGAATATAGCAGATGTGCAGAGACACAGAGATATAGATAGAAGACGCCATAGATCGCGTATGTAGAAGAAGACGCCAGAGATTGCGTATGTATAGATGAATAACAGAAGCCTGAGATATCGGGTATTCATCTGAGAGAGAGATGGTAATAAGAAACGACTCAGTATAGGAGAGTTTCTGTAGCTTGAGCAAGAAGAGGCCAAGCTCACTTGTACACATCTTCTTTAATAGAAAACACATGTTCATGTGGATGTTGTGTGTACTGTATGTATGCGAAGAAACAGAGTATGTTTTAACAGTTAACGTTTTCACAGTAAACCCATTTTCGGTCAGTTGCAGTTCTTACTATAAACGAGTAATTTTCGATAAAAGAACGAAGTAGATATCGCAGAGTAATGCGAAGTTTTGTATGAGAGATAGCTCATTCTGTAGCTAGACATCTCTACTTTTAATTGATTAAGCTTTCCGGTGGAAAAGATATCCACACTCAGTACAAAGTCTGACCGGAAAGAGGTCATCTGAACTAGTGAAGTTTTTCCTTAAACTTCAGAAAGCGTTCAGTAAGCTAAGGAAGCTTTTGCGTCACTTCCTTACCTCATGAATGTTCACTTGAAGTAATTATAAATAGATTTGAAGTTCATTCCGGCACAATTCCGATACGATTACGGTGTCAGTCCAATGACAGTCCGGTGAAGTTTCGGTGAAATTTTTCCAGTGAATATAGAGCACAGTCTTATATGTTGAGCGCTAGACTTCGCTAAGCTATTGATTGATTACAGAAGTGTTCTGAATCACTCTAGCTTAGTTCTTCTTGGGCGTGGCGGTTTCCGCAAGGCTCAGCCTTCGTCGCGTCGTCAAGGAGTGGTATCAGAGTAAAAGAAGTATACCACATTTTCCGCAACACACATGTTAATCGCGATGGAGAGGGATGTCGGTCGCAATTGATGGGTCAATCGCGATTGATGGTGTCAACCACAATGGACTGAGTTTTTCAGGTTCTTTGCATGATTTTGTGTCAACCGTGGTCTATGAGTCGTGATGGATAGGTTCTCTATGAAATAGGGTGTCAATTGCGATTTTTCTATCTGTCGCGATGAACACGTGTCAATCACGATGGACAGCCAATCCATCGTGGGGGTGTCGATCATGATTGATTGAATTTCTCGGATTTTTGCATGCCTACTGTTGAAGAGCAAAGAGAGCACAAGGCAGAGAAAAAGAGGGGCCCCAAAATTTTTCCGATTTGGACACCTTATTTTTGTATTATAATCATTCTTGTAACATAACTTCCATTGTAAATGCACTAGAGGAGTCCTCTAGATGCATCCCCACAGAAGATTAGAAGCTTACCCATGTAAATTAGTAGGAAGTTAGCCTTTTAGTGAATAAAGTGTTGGTCTCTTGTGTGAAAGGACCATTTTTAGGGCACTAGTATATAATCAATTTGTGACTCTTTGAATCAAGAGCACATAAATTCAAATTTGTGTCTTCTCCTCTCTGTATCATCTTCTTTGTGAGCTTGTATGCATGTGTGTTGCTTGAAAAGAGTGTTAGGAAGTGTTGTCTATCCATGAAAGTGTTTGTTTGCTATGGTTAAGGTGTGTGTGAAGTGTAGGAAGTGCTGAAGTGTAGCAAGGTCATTCCTACGACTCAGTGTTTTGCTCATAACTTGAAGTAGGAGCGTCAAAATTGAGTGAAAGTACAATCATTGGATGCGTCTTCTCGAGAGCTTTGAAATGCATATGGTATTTTCTATATTTGGAGTTCGAAGTTGAGAGAAAAGCTCAATTTACTGTTGGCTACTATTCCAAGTATCGTGACACCATGACTGACAGTTGAAGCTTGTTTGGATTAGTCTTTGCCTTGTTTGCACTCTTTGAGTAACTCATTTGCATTGATCGTCATTTGAATGCATGTCTTCATACACTCGGTTAGGTTTTGATACTCATCGGATTGATAATTAAAGCATGAATCCCCACTACATGCACTTGAGGGGGATTGAGGTATAGTCTCTTTCTCCACAAGTCCCTAAGTTGGTTCTTAGGTACACACATTTTTTGGCGTCGTTGCCGGGGAGTGTCGAATCGAACCGAGGCATTCGTGTGATGGTAAGTAGCTTTTTGCATTGAAGTGAGAGGAGGAGTAGTGATTTTCTCTTCTTTGGTAAGTCACTTTCACCCGCACTTACTACTCCTCACTCTTGAAGTGTGTGTAGTGAGTTATTCGTCTAGGGAAGTGAGTGGAGTGAGTAGAGTAGGAGGAGTAAGGGAGTAGGTTAAGTAATTAGAGTAGCTTTCAGTCCTTGTCTTGTTGTTTTTTTTAGTGAGTAGGAAAATTCAAAATTATAAAAGCCAAAAAATGTCATTTTGTAAGTCACTTGTCTGTTGAACAAGTATCGTGAGAGGTGCTGTCGAGTATCGTGAGCTAGATCCGAGCTTGTGGAGCTGCGTAGAGCTAGTTAGAGTTGTTAAAGAGTATCATTCTCTCATCTTTGTCACAAAAATTAAGCATTTCAGAAAAAACGATCTGTGTGAAGTATCGTAAAGTCCATACCGGGGTAGAGAGGAAGTATTTTTTTGATTCAGGCTAAGAGGGGAGGGTAAATGTACTCTGAGAACATGTGTATGAGCCCAAAATAAAAAAAACACACTGACAAAAAACTGAAAGGTGTCAAGTATCGTTTTTCGCCCGCGGTTGAGTATCGCGATACCTGACAAGTATCGTGGTCTCTTGTGGTCGAGTATCGCAATATTTCACAAATATCGTGTATCGTGTTTGACCGATCGCGATACTTCACAAATATCGTGTATCGTGTTTGACCGATCGCAATACTTCTCAAATATCGTGTATTGTGTGATCGCTGATCGCGATACTTCCCAAGTATCGTGTATCGAGTGATGGTTGATCACGATACTTCCCCAAGTATCGAGTATCGTGTGATCAAGTATCGTATATCGAGTATCGTGTTTTTTCGAGTATCGAGTATCGTGTTTCCTGTGTATCGTGTATCGTGTTTGTCGGATCGCGATACTTCACAAGTATCGTGTATCGAGTTCTTCAACTATCGTGTATCGTGTTCATCGAAGTATCGAGTATCGTGTTTGCCCGGTCGCGATACTTCACAAGTATCAAATATCGTGTATCCTCTGTATCGTGTATCGAGTTTCTCCGATCGCGATACTTCACAAGTATCGTGTATCGAGTTCTTCAACTATCGTGTGTCGTGTTCATCCAAGTATCGAGTATTGTCATATTGAGGTATCGAGTATCGTTTTTGGTAGGTATCGTGTATCGTCTTGTCTAAAGGTCGTGTATTGTGAACTTCTTGGGTCAAGTATCGTGACTTGAGGTCTCTCAGTTAGTCCTGTCCCAACCAAAATTTTCTAGAATTCTGACCCATAGTGAAGAACTCTAGAAGTTGGAGGTTGGCAAGGTTAAATAGAACTTTAAAGTGAATGAACCTAAGATCTGGGAGAATCCTACGAAGCCGAAGAAGTGTGATCTCTTCTGTAGGAAGTGTAGCCGAACCAAGTAGCCGTTCACATTATTCTGAAACCTCTAGTGAGTCAGAGGAAGAAATTCCTATGGCTTCAGAGGATATGCAAAACACTGTACCAATGATTAGCATGATGTCAATTATTGAGGGAGAATATCGGACATCTTTAGAATATGTGACCACCAATCAACATGAGATACCCATATACCTAGATGGACTAAACCGATCAGTGGCCAGACTGAAGAAAGCTTCAAGATGCTTACATAGTGCCTACGCCAGTAGTTAAGTATTCAGGTGGATTTTATATGGATAAAAGAGATATCCAGTATGTTGTTACAGAACATCCGGAAAACATCAATGAACTTGGGGAAGAAAACAATGCTCATAACCCTAATGAAGAAGGAAATGAAGAGCAAGTGACTACACCTAGAGGGAGATCTACTGTTGTTAGGGCTTGGAGAGGAGACCTGATTCCCCAAGATGACTCCTTAATGGATGTGTATTTGATCAATGGAATGGAGCATCTCCTTAGAGCCCACTCTTCATTATGGGAAGCATCCCCTAACCCAGTGACTGTCTATGAGTTACAAGATCCTGACTTCCCCACCATCATCACATATTTGGACAAAAACCAGAGAAGTTATTGGCCCCTAACAGATTCAGAGAGAGCCGGGTTGAAATATCAGAACATTCCAGTGTTTCCCCCGAGGGATCAAGCCACTACTTCATGCAATCCACATGGAACCTCTCAGAATAATTCATTTCAACACTTAGGACAAACAGAACAAACTCAAATTCCGGTTAGACCACATGTGCAGTTTGCTATGCCTGCAAATAACCCTAATTATCGGCCTCAGCCACCTGTTGACCCATGGATTGGAATTCCTGCCCCAGTTAGACCACCGATAGCAAGAGGACCGAGTATACCCATTGGAAGACCTGTTTTCCCTGTGATGCATAGACCGCCTGAAGGAGGAAGAAGATTAAGGCCATTTCAAGTGGCCAAATGCATGAGAAATCACTATGATGGCTCTAGTGAACCTTACAATCATATAGCTGAGTTCAAGCAAGTAATCAGAGCCGAACAAGTAGAAGATTTCTTGATCCAATATGAGTCTTTTGGTCTGACTTTGACAGACACAGCTTTAGCTTGGTTCCAACCATTAGATCCTAACAATTTTCAAAATATGGAACAAGTCTATCAAGAGATGATTGAGGAATTCACTAAGTCTGGAATTAAAAACAACTCGTCATCGTTGATTCATAGCTTTAAGCAAGCTCCGACGGAATCAGTGTGATTAGCAGCAAGAAGATTCAAGCAGTATGTGGATAGGTGCCCAGTAGAAGAGAGACCCACCCAAAATAAAATGGTGTCATTATTTTTGGAGGGATTATTGAACGGATCATTAAGATCTCTGATGTATGTGAAGAGAGTTCAAACTTTACAAGAATGCATGAAAGAATGTATTGACCTAGAAGACAATCTAGTAGAGGATCTGAAAATACCTCAAGGTAGTATGAAGAGTGAAGATTCAACAAGCAGCACATCGAACCCTAAGAACAATGTTGAGGAAATAGCCGACCTAGTAGCAAAGAAGTTGAACGTCCAAGGACAGAGGAACTACCCCAACAACCCAATAAGAGTGCCCATGCTTAGAAGATGTATGCATTGTGGAGGTGATCATCCCTCTCATTTGTGCACTAGGGGAATAGTCCCACCACCTGCCTATGCTTACAATAGACCACCCATTCCAAGACCTTTACAATATTGCAGCATAGAACAGAAATACACAAATCACAGCTCAGAAAATTGTCCTTACAATAGGCAAGCAAGACCAACACAACCGCTCAGACCTTATGGATACCCTCAGAGAGATCAAGGAGGTGAAGCCTTTAGATATCCCACATATCAGTAGCAAGCACCTGTGCCACAACCATATGCTTATCAAAGTTACAATCAACCACAACCGGTGTTAGGACAACAGCCACCCCATCCTCAGAATATTGTCCCAGTGAAAATAGCTCAACCTGAAGAAAACTTAGAGAGAGCAATAGTCCCAGCCACACCATTGACTAGTAATGAACCATATGACTCATCTTATGACCATAGTCGAGGAAACTATCCCAGTTATGAGAGCTCTATGATAGAATATGGACAAATGTACGAACCATATGCATATGGCATGGAAGCACCAGATAGTTTCCACGGATATGAGTAGGACTATGTGTCATTGATGTACACAGCCCCTAGGGCACCCATGCCCCCCCGACCTATGAACAGACCGCCTGTACCTAGAGGACCATGTTATAGATGCGGAGGTGATCATTATATCAGAGAATGTACACTACCAAACCCACCACCACCACAGCGAGTCTGGGAAGGATACTGTAATGATTGTGGTAAAGAACACCTTTTCAGAGATTGCCCCAAGAACCCCAACAAAGTTAACTCTAACGTGCAGATTAACGTGATAGAAGTGGTAGAATCATCAGGAAGTGATAAGGAGTACACTGTACCATTGAAAGCAATAACTAGAGCTAAAGCTAGAGAGACCCCGGAAAAAACTGAAGAACATAATCAAAGCTACAGAGAGGTGAACACACCTACACCTCAAATAGTTGAAGACTCAGAAGAGCCTGAGAAAAGTGTTACAAGTAAACAAACACAGAGGTGGAAGAACCATAGAGATAAGATGAAGGAAAACAAACTACAACAAAAGAAGGAAAATGAAAAGAGCGAACAAAATCCAAAAGAGAAAGAGGAAGAGGAAGAAGAAATTCGGAAAGGAAATTCAAAAAAAGAAGAGGTAGGATCAGTTTTAGCAGATCCCATGCCTGAAGAATTAGCCATGTGGATTCAGGCGTACAAGGCACAAATAAGAGCAGGACCTACCATCAAACAACATGAAAGAGAATATCCTCGAGGAGACTTAGAAAAAGAAAGGTTGGAGATATGCAAGAAATTAATTGAAGTAGCCCAACAGACCTTAGAAAAACCTATTCTTCAACTACCCAACTCACGAATTCCTGAAAGAGAATTCCAAGAGTGTTTCATCCCTAAGGAACCCGAGAAACCCGAAGCAGGTAAGACACATAATGGAAATTACTGTGAGGATAAAAGGGAAGGATCCATTGTCCCCGAAGTAGATGGAGAATGGCCTAAAGACTTGTGGGCAAGAGTCCAAGAAGACCGATGGAAGAAAGTAGAAGGAATAGAACCACCCTTTGAGGAGCTAGAAGCAGAAGGTGAAATTGAAGACTCCATACCTGAATTGAATTCAGAAGAAATAATACCAATTGACCCAGGTGATAAAGAAAATGACAGTGTAAAGGTATTGCCAAATTACACAGGAGAGTACGAACACAATTCGGAGTTATATTGCATTCCCTCGATAAGGAAAAAAGGACCGAATCCATTAGTCAAAACATCGGACATCATACAACACCTTAGAAAGGTAAAAATCCCTTGCACTCTGACATTGGAAGAACTGTTGAAGATCAAACCACATTTGAAGGAGAAATTAACCAGTCAATTGGAGATCAAGGCGGAAGAGAAGGAGATGCCTGATGAAGTGAACACAGTAAAAATCCCAATCGATAAGGTTGGAGATTTTAGTGAGGGTGATGAAGGAAACACATGCCTTCCAGTTACCTATAGGGGTTACACCACTAAAGCCATCTTAGATTCTGGAGCTCGAGTAGGAATTGCTACTAAAGAAATCTGGGAAAAATGGGGAAAACCATCTTTAAGACCAACACGCATGAAGATACAAATGGCAGATGGACACACTGAAAGACCCTTGGGATTATTGGAACGAGTAGTTTTTACCACTTGTGGAGTTGAGTTCGTGCACACCTTAGCGATATGTCAATTTGAAAGGCCTAGCAATTATGAAATGATACTTGGAAGACCTTTCATGAGACAACTAAAGGTAGTGCAAAATTGGGGAAAAGATGTTGTATACCTACAGCATGAAGGAACCACCACAAGAATAAATCTCCACACATACATATCAAGATGTTCCCCCCTTAAAATGGAATCAGATTCATAAGGAGGAAGATAATCAGTTGATTCATAGTATAGGTTCAAGTGATCAATCATGGATGAACGAAGACACTCATCTATGGATATGCCAAACTGCGAAAAAGGAAGAGGGTAGGAGGAAAGGATGGCAGCAAAGGCAAGGAGTTGCTAGATCAGTACAAGATCTAGCCTATATGCCTCAAATATTATTAGATGAAGAATTTGAACCTCATGGTTGGATGGAGATTTTAGCTACTCTCGATGTGTGTGTAAACAAAGAAGTGATAACCATGAATGAATGCATTGACGAGGAAGGATATGACGTTAGTCTATACGTGGTAGTTCTTCAAGAGGCGAAAGAAGGAGAAGTAATTGAAAAAGAATGGAAAGAGGATTACGAGAGCATTGAAATGGAGCAAGAGCAAATGGAAATAGAAGGTGGAAATCAAGAAGTAAGTGTCATAGCTAGTGAAATAAATCAAGAACCAACACAGGAAGAGGAGCTTGGATTAGATAAAGCAAAAAATGACGAAGAAAACAAGCCTCAAGACCAATTTGAAGTGCCCGCCCACTTCAAAAAATATGAAGTAGAAGAGAGAAGAATTGCTATTCAAATGCCAAAACGAGAAGCACAGTCACGAATAGCATATGACAACAAAGAGCAGACCAAGAAAATAGTAGTAACCTTAGAGGAAGGAGAAGAACAATGTACTTTCATAGGAGAGGATGTCTCAATGGAGGAAGAGCAAGAGTTAATTCAACTCATAAGAGAATACAGAGATGTCTTTGCCTGGACCTATAAGGATTTGAAAGGAATAGACCCTTCTATATGTGCTCATAGAATCCCTATGACAACTGAAGCTAAACCTTCCAAACAAAGACCATACACATATAGCGACGTTTACTCAGCAAAGATTAAAGAAGAGATAGATAAACTATTAGATGCCGGGTTCATATATGAGATTGAACACACGGAATGGGTGTCACCTTTGGTGGTTGTACCGAAAAAGAATGGTAAGCTAAGAGTATGCATAAATCTGAAAAAAGTAAATGCCGCTACCATAAGGGATAGTTACCCATTACCCATCACGGATCAGCTGTTAGAAAGGTGGTAGGGAAAGAAGTTTATAGTTTTTTGGATGGCTTATCAGGGTATAATAAAGTAGCCATTGCTCCTGAGGACCAACATAAAACAGCCTTTGCAACTGAATGGGGAGTATACGCCTTTAGGGTTATGCCTTTCAGCCTAACCAATGCCCCAACCACTTTCCAAAGATTGATGTGCCATGTATTCAAGGAGTTCGTGAGAAAGAGTATGGAGGTATACGTGGATGATTTATGCACTTATTCAGCTATACAATTAGAGCATATCCCTGAACTAGGAAAGATCTTTGCCAAATGTCGACAATATAGAGTATGCCTCAACCCAGAAAAATGCATCTTCATGGTTCGACAAGGAAAGATATTAAGACATATTGTTTCTAAAAATGGAATTTCAACTGATGAAGACAAAATCAAAGTAATTCAGGATTTACCAAGACCTAAGACCGCTAAAGAAGTACAAGCATTTATGGGACATTGCACTTACTACCGAAGATTTATACATATGTATGCCATAATTGCTAGACCTCTTTATGCATTATTGACTCAGTTTAACTGGACTGAAGAATGTGAGAAAGCCTTTAATGAATTAAAGAGTCGATTGAGTTCAGCACCAATCCTTTGAGTACCTAATTGGAATAAGCCCTTTCACATTCATGTAGATGCTTCCAAGTTTGCCATTGGTTGCATCCTAGCTCAACCTGCAGATATAGGAAAGTTAGATCACCCTATAGCTTATGCCAGTAGACAATTGAATCAAGCAGAACGCAATTATACCACAACCGAAAGAGAAGGCCTAGGGATGGTGTATGCAGTAAAGAGGTTTTGACACTACTTATTGGCAATAAATTCAAATTCTTCATTGATCATCAAGCCCTACTGTACTTAGTCAATAAGCCTTGTAATACGGTACGACTAGTACGATGGTTTCTATTGTTGATGGAATTTGATTTTGAAGTCGTAGTAAAGAAAGGGAATACCCACACAAGAGCAAATCATTTATCAAGGATGACACATGGAGAACCACCCATAGGAGTACCGGATGATTGCCGGACACGTACCTGTTCAACGTCGAAGTATGTCCCCAATGGGCAGAAAAGTTGATCCCTATACTCACGCATGGAGCTAAAGATGGGATCACACCAAACCGAACCCAAGACCTATGGAAGGCTAAAAACCTTCATATCATTGCTGGAAGTCTGTATCACCAAGACTCAAGTGGACTACTCATGAGATGCGTATAAGAAGAGGAACAAGAAATGTGGCTTCAAAAAGCACATGTAAATCAATGGAAAACTCATCTAAATGCGAACGGAACATGGCAAACACTAAGGAGATTGGGCATATATTGGCCAACCATGCAGAGGGATGCGCATAACTATGTATCAGCCTGCCCAACCTGTCAAGAACGGAATCCAGAAGAGAACTCCACTCTATGCTACTCCACTGTAGCACCAAGATGGAGCATGCTTCTGGTGAAGTACTTAAAGACCCAAGAGTACCCAGAAGGAGCCACTTTAGCAAGGAAACGTGCACTCACAGAAAAAAGCAAGGATTATGCCCTTATAGGAAAACAACTCTTTAAGTGAGGAAGAGACAATCATTTACGAATGTGCATTTATGAAGATGAGTACCTTGTTGTTTTAGAGATGGCACATACAGGAGCTGCAGGATGACATTTCTCTGTAGATAAAACTGCAAAAATGATTCTCTTTGCAGGAATGTGGTGGCCAACTTTACATCAGGATGCAGCCACATATGTTCAACGGTGTGATACATGTCAACGAACAAAATATCCTATTAGAAGAGATGAAATGCCACTAAAAGCCATGACGAGTGCAAGAGCTTTCACAAAATGGGGAATAGACTTCATAGGACCTATTAGCCCACCAGCTAAAGGATCCCACGCCGAGTACATAATCATAGCCACAGATTATCTGACCAAATGGGTTGAAGCCAAAGCAACCAAGAAAAACGATGCAAGGACTACGACCAAGTTTCTCTTCGAGAACATTTTCACTAGATTTGGACTGCCAATAGAAATTGTGAGTGATAGAGGTACGCATTTTGTGAATGAAGTAATAGAAGCCTTACTAAATGAATTCTTGGTAATTCATAAGAAATCAGCCCCTTATCACCCACAAGCCAATGGACAAGCCGAAAGTTCAAATAAAATCTTATGCACAGTTCTCACAAAAATTGTGAACAATGGTAGATCTGATTGGGACAAACAATTACATCATGCTTTATGGGCATTCAGAGTAGCTTACAAGACCACCATAGGCACTACTCCTTTTAACTTAGTATATGGACAAAATGCTATTTTGCCAATTGATTTCTTAATACCCACTCTCAGAGTAGCAACAACTTATGAGTGGACTGGACATGAACTATCAGCTCAATTGGATCAAATAGAGAAGCTTCATGAAACTAGGTTACAAGCAGTAGCAGGGATTTATGCTGCTAAAAGGCGATAGAAGGCATATTTTGATGCTCATATTAGAGATAAAAATTTGGAGGAAGGAGATTTAGTGTTGGTTTATACTTTGAAACAACACGCAAAGAAACTGCAAAAGAGAGGATATGGCCCATTAATCATCAATCGCATATCCACCAGCGGAGCCATCAGCTTAACAACTCTAGATGGAGAAGTATTGCCCAATTATATCAGTGGATGTCGAGTAAAAAAATATTTAGAGCCATTGA
Organism: Ceratopteris richardii; assembly: GCA_020310875.1. Taxonomy (NCBI): domain Eukaryota; kingdom Viridiplantae; phylum Streptophyta; class Polypodiopsida; order Polypodiales; family Pteridaceae; genus Ceratopteris; species Ceratopteris richardii. Next base: position 77,422,119 of record CM035429.1, read on the forward strand.
CTGAAGAAATAATGTCACGATTGATAATGGGTAAAAATAGATGCATCGAGGAAGAAAGGATACGAGAAGAAGCCAGATAGGAAGCACTAGAACGAATCAAGAAATAGAAAGAGTGGATGAGAGAGAGAGATGAGAGATATCACCTAGGAGAGGAACTCATCCCAATGGCTAATTTTAGAGCCACTTAAAACCTAGGTGAACAAAGGACACAACCATATTTGAGTTTGGGAGCAGGAAAAACGGAGTACCACTTAGTGGATGCTCTCATTGACACAGGAGCCGCCATAAGTTGTATCAAACTTTCATTGACTCAAAAAATCAAGGAGGAATTACGTCCATCAAAGGCACAGTTGATAGGAATAGGGGGAACAATTACTCAATGTATAGGTGAAGTAACCTTACCTATACATCTTGGAAACAACACTATGGAACAGAAGCTCTTAGTATGTCATGATCAGGACTTACTCGAAGACATAGTGTTAGGTCAAGATTGGATATACGAATATGAAGTAACTATTCAATTGGCCTTAGGATACATCTCAGCCAAGATAGGACATCGAGAGGTATTCAGCATGTTAGACGAACAACCATTCAAAGCCAAGGATATAGCCCGGAGAGCTCACTCAAATGAACACAGTGATGAATGCATGTGCATTAGCACTATGGAGACCCCTTCAACGAGTTCTTCATGTGAGGATACACTGAATGTTACTTGCACACCACCTTCTAATCTAGCAAGTCACAAAAGTATCACTCAATCTGGAACCAGCCTTAGTAAAGAACCACACATGAGAGAGACTAGTTCTCAGGATCATCACAAGTCTCTACCCATTAGAATATACCCTATACCTCAAACTAAACAGGCTTGGATAAGGAAGGATCAAGTAGCTACATATCTTCTACAACAGAAACATCGTCAACATCATAACAATCCATCGAAAAAGCAAGCAAATTGCTTTGGACATCGAAGTCAACAACGAATTGCCAGACTATGGATTCCGAAGAAAGTAATAGCCCTCCAGTCGGACCGAACCCAAATATGGATTCCCAAGTCATGCGCTCAAAGGACAATCATCAGGAAGGAAGAGTCAATGTTCAAGAAAAATCTGTATGGTCTAAAGACAAGACAACCAAAGATGAACAGCTGCAGGACAGAGCAGGAATCTACATTTGCATCAAAAACTATTCCAAGATTTAGAAAGCAAATAAAGCAGAACTACAACATGAGAAGCACCACATTCTTCAGGAATATTAGGAATACAAGCTGCCCCGACAAGATGAAGCAGATTTGGATGCCGAAAAGCAAGACGAGCCGGATGCATCAACCAAATACTTCAAGTTGCACACATTTGGAGTTACCAGAACCCAAAGTATGCATGATAGGGCCACATTACAAGGCCAAGCATTCGGCACAGTATTCTTCTATTTCAGGATAGTCAAGCACATTTTCCTCTTGGGAAATAGGAGAGCACTTGTACATACTTTAAGAAAATCAATTAATAACCGCTTCGGCTATGAACTAACTTTTCTGTTTTTCTTTTCAGACAAAAACATAAAAAGATATAAAAAAATCCTAGGTATTACCTTTCTCACACCCACGGGAAATGGACGACACCATTCACTCGGAGGGTTGCCAATCTAATGAAGGATAAAGGAAGGATGATTCTAAATACCACCTGATAACTAATTATTACCCTAAATTGAGTGCAGATTGCATCTACTAATTCCGAAGCGACGCAAGAGGAAGAGGTCCAGCTTCTTCCATTAGAATCAATAACAAAAGCAAGAGGCCATTGGTTTGTGGATGACCAACCAGTATCGGATCTCATTTTCATGGCCACTATCAAAATTATGGACAGGGATCACTATTTACCTATCATGTCCCAAGACTTTAAGACCATCATACAAGGATTACTGCGCATGACAGATGTCTGGACACAAGCAGGAATAGATGCATTTCTCAGACTACCTATCTATCTGCCAGATTTCCAGAGGTGTACACAAGTGATGAATACACTTCAGCCGGCAGCAAATAAGATATCAGTTCCTGAGGCACGAGTACTGGATAAAGTTGGCGCCTGGAAGACAATTCAATTCACTCATGAGTTGATTAACAGAGCTTTCAGGTGGAATCAAGAGGGAATCACGAATGTCAAAGATGAATGTCATGACCCGAAAAAGAGATCTTTTGTGGAGATCAACAGAACTAACATTGAAGACGCTGTTCGATTAGTGCACCAGCATTTTTGTTTCCCAAGTATGCATAGATACACGGCACCTCAAAAGATTGTCGTACAACTACTATCTCATGCAATGAAACAAGTTGGAAATCAAGTAAACATGACTCCGTACGTTCAAGACTGCTTGTTTGAAGCAAAGAAGAAGTGGGATCAGAAAAAGTTTCTAAAAATGGTAGTTCGGCCTTGACCCTACTTATTTATGAGGCACTTGACATGAAGAACTGCTTGCGCAAGATGCCCACCTCAGCAGAGTTAGCCAAATATGCCAAGTCAGCGATGGTCCCTAAAAAAAAGGAAAACAGCCATATTGGTTGAAGAAGTGGGAACCAGTTCATAGAAACCCATGAGGGGTACAAAGCGCCTTAGAGAGGAAGAAGCCCAGGCTACACTTCAATCAAAGAGGACACATACTTTGCCAAAGATTCTTGTAGCCCAAATACCAATCACCAAGAGAGACCTCTCAGCAACCTTAGAAGAGACACATCAGTACATGCAAGGGCAAGTAAATCTAAATGTTCAAGGTCATCATTACAGACAAGAAAGTCAAGAGAAGCAACAACGGAGTAAAGAAAAGACCCCAGAACAAGCCGCCAGATACAAAGAACTCGGCTTAGAAGATTCGAGCTCCAATGAAGAATCTAGTCTTGAGAAAGATACTTTGGACACTGACATAAGGACAGAAACTCACGAGGAAGAATGGACAAAGATTAATCAAGTCGAAGTCACGCCAAACAACCTACAAGAAAAGAAAAAAAACATAGAAGAATCCATTGAACCCGAGCATGTAATTCAATTAAATGATAAGTCAAAGATTAGTATCGAGGAAGCTACAATATCGAATAGAGAAGTAATGCCACCCATCAAGGAAGAAATGCAAACTCCAGTGGACAAAGATTCAGACCTAAACAAAAATAAAGAGCAAATTGTGATTGAAGTGCCGGATGACACTCCTCAAAGCAAGATTGAACACATGGAGGCGGAGCCAAGGATCCAACTGCATATTAGGTAGACCAATGATACTACATTACACGTGGCACAAGGAAAAGATCTGACAATAGGAACAGAACCTAGTATTCCTAAAACATGGTTAAATGTGGATGTTACTCAGTTAAAACCTGTTGTCAAACAAATGATCCAAACAGCCATGGATACACAACAACAGATGATGGATACAGATGCCGATTACGACAAGGCCATGAGGGAAAAGAATTAGTTCCAAATTATGAGTGAACAACTATCCACACAATTAATCCAGGCACAAAAAGAGATTCCCGCCAAAGGAATGGAGTTACTCAAGGTAAAAACACAATGTGACACATTGATGACCCAACATCATCAACTCCAGGCACAACTAATGGACTTACAAAGATTACATGAAACCAGAGAAGCCGACAAAGAGAGAATGAAAGCTAGAAGCAACTTGCTCGAAACACAATTAAAAGTGTACATGGAGGAGAATGACACTTTACGCACTAGAAATAAGGAACTAATGATGTCATTGTTGTAGGATCAACCTATCAAAAAACAGGAGACTACAAATATTGACTAGAAAGAATTAAAAGATCAGATTGAAAAGTATGCAGCACTGCTGAAACAAGAGCAAACCCTAAGAGAACAATGGGAACACAAATACATGAATGAAACTAAGGAGCTGACGAAGCAGTTAAACATCACCAATGGAAAACTTGCAGTGAGTTACAACAAAAATATGGATCATGTAGCAGAAATTGGCAATGAACTGCTTGCAGCAAAAGAAGCACTCAGAGCAGCCATGCAAGAAAACAAAGAGAAGACTGAATGCATAGCACAATTAGAGACCAAAGCAGAAGCGAACGCATCAATCGGGACACCAGTAGAGCCAAGACAAGAAAATCCTACTGACGAGGTAGAAGTCTCCCCCGATTTATAATTCTCCAATAAAAGAGCAGATGGCGGAACCACATGATGATCATCCAATGCCATACACTACAGAAATAGGTCAGAGGGAACGGGCACTAGTGGTGTCCCAGTTGACAGAAAATTTTGAAAATGAGGTCTGTTGCTCTAGCACAATGGTGAGAACCACGTTAAGAAGCTCCACCTCCTTAATGTCAATCCGCGGAAGAGATAGGAGTGATATGAAGATCATGAATGTGAGATGAAGTGAGAGTGAAGGTGAAAAGCATAGAAATGCACACACACATACACACACAATAAAGAGACAAGCAAGACACAATGGAAGGTGAGAAATCAACTCTATGACTCAAGATCTCAATTACAAGCTCAAAATAACTCTAAGCTCACACTAACCAACCTCAAAAATGAGCTCTCTAGCTCTTTTTATAGATTCTAGATTAGTTTTGACTAGTTTCACATCTAGTGACCGGCATAGTTAAAAAATAGGTCCTATATGCTATTTGGAAGGGTAAACGATGTCTAAAAATAACAAAAATTGGTACGTGCATTCTACCTAAGCTCCTCAAGCTCAAGGACTCCTCGGCTTGCACAAAATGGAGCTATAGATTACAAAATGGGGTTTTCTATGTTACATATGTTACATTAATGATGAAAATCACTATTGAATGTTTTGAAAAGTATTTAAAAACATATTTGTTTGAAAAAACTTGATCCGACTGGCTCCCTGCTCCGTCTTTACATGCTTCCGCGTCTTCTATGCCTCTGGCTACTGCCAACACTGTTGAAAGTTTTTCAAGCTCAAGAGTGTGGGAACATGCCCCAAATTGAACCTTCCACATCATCCACAATCAAAGGAGGCTGATTTCCACGAGTTTGAGGCATCCAATTATGCCCATAATGGAAAGAAGTTGATTAGAGAAGATTTAGCTCACCTCTTGATGTGATTGGACCTCACTTTTGACATGTATATGCTTTTGATTGGTTAAAGAGGGTAGTATGAGGTCTTTAAAACCTCTAATGAGTTGTATTATGACTTAGAGTCGTGGAAATACGTGCCCAAGCTGCCCCCTTGCTTAAGCACACCCCCTACTAGCTGTTCTCTGCATATTTTGCAGAAATTTCACTTTTACACACTCTATCTATCTAGATGTTTTTGGCAGACCCCCCGGTCTTGTAATTGTTGTTTCTCCTTCATCCGGAATCCATTTGCAATGATTTTTGTCTTGTTGGAAAGCTTATAAGTTCTACTTTGTCTGGTATAAGTCTCAGGTTCAGTGCCTGCACATGTGCAGAGAAATGTCCAGAACAGTGTCTGTCCAGTTAGCTCATACTCTGTGAAGAGATCAAGTTATCTGTTTTGTTACAGCTGGTTGAGGCATCATCCAGTATCCAAATGGAGTGATTTTACTCTCATTTGAAAGCTCTCAAAGTCTAGTTTATGCCTGCAAAATTGCATTTTCAATCTCTGCATATACTCAGAGAAACTCAGAAAATACAGAGCCTATGTCTGAAAAATTTCAGGATCCTAGGAGGGTTCATTTGCTTTTGTTGTGCACATAGGAGTGTTTATCCTCCAACAGTGGTATCAGAGCTATAAGTGGAGTATCAAAGAGAGAAGAAGGAGCTACTGAAGTGAAGTGAAGACTTCATCAAATTTTGAAGGAAGGAAGCAAAGAACGGGCACGTCAACAACAAGGGGAAGCAAATACATCATCAAATCAAAGACGAAGCTTCATCAAGAGGAGTAGCTCTATTTTTTGAGGTAAAAGCCATCCTTTTCAACTTCATTGCATCAAGGGGGAGGTTCAAAAGAGTTAGGAGGCACCATGGCTGATCTCAATGCTCAGATTGAGAAGCTCGAAAAAGGAAACTACCAACCGTGGCGATTTAGAATAAGCAATTTTTTGATGGGGAAAGGTTTGTGGGGACTTGTGAGTGGTGGAGAGCCAAAACCCTACATAGATGAGGTAAATCCAACCAATGATCAGAGAAGAGCAGTGAGAGAGTGGGATGAAAGGGACAAAAGGGTCATTTTCATTTTATCTCAGCATATTAGCAACTCTATGGTAGGGCATATTCAAGATTTGGATACATCGAAGAAGGTGTGGGAGTGCTTGGAGAGATTGTATTCAACCTCCACAAAAGCTAGAAAAATTCAGCTCAAGAATGAGCTAAATAATCTTAGGAAAAGCCCCTCTCAAGGTGCTAATGATTACATATTAAAGGTTAAAGAGCTTGCAGATGCACTAGGGTCAATCGGTTGTGCCCTAGATGATGACGATCTTGTCGCCCACACCCTAAATGGACTTAGGGATGATGAAAAATGGAGGGCTTTCACAACTTCAGTGTATGTAAGGGACTCTCTTCCTGATTTTGATCAACTAATCACTCTCATGGTGACAGAGGAGATGAACCTTGGTGGTCATAATGCCAAGGATAGCCAAGGGCAATTGTTGTATGCAGGTAGAGGAAGAGGAAGACACAACCGAGGTGCTACAAGAGGAAGAGGAAGATATCAAAGCAACCAAGGAGGTCAAGGACAACAAGAAAATGCAGGTCAAAGAGGTGGAAGAGCCACAAATAGAGGAAGAGGTGCAAGATTTGGTGGAAGAGGACAAGCCACTTCAAATGGATGCTTTGTATGCGGTAAGCCCGGTCATTTTGCAAATGAATGCTATCATAGAGCTCAAAGACAAGGGAATCAAAGCAACAACAACAATTATAGAGGGCAAGGTAATTATGCAAACACATCATCCAGCCAAGGGAATGATTATTTACTTGCCATGAGGTATGGTGAAGATACAACTCAAGCTAGTGAAGATGTATGGTATGTAGACAGTGGATGTAGCAATCATATGTCATGTCGAAAGGATCTTTTTAGTAATTTGCAGGTCCCAAAGCATCAAGGGCATGTGGAAACAGGTGATAACTCAGAGCATACCATTCAACATGTGGGAGATATCAGTTTGGAAGGAAATCAAAGAGCAAAGTGCTTATCAGAGGTATTACATGTCCCTACTATTACCAAAAACTTGATTTCGGTAGGCCAAATGGTAGAAAAAGGCTATCAAGTTAGGTTCAATGAAAGAGGATGTTTTGTTGAGGATCCAAGGGCAGGTTTCAAGCTCATAGCAAAAGGAAAAAAGCAAGGGAGAATGTTCACAATGGACATAAATCAGCCACACCATTCAATGTATGTCACATATGGAGACAAGAGGATAGCAGATTTGGATCTATGGCATAAACGAATAGGTCACATCAACCTACAAAAGCTCAAGGACATGCAAAGGAGGAGCTTGGTAAGAGGCCTACCAAATTTTACATCTAAAATGTTGCATGAAATTTGTGTAGCTTGCCAACAAGGAAAACAATCAAGGCTGCCCTTCAAGAAGAGTACCTATGTAAGTGCAAATGTTTTAGACCTCATTCACACGGATGTTTGGGGTCCAACAAGAGAAGCATCCCTTGCTGGAAATAGGTATTTTGTAACCTTCATTGATGACTTTTCAAGGAAAGTGTGGTTGTATTGCATTAGAAACAAATCAGATGTATTCCACTACTTCAAGAAATTCAAAGCACAGGTGGAGAAGGAATCTGGCAAGTTTATCAAAACTTTGAGATCCGATGGAGGGGGAGAGTACTTCTCCCATGAATTTTCTGAATTTTTGCAGGTCAATGGCATCAAAAGACAATTTACATGCAGGTATACCCCTCAACAAAATGGGGTAGCAGAGAGAAAGAACAGACACATAGCAGAGGTAGCAAGGTGTATGCTCAATGAAATGAATATGCCGCATTGTTATTGGGGAGAGGCTACATATACAGCCACATACATCATGAATAGATGTCCTACATCAGGTATACATCATCTAACCCCTGAGGAAGCATGGAGTGGAAGAAAACCTTGCATTTCACATCTTAGAATCTTTGGTTGTATATGCTATGTACATGTACCTCAAGAGTTGAGGTCAAAGTTAGATGCCAAATCTGAAAGGTGTATTTTTTTGGGATATTCTATGGAACAAAAGGGGTATAAATGCTATAATCCCATCACCAAGGAGCTGAAGGTAAGTAGGGATGTTGTCTTTGATGAGTTGAAGCCTTGGTATGCATGCACAAGTCCATTGCAGGTTGAAGACATAGGTGAGACAGATTTGAAGAATGATGATAGAGTTCAAGAAAGCATGGATTTGAGTGGTCCAAGCAACTCATGCAACACAAGGACACCCTCACCATGGAGTGGAAGGCTTAGGGAAAGAGAGACCAGCTCTGAAGAAAGCAAAGTCAAAGGCAAAGAGAAGATTTCAATTGAAGAAGGAAGCTATGTGGACGAGAGCATGTTGGAAGATGAAGAGATAGAAGAAATTCAAACTCCAGGAGTGGCAAAACAAAGAAAGAAGATGGCAACCACACCCAAAGGAAGTGAAAGAAGGTCTTCAAGAGTAAGATATCCAGTACAAAGGTTAACATATGATAATTTCATTGCAAAGCATTATGCATACATGACTCAGGTAATCAAGGACAAGGAACCAACTAGTTATGAAGAAGCTAAGGATTGCAAGGAATGGCAAGAGGCAATGAAGGAAGAGCTCAAAGCACTTGATGAGAACCATACTTGGAGCTTGGTACCAGCTCAAGAAGGCATGAAGGTGATAGGTAATAAGTGGGTTTACAAAATTAAAAGAAATTCAGATGGTTCCATTGCTAGGTACAAAGCAAGGTTGGTGGCGAAAGGCTTCTCCCAAAGCTACGGGATAGATTATGATGAAACTTTCAGCCCCGTAGCCAAGATGCCAACAATTAGGACTTTGATTGCAGTGGCCACATCAAGGAAATGGAGCTTATATCAGTTGGATGTGAAGAATGCCTTCCTCAATGGAGAGCTTGAAGAAGTAGTCTACATGAGCCAACCTCAAGGATTTGCTAGTATGAGGTACCCAAATCATGTTTGCAAGCTAAGGAAAGCATTATATGGACTAAAGCAAGCCCCAAGGGCCTGGAATCAGAGGTTAGTGGATTATTTATCAAGTTGTGGATACAAAGAAAGTGTTGCAGATCCATCACTTTACATGAAGAAGCAAGGAGACAAGATGGTATACATATGCATCTATGTGGACGATTTGATCATCACAGGAAGTGATATTGCAGGTATTAAAGATATCAAATCAAAGCTAGGGAAGGAGTTCAAGATATCTGATCTTGGAACACTAAAGTACTTCTTGGGAATGGAGGTAATCTATGCACACAATGGCATCTTCTTGATTCAAAGAAAATACTTGTTGGATGTGCTATACAGGTTTGGTATGAGTGGTTGTAAGCCACTTTCTCAGCCCATGGAGCCCAATACAAAGTTGGTTGCAGGTCAAGGAGAGGCTATACAAGATATTACACTATATAGAAGCATAATTGGTTCATTAATTTATGCTACATTCACTAGACCTGATCTTGCATATGTAGTAGGTGTTCTCTCTCAATTTTTGCATGCACCTACTCATGATCATCTTATGGCGGCAAGAAAGGTGCTTCGTTACATCAAGCACACCATCAACCAAGGTCTATTTTACTCATATGATGCTGATCTAAGTGTCAAAGGATATAGTGATGCTGATTGGGCAGGTAGCAAGGATGATCGAAGGAGTACATCGGGTTATGTTTTCATGATAGGTACAAAAGTGATCTCTTGGAGCTCTAAGAAGCAACCCACTGTTGCTCTTTCATCCACAGAGGCTGAGTACAGAGGTTTAGCATTGGCTACATGTGAGCTATTATGGCTTAAGAAGCTACTTAAGGACTTGGAAGTGGAAGTGCAGGAGTTTCCTCTTTATGGAGACAACATTTCAAGCATCTATCTAGCTAACAATCCCATGTTTCATGCAAGGAGCAAGCACATAGAGGTTCATTACCACTTCGTTAGAGAAAAGGTGATGGCAAAAGAGCTAGATATAAGGTATGTGAACACTAAAATGCAGGTTGCAGACATGATGACAAAGTTTCTTGAAGGTACAAAGCTTGGAGGATTCAAGGAAGCTATCAACATAAGAGACATAGGCTGAAGCAACATAGGAAAAGACTTGAGCTTGAGGGGGAGTGTTGAAAGTTTTTCAAGCTCAAGAGTGTGGGAACATGCCCCAAATTGAACCTTCCACATCATCCACAATCAAAGGAGGCTGATTTCCACGAGTTTGAGGCATCCAATTATGCCCATAATGGAAAGAAGTTGATTAGAGAAGATTTAGCTCACCTCTTGATGTGATTGGACCTCACTTTTGACATGTATATGCTTTTGATTGGTTAAAGAGGGTAGTATGAGGTCTTTAAAACCTCTAATGAGTTGTATTATGACTTAGAGTCGTGGAAATACGTGCCCAAGCTGCCCCCTTGCTTAAGCACACCCCCTACTAGCTGTTCTCTGCATATTTTGCAGAAATTTCACTTTTACACACTCTATCTATCTAGATGTTTTTGGCAGACCCCCCGGTCTTGTAATTGTTGTTTCTCCTTCATCCGGAATCCATTTGCAATGATTTTTGTCTTGTTGGAAAGCTTATAAGTTCTACTTTGTCTGGTATAAGTCTCAGGTTCAGTGCCTGCACATGTGCAGAGAAATGTCCAGAACAGTGTCTGTCCAGTTAGCTCATACTCTGTGAAGAGATCAAGTTATCTGTTTTGTTACAGCTGGTTGAGGCATCATCCAGTATCCAAATGGAGTGATTTTACTCTCATTTGAAAGCTCTCAAAGTCTAGTTTATGCCTGCAAAATTGCATTTTCAATCTCTGCATATACTCAGAGAAACTCAGAAAATACAGAGCCTATGTCTGAAAAATTTCAGGATCCTAGGAGGGTTCATTTGCTTTTGTTGTGCACATAGGAGTGTTTATCCTCCAACAAACACCCCCCTCCCTCTCGCTTCTATCGTCCTCGACAGAACCTTGTTGTGCGGTCCGTCGGATGTAATTCTGGAGGAGTTCCTGAGCGAGGGTGTGTTCGGATATTCGAATGCCTCGGGCCAAATCTGCCTCGAGTTTCTCCCAGTCGATTGGTTGCGGTTCATCTGATGGCGGAAGTCGATAGTGTGTGGAATATACCATTCGTTCATAGGCAAATAAGTGCAATAAATGTGTAGGCCTGCTTATGAAGACCTCTGAATGGTATTCCCAAAAGCCGGTTGTGAACATCTCTTCGAACGTCTGCTTGTAGCACGCCGGTAGGTACTTTCTTCTGTAGTGCTAGGCATAACACACCTATAGTGATGGCGTTGTACTCATATCATATACCATATTGAAATTGCCATGCTCAAAGCCCGGGGTGTTAACATGAGGTGCCTTCACGCGTCGGAAGACTTTAAAAACCATTTGCATCATGTCAAATATTTTGACAGTCATGTGCGCTGCGATATCGTCCATATGCTTTAATCTAGGGAGCCAGTGGCGGATCGTTGCCATCATGTAGCCTACTATTGGTAGTTCGATGGGTGGCTTGAAGTATGGATAATTTAACCAGTCCTGGCACTGCTTGTTGTTCTGTACTTTAATAGCGAATGCTGTCCAAGAGCGGCGACGTGGCACTGGTCCCCAACATGGGTTGTACTTTAAGTGCAATGGTGCCTTTACCCATGTACTCATCATCTCAAGATATTCTTGTAATAGATCTTTTCACCAATCTGGTTGATAGATCTCTCCTTGTTGTGCATCCAGTGGCAAATCTTCCTCCTCAAATTGAGTCGCATGCGATGGTTTCTTACCTGTTTCTTTCTCTATGGCTAATTGGTATTCGGCCATTAACATGAAATATGGTTTATATTGGAGCTCATGCCCAGATATGTATCGACGGGGGGCCAAATGAGCAAAGAATGGTGACTGTAAGATTCTCTCTTCAATCATATGCGGGGGTTGGAAGTTCATAAGTCATCTGGCCTTCTGCCGTGACACGTCCGCCTGGGATGGGTTGTGGTTCGTACGCCTCTTCAAACGTTTCCTCCACCGGAATGGTTACAGTTTCTTCCTCAGCTGGTAGCTCTGGTGGGGAATCTGGTCTTGGTGGTACTTCATAAACTGCGATTCGTGATTCAAGATTTGATACCTGGGCCCGTAATGCGTTTAGTTCCTCTAAGATGTCAGGAGAGGGGTCCGCAGGTGCTGGTAATTCTTGTGCTACTGGTACTTCTTGTCTTGCCGGTGCTCTGAGCTGGATTAGCTTATGATCCTCTTTCAACTTCTGATATTCTTCGTTCATTCGACCGTAGTCATCTAGCAGTCTCACATGATCCTCTAGCAGCATCCTCATTGATTCTGAGGGAACCGCTTTGAACCTGCTAGGGCTTAAGGGTTGGTCTGGGTGATCGAGAGCAGCTTCTAAATTTTCTCGGTTTTGATCCTGTAGTCGTTGGTTTTCCTCCTTTGCTGCGGCTAGATGTCTTCGTAGTAAGCCCATATTTCTCGTTAGCATTGCGTTGCAAATTGTCTGGGCTCGAAGCAAGTTGTCAAGATCTGCAGTGGCTTCCTTGGTCTTTTCTTCGCTCTCTAATTCTAACTTATGATATGCCGCTCGTAATTCTTGGTATCGGCTGTTTAGTGAGGCATTTTCAATTGAGAGTGAGTTCAGCTGCGACTGTAATTGATTTGTCGTGTTCTGCAGCGTCTGGTAGTTGTTTCCTAGCGATGTGAACTCATCTCGGACTTGAGTCATGCAAGTAAACATTTGTCGGAATGCTGTATCTAGAGTGGGTGATAATATTACAGATGACCCTAGTGAAGATGCAGTGGGTGTAGACGCAATGGGAATGGGGAATTGGGGTGGGAGAGTGGATGCGGTGGCGACTGTGGAAAATTGTGATGTGCCTAAATATGGTTGTGAAGTGAATGAAGTAAGTGGTGGTGCTGTTGGCGGTGAGATGTCCATGTCGCTGGACGTGTCAAGTGCGGTGACAGTGAATAATGGTGTGATTGTGGGTGCTTGTGATGGTGTAAATACCGGATTTACAAACGTTGATGAGTAGTTTACATGGGGGTGTTCTCGTAGGCCTTGGTGGAAAGGGGAGAGAGGAATGGCAGTGGGTATAGTAGGTGAAACTGGGGAGAAGGTTAGTGGAGGTAGGAACGGAAAGAGGTGTCTGGGAGGTGTGGGGAAGGATGGGAAGGATGGATGGAGAAAGGGAGTAGATGGAAAGGTGGGTGGCTGAAGGGAGAAACCCGGTTGAGTGGGCGTGGGCATGGGGATAGAAATGGCACAAAGGCTTCGGCTACGATGCTATCGAAAGATGTTGATGGTCGGGGAGAGAGTAGGTGGACAGGGGAGACTGGATGGATGGGAGAGACGGGAGGTGAAAGAGGGGTAGTCGGGGTGGCGGGTACTCCGATGACCGTCGTGGTGATGGGTGCAGCAGTGGTATGGGGTGGGGAGTCGACAAGAATGGCTTCTTCGGCCGCAGGTCTTTCAGGTTTCAGGCGTGCTTCTCGTGCCTGCTGAGATGACTGAGCACTTGTTGGTACTCGAATATATTCACCCGGTTTTGATAGTAGCCGTACACGTCGGGGGTGAAACTGTGGTAGCGGCTTTCTTTGCAAATAACGTAAGGCTTCAGTGGGTCCGACTGACTTGACAAGCTCTCTGAAACTGCTGATATACCTGAGACAAGTTCTTGTTCTATGATTGTTTGGATCTCTTCATCAGTCAGCTTCTTGCGTGCCCAAACTTTTTCCACAGTTCGATAGAGCTTCTTGATGGCTAATGTATACGCGGTAGCTTCAAATGTTTGCTCTTCATGTGTACTGGTATCTCCATGGGTGTCTTTTTGCTGTCATTGGCCATCTGTCTGTCCATGCTCTTGGGATTCATGTGTTCCCTGACTGGCTTCATCGTCACCGTCGTCTTCATCTGTCTCTGTTCTTTCCTCTTCAGAGCTAGACACTATTTGTCCTTGTGGTTGATCTCGCGGTGTGGTAGGGTAATTGGGCCGTTCATATTCTTGAGAAAACATTTGTCCTTCTGAAAACTGAAATTCACTTGACATGGCATCGTGCATCTCAAAATCAAACGTTGTGTTTATTGGTTCTGCCTCCATATGGGGTATAGGGAAGGAAAAGGCTTCCGCACCAATAGTGGTGGGAACCTCTGTTGCAGTGGTAGTAGGTTCTGGAACGGTGGCAGCTGAAGGAGTGACTGTGGTGGTGGTTGCCTCTGGTGTAACTGGTCTGGATAACCTTATGCAAATAGGTTGCACAGAGGTAGCGGCCTCAGTAGGCGATCGTTCAGGAGATGGTTGAGGAGAAGGTGACTCTGGGACCTGAAGGCAGGGGATGGTTCCTCTCATTCGTTTTCCTACTCGGCCTCTGCTAGGCTTCCTAGCTTTCTTCGATGTCCCTTTGAAAGCCTTCAGCTCTTCGCTCGTCATTGCCCGCTCGATAGGTAGATCATAAGCCAAACACATATATACAATGCGCGTGAGGGCGCAACATCCATTGATGACCTTCTTTCTTTCCCAACGGTGCTGTGCCAAATAAAGCTGATCAATGATCCAGCTTGCTAAATCTACCGTCTGGGGTCCCATACATGCTAAGTATAATCCGAACCAAATTCTTTTGTGGGGCATTGTAAATCTATCCTGAGCTGGGAAAGCAAAGTGCTGCATACATATTCTTAATGGTTTGGAGAGCTCAGGGGTTACAGCTGAAATATCCTCCCACTTAGTAACGTCGCCACGTTTCATGGGTTCTGGGATCAGTCTTTCGCGCTCTGTTGGAGTATGCGTCCCATGCATTTTTAGAGCTGCACGAATTAAATCTTTGGACAAATAAAACCTCCTGAATGGGGGGTCATTCACCAAGGATGGCAAGATAAATGTTCCTGGCAGGTCCTTGTTCTCCGAAGCTGTCAAAGTGGTTACTAAGTAAAAGCATCTGTAAAAGTCAGGTTTAGGCAGAGGGTCACTAAAATATTCTGTAAATCCCGCTCTTGGCCAAACATGCGTGAGGTCCTGTGTGTTTTGGAGTCCTTCGAATTCTCTTGAAAAGAACTGGTACTTGGCCCACGTGCGGTAATCAAACGCCAAATTAGCCTCAAATATAAAATCTGCGTCCGCTAACGGTCTTGCTAGTCTTTGGAACCAGTGAGAATTGCGATGAATTTTCTCAGTGTACCCTCTAGGAGGGTCGTCAATCGGCATTGGTCCTGGAAATCCTTGGAACTCTGGTGGTTGAGCCGTCAGATGGGACTCTGCGAGTAGCTCCCCAATATTGGCCATTGGTGCACTAGGGCCAGCTTCTGATGGTCCTTCTGTGTGCATGGTAAATGATGTGGATGTGTGGCGGATCTGCTACAAAAGATTAACACATTAGTATGGAAATTAATTATGATCCCATGAAAGTGAGACCGCAATCCCTTTCCATAACCGATGTGTAACCCGTGTAGCCACGTGCTGTGAAGTGATTGATGCAATGATTTTCACAGAGCAAATGCAGGTCTCTAGACACCTAGATGCTTTCAGATGATACATACATTTCTTGATGAGGTGTTATTACAGATGATGTGGGGTTATAGTGTGTGGATTTATACAAGGTTCAATCATGAATGAGTTATTACATGGTTGTAGATTAGTCGGGGTGGGAGTTATGTTAGACAATGGGTTAGGAGAAGACTTCTGGATACTTTTCGGTATCCACTTCCTAAGAGTTTGTGGTCGGGTGATAGGTCTCTGCGGAGGGACAAAAGATGATATCGGATTTGATGGTATGGAGGGTTGAAAAGATTTTCGAGGGGTATATTTTACATGGCTTGAGGGTTGAACTATAATACATGGTTTGGGTACCCAAATCTGCAAGGGTGTGGGTCTATTCATGAGGTATTTCTTGGCGATCCAAATTTGTCGAGTGCTCGAACTTGTAGAAGAAGGTCGAGGAGATGTTGGATACTGTTTCTGCTTCTGCCTTGACTTCTTCTTATCGGTGTCTGCGGTGTTGAAATCAGTCGGTGCTTTCTATCCTTTTGGCACCCATATCTGTCTTGTGCCACTTGCTTTGTGATGCTAAAACTGCGTTCCTCTTTGTGTCGTCTGATGTTGTCGTTGGTCTGGGTTCCTTCGTCGTGGTTGACTCTTTTGTGGTTGAGGTTGAGAGGTCGGTTGGACACTCTGCTTTGCAAAAGAAGGGAGGTCCAACACTTGCGTGACCTACCCATTAGGAGATGAGGCATTCTGTACCACAGATCTAGGCCAGTCCGCAGTAAGTGTGGAAGGATGAGCACAGCAGGGTATTGCGCCCATCTGGCCGGTGATGAAGTCCACCTGACCTCTGATGGTACCCATCTGTCCGCTAATAGTGCCCATTTGGCCGCTAATTGTGCCCATCTGACCAAGCGGTTGGGTGGTTACCCCTTCTAATTTGCAGGAAGCCCAAGGGAAAATCTCCTGACGTCCTTCTGATTGACAACTGTCTAGAGCCAAGCCCGCGTGGGTTGGTGTAGACGTAACGTTACTGATCTGCCCAAAGATCTTCCGGTCTTCCGTCGCATGCATTTCATGGGGTCTAGGGCTACAAACCTCAGTCGGAATGCCATTAGGGAAGTCAAGCGGTATCACTCGCATCTGATCTAAGGTTCCAATTTGTAAGGAGCCTTGTCTAAGATTTAGGTCCACTGAGTGATCATATAGCCAATCTTGACCAAGGATTAGGGGTTCTATCAGGTCATCGTCATGGCACACTAGTAGCTTTACTGTCAAGGTCACTTTGTTGATGAGGATAGGAAGGTCCACCTCACCCATGCAAGGGGTTTCCATGCCTCCTAGCCCTATGAGGTAAGCCTCAATTGGCCGCATTTCTATTCCTGAATCCTTATAGTGGGACCATCTAATCGCACTAGTCGCAGCACCTGAGTCAATTAAAGCCTTGAGCTCTTGGCAAGGGTTGCCGTGCTCTAGCCTGACTGTAATGAATGGTCTCTTGTCCACTATGCTAGGATGAGTGGTTGACTTTACTTGACACATGGCCATGGGATATCTAGGTGATGTTTCCAGATGGTTATAATGTTCTCTCCCTAGTCCTTGTCTTCTTAACTTCATGCGCTTAATGCGTTCTATGGCTTCTACCTGAGCTTCTACACGTATTCTATTTTCTTCCTCCTTACGCTTCTTTGCCAATGTGAGTCGTCTAAGCATATCCTCAGTAAGAGGTTCCTGATATAACCTGACTCTACAGCCACTAATGTAATTAGGCATTATGTCTCCTTCTAAGGTGGCTAATTGTACTGCTCCACTTGTTGAGAGTCTGTTAATGATCATAGGTCCATAACCTCGCTTCTCTAATTTCCGTGCGTGTTGCTTCAGCGTATATACTAGAACTAAATCTCCTTCTTTCAAGCCTTTATCTTTCACATGTGCATCAAAATATGCTTTCTGTCGCTTCTTTGCTGCGTATATTCCTGCTGCTGCTTTCAGCCTGGTTTCACCTAATCGTTCCAAGTCCATTATTCTCGCTGATAATTCATGGCCGGTCCACTGATGTTCTTGTGCAACCTTAAGGGTCGGTATCAAGAAGTCCAAAGGAAGCACAGCATTCTGACCAAAAACCATCTGAAAGGGAGTTGCATTGAGTACGGTCTTGTAGGCCACTCGATATGCCCAAACAGCGTGGTGTAACTGTTTGTCCCAATCTGAACGTTTGTTGTTCACGAGTTTCGTCAGTACATTACAAAGGATCTTGTTAGTGCTTTCAGCCTGACCATTGGCCTGAGGATGATATGGTGCAGATTTCTTGTGAATCACCATAAAATCCTGTAACAAATATTCAATGACTTGGTTTAGAAAGTGAGTTCCTCGATCGCTCACTAACTCTATAGGCAATCCATATCTTGTAAAGACATTTTCAAATAAGAATTTTGCAGTCGTGTGTGCATCATTCTTTTTTGTGGCTTTTGCCTCTACCCATTTGGTAAGATAGTCTGTCGCAACAATAATGTATTCAGCATGTGTACCTTTTGCAGGGGGGTTAATGGGTCCTACATAATCTATACCCCACTTAGAAAATGCATGTCCTCCCATCATGGGTTTCAATGGCATTTCATCTCTACGAGTAGGAAACTGAGTTCTTTGGCACACATCACATCTCTTTACATAGGTATGTGCATCCATGTGAAGAGTGGGCCACCATAATCCTGCAAAGAGGATGGCTTTAATTATCCTATCAGGTCCAAAATGACCTCCTGCAACACCTTGGTGTGCAGTCTCTAATATGCTCAGATAATCACTTTCATGAACACATTGTCTTAGGTATCCGTCTCGTCCTCTTTTGTATAGATTATCGCCAATAAGTGAATAGTCTTGAGCTTCCTGCTCTAGACTGCGTTGTCGTGCTAAAGTCATTCCTTGAGGGAATGTGTTCGTCCTCAAGTATGTCACTAAAGGTTCACTCCAGTCTGGTGTGAGAGACACGTGATACAATGTAGCATGTTCTACTGGTGGTCTTTCAGAGCAAAGAGGGCATTCTTTACACCACTTGTAGACATCTGCTTCCATCGTAGGCCAATATACTCCTAGTCTATGCAGAGTCTGCAACGTTCAATGTTTCGAATGATGTTGCTTTAGTGCACCTACATGTGCTAATTGCAACCAATTCACATGTTCTGATTCATCTACACAACAAGCAAGAATCTTTTGATTATCCTGTTTATATATGCTTCCTGCTATGATTTGATATCTCTGAGATTTGGTAATCTCTCCTTCGTTGATCCTTATCCTAGGATTCTTGGGTCCATATGTCAGAATAGGGACTATAGGCTTAGCCCATTCTGGTGCTATCTCAAGGTTAAACAAATATGCATCTGGTAACTCATCTGCTATTCCTTGAGGAGCTTCTCCTGAGGTTAATCTCCAGAGGTGGTCAGCTCTAAGATGTGTCTTTCCTTTCCTGACTACAACTTCAAAGTCATACTCCATGAGTAATAGAAACCAGCGTATCAGTCGTCTTGTGTTACATGGTTTGTTGACTAAGTACAATAAGGCTTGATGATCTGTAAAGAATTTGAACTTGTTTGCCAACAAATAGTGCCTGAACTTCTTTACCGCATAGATCATTCCTAATCCTTCTCGTTCCGTCGTGGTGTAATTTCTTTCTACTGTGTTCAACTGTCTGCTCGCGTAAGCTATGGGGAGATCTATATTACCTTCATTCGTGGGTTGTGCTAACACACATCCTATGGCATAGTTGGATGCATCCACATGTACATGGAAAGGCTTACTCCAATCTGGGGTTGTCAATATAGGTGCTGAGCACAAACGTCGTTTAAGTTCATTGAATGAATTCTCACATTCCTCTGTCCATTCAAAATGGGTCAAAAGAGAGTACAAAGGCTTGGCTATGATTGCATACATGTGTATGAATCGCCTATAATAACCACAATGGCCCATAAATGCATGTACTTCTTTTACACTAGTTGGCCTAGGTAGATGTGCAATCACCTTCACTTTTTCTTCATCTGTAGAGATCCCATTCTTTGACACAATGTGTCCTAGAATTTTGCCTTGTCTGACCATGAAAACGCATTTTTCTGGGTTCAAACAAACTTGATATTCTCGACATTTTTCAAATATTTGTCTTAACTCTGGGATATGTGTTTGTCTTACATTCGAATGAGCACATAAGTCATCGACATAGACTTCCAAATTCTTTTGTAAGAATTCCTTGAAAACATGACACATGAGTCGCTGGAAAGTGGCGGGTGCATTTGTTAAGCCAAAAGGCATTACACGAAATGCAAATATGCCCCATTATGTGGCAAAAGCCGTCTTTTGTTGATCCTCTAGAGCAATGGCTACTTGATTATAGCCTGAGAATCCATCAAGAAAGCTGTAAACTTCCTTGCCCGCAACTCTTTCCAATAGGTGTTCCGTGATAGGAAGAGGATAACTGTCTCTAATCGTGGCGGCATTAACTTTTTTAAGGTTAATACACACACGCAATTTTCCGTTCTTCTTGGACAACCACAATGGGGGATACCTATTCGGTATGCTCAATTTCGTGAATCAATCCTGCTTCTATCAATCGATCTATCTCCTCTTTAATCTTCGCAGCGTAGTTGTCATTATATGTGTATGGTCTCTGTTTCGTGGGTTTTGCATCTGGAGTCATAGGGATTCTATGAGAACATATATCTCGATCTACTCCTTTCAAGTCTTTGTAACTCCACGCAAAAACATCTCTATATTCGCGTAATAGGGCAACTAATTCTTCTTCTTCTTTAGTTGTCAAATCATGCCCTATGTAGGTACATTTCTCTTCTTCTCCTTCTATGGCTACTATGATTTTCTTGGTTTTCTCTCGATTATCATATACTTCTCCCTCTTCAGCTTTTCTGTTAGGCATTCGTACCATGATTCTTCTATCTTCGATCTCATACTTCTTGAAGTTCTCGGGAACCTCAAATAAAGATTCTTCTTTTTTTGACCTGGTTTCTTTCTCCTTCCTTTTCTTACCTTCACTCTTGTCGGTCACTTGAGTGGCTAATCTCACCTCATTCGTAATTTCTTCGGGTCTCTGAGGGTGAGTCTCTACCTCGTAAAAATATTCTTCTTCTGATGCAAATGGAGGGTCCATAATAATTGACTCTAAATCAAAATTGTTCGCATCCTCAAATGCATCAGTGTTCGGTTCACACTCTTCTATAATCGCATCACACATGATTGGCTCTATCGTGAAAACTGATATATCATAGCCATCTTTGTCACAGTGGGGTGTCCATTGTTCTTCATTGATGGCGACATCCATGGTTGCTAGAATTTTTGCCCAACCATGGGGTTCAAACTCTTCGTCTGGAAACACGACAGGTGCGTATGCTGGGTCTTGAAGGGTTCTTGGATGTTGTTCTGCACCTAAGTTCCTGGCTTCTAACCGTTCTTCCTCTTGTTTGGCTACCTTACACATCCATAAATGAGTGTCCTCGTGCAACCATGAGGGGTCTGACTCCAATGAGTGTACCGATTCTGTTTCTACCTGTGTCTTATGGATGGTATTCCATTGTATTGGGGGTACGTCTCTATGTGAATAGTCTTTAAGATTGACTTTGGTAGTCACTCCTAAATGTTGCAAGTACAAAGAATTAGTTCCCCAATCTTGTACAATTTGCAACTGACGCATGAATGGTCGTCCCAATGTCATCTCATAAGCATGATTTTTACTAAAATCACAAATGGAAAAGGTATGCTCAAACTCCACACCACAAGTGGTGAGAGATATTCCTTCTAGTAAGCCTAATGGTTTCTCTATATGTCCATCGGCCATTTGTAGTTTCATCCTGGTGGGTCTTAGTGCTGGCTTACCCCAACGTTTCCATAAAGCGGTGGTAGCGATGGCTACTCCGGCTCCTGAATCTAAGATGGCTTTCGTGGTGTAGCCCTGATGGGTTATTGGAAGATAAGTGTTACCTTCCTCTCCTTCACTTACATCTCCGATCTTTTCTATGGGTATCTCTGGTACCTTCTCATGTGATCCTATCTGTGAGGGAGCAGTAGCAAGCTCAGG
The DNA here is from genome assembly GCA_020310875.1 of Ceratopteris richardii. NCBI lineage: Eukaryota > Viridiplantae > Streptophyta > Polypodiopsida > Polypodiales > Pteridaceae > Ceratopteris > Ceratopteris richardii. The sequence goes on from CM035429.1 coordinate 77,443,760, forward strand.
GAATTGATTTGCTACATGTTTCCATAGTTCTGGTTTTATCTTCAACAACTCCTCCAGAGTGAGATTACATTGTACTTTGGTATTCTTGATCACTTCCGTGTTTCTAGGGATCACTGATTCTTCATTCCTCACTATTATCGTGGGTGCTCTCATACTAATAGACTTTGCTTCCCAAGGTCCTGTGAACTGAGGTAATTCTTGTAAAGAATTGGATTCAAATCCTGTGTGTTCACTCAGTTGTTCTTCCTCCACATCATCATAGATAGAGGGGATGTCTTGGGGAAATTGTTCCTGCAAGTCGTCTATTTCTTGAATAGGAGGATGGGTTCCTTGTTCTTTTCTCCATTTCTCTTCTTGGATTTCTCTCAAAAATTCATGTGAATACCTATGTATGGAAGACAGGTTGTCTTCCCCTTCTGTGTTTGGCACTTGAGACAGGGATGTTGTGTTCCTTTCCTGTGTCTCTGGGATGATATGATTCCTATGCTGATCCTTTTTCTCTTTGCTTTCTATCAAGTATTCTAGCCTCTCCATTAATCCTTGAAAGTGTAATTCCGGTTTTGCCATGTTATTCCAATTAAGATATCTAGAGACTTCGAACAAAGCTTGTGCTAATTCTACCATCTTCATGCAAAGTTTAGTCCTCTCAATTTCTAAGTCTGCTCGAGGGTAGTTCTTGCTCATTTCAGCTACTTGAGGTCCTTCTTTTAATCTAGCCTGATATGCACGAAACATCATGTCTAGATTTTCTGGTATGGGTTCTGCTAGAATTGATCCTGATTTCTGAGCTGGGTTCTCTTGATTCAATTCCTGTGAAGTCAATTCTAGTATTTTGGCTCTCGATTCCTTCAAACTTCCTTCCAACTCAGTTATCTTTTTACTCCACTTTCTTTTAATTCTCTCTAGAATCTTTCCAAGATTTCGTCTTCTTAGTGCTAGATTCTGCAACTTCACTAGTGCCAGCTATTTTCTCCTGATTAAGTTGTTGGTTCTGTAAGAGCGCCTGGGCTCTTGTTATAGCTTGGATAGGCACGTATGTGGGGTTGGATCCATCTACGTTGTTTACAATACCTATCACGTTGATTGGTGTCACATTTGAAGCGTTAAGTGGGTTCTTAGGACAATCTTTTATGATGTGCTCTTTGCCACAATCGGCACAAAAGCCTTGTATGTTGTAGTATTGTGATTGCACTGATATCGGAGGATGTGGACAATCCTTTATGAAATGATCTCCTTGGCACCTAAAGCATGGTCCTCTAGGGCCCTGTGGTATTTGCTGTCTTAACTGGGGCCGTGGGTTTGGGTTCGTGTACATCACATTAGCGTAGTCTGGCTCCCAACTAGGTTCCACTGGTGGACTATCATAATGATATGTCTCCACATGTTCTGGTGACTCCATGTAGTACGCGGGTGGACTATCTACATGAGTTTGAGTCATTTTCGGTGATCAGGGGTGAAACAGGAACTAAAGCCCTATTAAGGTTCTCTTCTGCAGCAGCATATTTGACAGACATGACATTCGTTGGTGGGGGTGGCTGCTGAGCTAAAACAGGTTGAGGTCTTTGTTGAGCCTAGTAAGGGTAGTTCTGAGGAGGCCTATAGTAATAAGGCTGAGCATTGTATTGGCCTTGATACCTACCTGGCTATGCGTATGCTTGCGGGTAGTTCTGTCTCACTGCCTGTTTATTGTAAGGGCAGTCTTGAGCTGTGTGGTTTGTGTATCTTCTCTCAATTGTACAGTATTGGCCACTAGGGTTGGCTTGTGGTTGTGTTGCATTGGGACACACATTAGCCATATGATCACCACCACAGGTGTAACAACGCTTGTTTGTTGTTACCCTAGGCATCTGTTTGCTAGAAACTCCTAGTTTCTGGGCCACTTTTTCTGCTAGGTCCTCTATTGAGCTAGAGAATTTTGTGGATGCTAGAGAAGAACAGTCTGAGTCCTTATAGACCTTCGAGAGTTCCAGCTCATCTCCTAAGTTTTCCTCAATGTCTATGCATATTCTTACACATTGCTCCAGTGTTTTGGGTTCTTTTAAGTACACATAGGAGCGTAGTTTAGAGCTCAACAAGCCATCTGAAAACAACGACACTTGCTTGGCCTGTGAGGGTAGCTCTTGCATTGGGCATCTTTCAACATATTGTCTAAACCTACGTCCTGCAAGTCTTACTGTTTCCTGAGGGGTCTGTTTGAAGCTATGACGTGTCATGCCTGATGGATGTCTCTAAATTGCCTCTGTTGCAAAGGTTGGAACCAAGTTAAAGCGGTATTCTTTAACGTTAGTCCAAACGTGTTATATTGCGTGAACATGTCTTCGACTTGCTCTGCTCTTAGTACTTCCTTGAATTCTGCAACGTGGTCATAGGGATCTCTTGTCCCGTCAAAGTAATTTTTCATGGATTTCACTAGTTGAGTGGGTCTTAGTATTCTTGCGTGTTCACGTGGTCTAGGTAGAGGAAAATCATCTCTACCACCTAGTATTCCTTGTCTATCCACTCTATTAGTGTCCGTGGTCGTTCTATCTCTTCCTATGGGATGATTGAAGCTTACTTCCGGTCTTTCTTTGTTCTTTTCTCTTTGATTACCATGGGCGGAGGATGTTCCTGCCCCTTGTTGGTTTACGTTTACGTTTGTTCGTGATGGAGGGAATACTAGTTCACCTCTCCATGTGTATGTGTTTCTTGCGTGGTCTGGCACCACAAACACTCTTTCCGAAGTTTCATCCAGGTATACAACCTTTCCAGGTGTATCCGGGTCCTTGAACTCATATATTGTGATGATGCCTATCTCACTAGGGCGTTCTTTTTTGTACTTCCAAAAGGCTTCATCTGTTTCTTTATTCACAAATAGTTCTATGCTTCGGTTGTCCTGAGGGATCCACTCGGGGATTAGTACTCGTGTCAATACAGACTTCCCTCTAGGTGTTCTAGGTTCTTCTAATGGTTCTTTTCCTTGAGATCTAGTTTCCGTCTCTAATTGAATTGCGCCAAACTCATTGGTGTTGTTTGGCTGCGTACTTAGGATATACATCGTTCCTTCCTTGTCTATATATGCGTCTCGCTCAAATTTCACCACTGGACGTTCCAATCCAATGGGTTGATCGGGGTTGTGCATTTGCACCACTTGTCTTCTCAAACCATCCTCATAGATGCGAGCACCTAATCGGTTGGTTCGGAGAAACTCTAGTTGAGTCCTATAGGGTCCTTCAAGCTTTTCCAAGTATGCTACATTCGACCCTACTTCTGGTCTTTCTGTGCTAAATGCCATTTCTGATTCACTAGTGTCTGAGCTCTCGTAGGGGTAACTAGTGTTCAATTGTTGAGCCCACGATCGTGCAGTGGTTCCTACACTGGCCTCTAATGATCAAAGGCTTCGTCGGTCTGACTTACCTATGTGTTTGCCCGATCTAAGGTTCATTAATTTACTTTGTGGCACTTCTCTATACACACTCAGATCGTCAATGGTCCTTTGTTAATAATTTCTTGCTTCTTTTTAAGTTCCTTTAAGTTCTTGTCTTGTTTAACTGTATGCGTCAGGAATTCGATTTTCTGTTATAATTTAGAGTTCTCGTTCCGTCAGACGTAAGTTCTTTCCTTTAGGTTTTCATGACTCACACACCTTTACTTTAGTCTTAGACTTGATAAATTTAATTCTGTTGAACTTGAGGCGTTCCTATTGTCTTGAATCCAGAACTACCATTTAACCTAAGCTAGTAATTGACTGAGGGGGTTGAGTAATCTTCCAACCTCGAGTCAGCTTGGTTGGTTGCTCTGATGCCCAAGAAGCCACGCTTCCCAAGCTTTATGCCCTTCACAGCCTTGCTTTGGTTGCTTTGATTGCCTTTGCTAGACCTGGAAATAATCAAAGTTAGACCAATTCACAATGGATGATCAAGCACTTGAGTTTATACACTTTTAAAGATCCTTTCCCTTTTGCCCAAAACTTTCAATGATTGCCCCTTGGCTTTCTTGTCCTGAATAGGTCAACCTCAAATTAGCTTATCTAAAAATAGATGTATCCTTTATGAAAAAAATAGTTGAGGTCACGTAGTACTCGTAGAGAGCTTTCTAACGAGCTAACAAGCTCAAGAAACAGACTTCGGATGAAAAAGATATGACTGTTCAGGCCCTGGGGGGTAAAAACTGACAATTAGGTTTTTCTCCAAATATGAGCTAAGGGGTCTCATATGAGTCTAATCACCCAAATATTTCCCAAAAATAGCCCCAAAATCGGCCAAAAAATCAAACCCTAAAATTTGTGTTTGGGGTGGACAATCGCGATGGTCTGCAACAATCGCGATGGTCTGGGACCGTCGCGATGGCGTGAAGTGCAAACCGTCGTGATGGTCAGGGGTGCACGGTCGCGATGGTCTGGAAATGAACAATCGCGATGGTCTATTCGTGAATGATCGCGATGGCGTGAAGTTGAACCGTCGCGATGGCTCGATCAGGCAGACAATCGCGATGGCGTCAGTCAACGGTCAACGTGAACAATCGCGATGGTCCGAAGTGAACCGTCGCGATGGTCACAGATGCGATGGCTTGAGCCAATCGCGATGGTCTGGGTGCAATGGCGTGAGCCAATTGCGATGATTCAAAAGTCGAGGTGTCGCGATGGTCTGAGGGTGTCGTCGCGATGGCGTGACTAGCGAGCAATCGCGATGGTCCAGCTTGCCACGTGGCAGCGTCAGTGCGATGGCGTGAGCCAATCGCGATGGTGTGGGGTCAACCGAACAGTCGCGATGGTCCGCAAACCGTCGCGATGGTCCAAGTGAACCGTCACGATGGCGTGAGACCGTCGCGATGGTCCGGCCAAGCCGTCGCGATGGCGTGAGCCAATCGCGATGGTGTGACACAATCGCGATGGTCTGAGCCAATCGCGATGGTCCACCAAACTATGAATTTTTGAGATGCGCCTGTGGATTCGTGCATACGCTTGTGTCGCCTACCTCGTGGTGTGGTCGCCTACCAAAAATGCCGAACTTGGCAGACCATCGCGATGGTCTGACACAGTCGGAAATCTCTGACAGAAAGTGAACTTTTTACCTTTTCCAAGCTTTCCTGATGCTCTGGAGCTCTGTACCTGCAAGAAAACTCAAGAAAACAAAAGTACACACAAGCACAAAAGCTCTCTCTCACTCTCTCGCATGCACAAATGAGGGGAATTGAGGTGAATGGGTGGATATGGTGAATTTTCTGATTTTTTTGGAGATGAAGATGATGATGCGGTGATGAAGGTGGAGTGTGGGGGAGGTGAAAAACACTAAAAACTAAGTAAAAACAACAACAAAAACTGAAATTCTTACCTTCCAACGCCACTTCTTGCTATACTCTTACCATCACACATTCGTCCTAAACTCGATCCCCGACAACGGCGCCAAATTTGGTGTTGCTCTAGCACAATGGTGAGAACCACGTTAAGAAGCTCCACCTCCTTAATGTCAATCCGCGGAAGAGATAGGAGTGATATGAAGATCGTGAATGTGAGATGAAGTGAGAGTGAAGGTGAAAAGCATAGAAATGCACACACACATACACACACAATAAAGAGACAAGCAAGACACAATGGAAGGTGAGAAATCAACTCTATTACTCAAGATCTCAATTACAAGCTCAAAATAACTCTAAGCTCACACTAACCAACCTCAAAAATGAGCTCTCTAGCTCTTTTTATAGATTCTAGACTAGTTTTGACCGGTTTCACATCTAGTGACCGGCATAGTTAAAAAATAGGTCCTAGATGCTATTTGGAAGGGTAAACGATGTCTAAAAATAACGAAAATTGGTACGCGCATTCTACCTAAGCTCCTCAAGCTCAAGGACTCCTCGGCTTGCACAAAATGGAGCTATGGATTACAAAATGGGGTTTTCTATGTTACATATGTTACATTAGTGATGAAAATCACTGTTGAATGTTTTGAAAAGTATTTAAAAACATATTTGTTTGAAAAAACTTGATCCGACTGGCTCCCTGCTCCGTCTTTACATGCTTCCGTGTCTTCTATGCCTCTGGCTACTGCCAACAAGGTCATCAAAGTCATGAAGGAAGCAAAGATCAAGGGTAAAGACTTGGATACGATTATGAAGCCTTTCAACATTCCCTACGGATTGATGAAAGAGAAAACAAGACAATATATAAAGAAGATTACACAGAAAAGTCCAGACGAGCAGCTAAAATTCAAACATGACACATTCGCTTACACTCAAGAAGAATTTGAAGCTGCACGGCCTGTTTGGAGAAGGAAATTTTTGGAGAAACATCCTACATTATGGGTGCACTGGCAAGCGACACCATATTTAATACAGGTAAACCCTTCTTTTTGCCCAACGCCACGTCGCAGAGAAGCACAAGAATTTTTGGAGATGCAAAAGACCGGTGTAATCAATAAACAATGGCTAAACTATCCACTCCTCCCAAGTCCACCACATAACTATTTACCTACAGAAGATTACATGATAAAAACAATAGAATTTTGGCTGCAGAATTATGCTACCGTACCAGATTTAACTATCAAGATGACAAATAAAATACTCAGTATGATACTTACAGTATTGAAGGTCTTCAAGCATGCGGCATATACATTTTTGTACTTCATTGGCATTAACCAGGGAACATATATCCTTGTTTTTTATCTATCCGTCATGCCTAGCCGACCTACAATAATGGCTTATTACTCCAGACTCATGTTTTTGCCAAGTACCTATATGCAAACTTTTGAAGAAGTGTTTTTTACAGGGTTTTTTGAGATAGATTCAGAAATCTTTTTGAAGATGTCATCCAACCTAAATGCCAGATTAGTGGCATAGGAACTTAGTTTTAGTTATGGAGTACCCCCAAGAGAGGTGTGAACCACCTCTTAGTTGTGATTAGATGGGCTCATACATGAATGCCATGTGGCACCCATGTATGAAGTCATGTGGGGGGATGACTCACCATTATGGAGAGAGAGAGTAAGGCTAGGACACCACGCGGCTGGGCGGCACATTCGAAACGGATCTCCGTGCTCGTTGGACTCTGAGAAGAGATGACAAAAATTGGGGAGCTCATCGGAGCTTGACATTGGGGGAGCTCATCGGAGCTTGACATTTGGAGCTCATCGGAGTTTGACATTGGTATCCGAGCCAGACGGCGAACGGGACAACGCTCATCAAGAGCCGACAGACGGCCCACAGGCACATCAAACGAGGCGCCCACGCCAGACGACCAGCAATCACCGCCCGCGATCAGAGACGACCCACAGGCACATCAAACGAGGCGCCCACGCCAGACGACCAGCGATCGCCGCCCGTGCGCAGAGAGGAGAGCCCGCAGGCGTCCGCCAGCCCACGGGGGGGGGGCCTTGCTCCTCCTTCCCCACTCTTGGATGACTTAGATCATATTATGCTCTTGTATTTATAGAGAATTCCTCCGGCTGCAGCGCCCAAATGTGGGATAAAGGCCTCTGCCATAGCTCTTCGACAGTTGCTCCAAGTTTTTCCAGTGGACAATGACATCAACACATAATAAGAAGTAAAATTCGAGAATTTTGAGGACTTGGGATTATGAAGATGATGGCTTGGATCAAGATATTGGCTAAAGTGAGGATGCACATATGTATTACGGGCTGTGGAGAAGGGTTTAGGGTTTTGGGTTTTCATTGAAAAGCTTCAGTCCTTCAGTTTGGAGCTCTTCAAAGTTTCTACTTCAAGAAGGTTACCATTTTACCTCCTATCGGTGACATACCCGACTTCTCCGCACCATATCTTCTTCATACCATATCGGATTTCGCAAATCTTGGTCACGTTTCGAAGCTACGTTTCCAAGCTTCGCTCAGAGACCATCGGTGTTGGATTTGGACGATATTTGCCCCACCAAAATCTCTCTGCAGCGCTTCAGCAGGAACTAGGCGTCCACTCCCGGGCCTAGTTTTTCATCATCCGGACTCCAAATCCAATTTTTTCACTTGGGATAGTCTCAAATTCTTGAAGTGCAGGTGCTGGGCAACAATTTGTGGACTGGCGAGGATTGGAAAATCTCTGAAATTGTTCAGTTACACTCAGTTTGCCCGTTTGGGGTTTTTCCTACGCACTTTTGGTGTTGTTTTGGATGGTTTATGGTGTCTAGAACCTCCCCGGACCAAGCGGACATTTCCAATTTTCTTTCGGGACTGGCGAGGAATCAAAATCAGCGGCTTGAAGCATCAAAGACCACTTGGATTACGCTTCCGCAACTCTACTTTGTATCAGGGAAGTGCTCTTGTGTTATATTTCTCTTCTTCTTCCATTCATTTTTATACACTATAGTTAGAAAACGGGGGAAGGGTACTTAAACATGGAAACTAAAGGCAAACAAGTAGTTGAGACCACTTCTCCACCTAGAGAGCAACTAGAGGATCCTGATGCTAGGATGGAAGAAGTAGAGTTAGGACAAGAAATAGAAGAGAATTTAGAAGAAAAAGAGCCTTCACAGCAAGAGTATACTTATGAAGAGCTTATAGATGAATTTGTCACTCGTGACCAATTCATTGATTTGAAAGAGCAAACCCTTAAGTTAGAGAAAGATTTGGGTAGCATCACATCTCTTATACAGCAGCTTAAGTCTCAAATGATCTCCCTTGAGACTAGTGTCACCTCTTTCCTAGCTAGGAAGGAAAGAGAGACTCCTACCATTCCTCTAGAGATTACTAGGAAAGAGACCTCTCTTCCTAGTAAGCATAAAGGAGAGAGCTGTAGGGAAGCTCCCCTCCTGAAAGACTTGAAGCCACCTCCCTTCACGGGGGATGACCGAGACAGGAATAAGGATGCAATCTACACTTTTTTACAAAAGTGGCATGATTTGCATCAATTGAAGGGCACCCCACCTGAGTATCGTGTGCTAGAGGCGAGTCTTTCCCTCGGCCCACGTGCTTATAAGTGGTGGATGAGTCTTAAGGAGGCGAACTCTATCCCTAGTGACTAGACTCAGTTTGAGACTCTTTTCCTAAAAGAGTTTCTTCCTGAAAATGAAGAGGAGAGGAATTGGGATGAGTGGGATAGGATTACTCAAAGAGGCAGGCCTCTTTCAGTCTATCTATCCCACTATAGAGAGATCACTTTGAAGCTTAAGGGTCTAGATGATTTTCAGAAGACCAGAGGGTTTGTTAGGGGCTTGGATAAAGCCATAAAGAGGGAAGTCAGGAGGAATGCGCCTAAGACGTTTGAGGAGGCGATCAAATATGCACAGATATATGAGGACCATAACCGTCCTCAGTATACTCCTATGGAGACGGATCAGCCCCTTAAACCTCTTAGCACCACTAAATTTAAGAAAAAGTTGCCTTTTGGGAAAAACAAGGTTTTTATTAAAAAACAAAGATCACAAGGGCCTAAGCTATCCACAGACCAGTTTGAAAAGGCCAAAAGAGAGAACCTGTGTTTTAGGTGCCTATCCCCTAGTCATTCGCAGTGGAACTGTCCACTCAAGAAGGGGGAAGAAAAGAAGAAAGGACCAGAGTCTAGTACGGCTCCTGAAAGGGGCAAAAAGGCGGTCCACCTAGTGCAGACCCTTCCCATTCATGGCAGCTCTAGCTGCAAGGGAGTGGAGGTGATGCACGAGGATATAGAGCACACGTGTTGTTTGACTCAGTCATTGTGGTCACCACAGTTTGGACCACATGACTTGGTCAATCTACATGGTAGTGTATACGGGACCAGGGTGCGAGTCATGATAGATGACTCTGCCACTCATAACTTCATAAACTATGCTTTGGTCAAGAAATTGAAGATTCCCCAGCAGCCTAGTGCACATAAATACATTGTATCTATGATGCAAGGGCAAGATAAAAGAGTATGGGATACTATGGTATCCAATTTGGAAGTCAAAATGCAGGATTATACAGATCATATGGACTTCCAAATTATGAACATGGAGAGGACAAATCTAGTCTTAGGAAGAGAGTGGCTATGGGGGTTGGGAGATACACTTAAACGCAGCTATCAAAATAACACACTCGAGTTTGAAAAGAATGGAAGTAAAGTTTATATTCAGGGAGAGAGAGATGTACCTAGTGCACCTCTCATCTCATCATTAGAGTTGTATAGTCTCTGTTGTTCACAGCATGTACAGGATATGTTTTTATTGTATAGTCATGATATGGAGCATTGTACAGACAGCTCATCTGATGTATATTTTCATGCTTTGAATGTAAATATGAACAGGACTTTCTACTATTCTTTTTTGCAAGAGTGTGTAGTTAAAAGTTTTAAGGATCTTATGTTTGAGTACAGAGATGTTTTTCCCACTGACTTACCTAGAGGGCTACCACCTGAGAGAGGGGACATTGACCATGCCATAGAGGTTGTTACTAACACTAACCCTATTTGTAGACCACCTTATAGGCTTAGTGTTTCTCAGCATGAGGAGGTTGAGAAGCAATTGCAGGATTATTTAGATAAAGGCTTCATCAAACCTAGTAACTCACCATGGGCATCGCCAATGCTCCTAGTTAAAAAGAAAGATGGCTCTATGAGACTATCTATAGATTATAGAGCACTTAATAAGGTAACTATCAAAAATAGATTTCCAATGCCTAGATTGGAAGATCTATTTGATCAGTTACATCAAGCTAGGTATTTTACCAAGCTTGACCTTAGATCAAGATATCATCAGATTAGAATTAGGGCAGAGGATGTCCCTAAGACTGCATTTAGGACTAGATATGGGCATTATGAGTTTTTGGTGATGCCTTTTGGTCTCACCAATGCTCCTGCCACTTTCATGACACTCATGAATAGTGTTTTACGGCCTTATCTAGGACACTTTGTAGTAGACTTTTTAGATGACATTCTAATCTATAGTGCATCAGAACAGGAACACTTGGAACACTTGAGAAAAGTATTTCAAGTGCTAAGGGAAAATTCGCTCTTTGCTAAGGAGTCAAAGTGTGAATTTTTCAAAAAAGAGGTTAGATATCTTGGGCATATAGTCTCCCAGGATGGAATCCAGATGGATCCTGAAAAAGTAAGGGCTATTATGGAATGGCCACATCCACGCAACCTGGAGGAGCTGCAGATCTTCCTAGGTTTATCAAGTTTCTATCGAAGATTCATTAAGAACTATGCCAAAATTGCTGTCCCGATGACGGAATAGCTTAAAGGGAAAGGGAAAGCCTTTCATTGGGGAGACGAACAGAAGCAAAGTATGGAAAAGTTGAAGGTAGTAATTGCTACAGCTCCACTTTTACATATAGCAGATCCCAATAAACCATTTGTGGTTGAGACTGACGCGAGTGATTTTGCTATAGGAGCGGTTTTAGTACAGGATGGTCGACTAGTGGCTTTTGAGAGCAAGAAACTAGAACCGGCTCAAAAGAATTACTCCGTCTATGAGAAGGAGTTGTATGCAATAGTCCATGCTTTGAAGAAGTGGCGTCATTATTTATATGGTGCCAAAGTTACGATAGTGTTTGATCAAGAGAGCATTAAGTGGCTCTCTAATCAAACAGACCTAAAAGGTCGTAAGGCCCGATGGGTAGAGACCCTTCAAGAGTTTGATTATGAGCTTAGGTATAGGAAGGGAAAGTTTAATGTGGTGGCTGATTCACTTAGCCGCATGCCTATGCTCAATGGACTGAGTTTTACTCAGATCACTAGTGAGCTACTTGAGTCTCTGAGAGGGAAATGTAGGCTTGATCCTACATATTCCGAGATTTGGGAAGCCATAGAGAATGGGGATCGTGATATACGGGTTTCTAGTAAGGATGGAGTATCGACGGGTACTCAAGAAGGATTCAAGTGGAAGAATTACAGTGTCCATGATGGATATCTATTATATAAAGGTAAGGTGTGTGTCCCTAGAGATACTGAGATGAGACGGCATATTTTATATGAGTGTCATGACACACCTAGTGCGGGACACCCAGGAGTTAACAAGACTTATGATCTTGTTAAGAGGCAGTTTTATTGGCCTAGACTTCATAAGGACGTCCTAGAGTATGTGCTTAAGTGCAATAAATGCCAGGTCAACAAAGCTGAGAGGTTGAGGATTGGAGGGCTACTCCACCCATTGGATATTCCCAATGGGAAGTGGGAGAGTATCTCCATGGACTTTATAGTCGGATTACCTAAGACACAGAGAGGGCACGACTTGGTCTGGGTAACTGTGGATAGGTTAACCAAAATGGCTAGGTTTATTCTGACACGTACTACAGTGAAGACACTAGAGTTGGCTAAACTCTTTGTTGAGAACCTATACCAGTTATATGGTCTTCCTTTAGACATAGTTTCTGGTCGGGATAGGAAGTTTACTAGCCACTTTTGGAGAGCGGTCTTCAAAAGGCTGGATACAAAGCTTAGCATGAGTACGGCCGAGCATCCACAGTCAGATGGGCAAACAGAAAGGGTTAACCAAATCCTAGAGGATATGCTTCGAGCATATGTGAATGAAAGGCAAACTAATTGGGAAGAGTATTTACCTATAGTAGAGTTTGCATATAATAGTGCCAAGCACTCTTCCATTGGGCATAGTCCATTTATGCTTATGTATGGGTTTCAGCCAAGGGCTCCTTATGCAGTTGGCTTGCAGAATGAAAAAGTTCAAGCTGCAAAGGACTTCTTGGAAGAAATGAATGATATGCTTAGACTTGCTAAGGACAGCATTAGGAAAGCTCAGGATAGGGCTAGAGCCTATGCTGACCCTCAGAGAAGAGATATCAACTTTGAGGTAGGAGAGCAAGTCTATCTTAGAGTTCCATCTAGGTCTGAAACCATGAAGACGGGACCTTGTCCAAAATTATCTCCTAGGTATTGTGGACCTTTCCAAATACTTAAGAGAATAGGAAAGATGGCTTACCAGCTCCAACTTCCAGAGAATAGTAAAATCCATCCAGTTTTTCATGTTAGCTGGCTTAAGAAAAGGCTGGGTGAATCTGACAACCTCATTCCAGATAGTGAGGTAGTAGAGCCTATTTTTGTGCAATCTATTCCACATGAGCCAGAGAGCATACTACGCAATCGAGAGAAACGGACGAGGAGTCACTTGTATGAAGAGTGTCTAGTAAAGTGGAAAGATAGTTCAGAAGATAGTGCCACATGGGAGCGGGTTAGCACCCTTCAGAGATGGTTTCCCAGTTTCAGTTTACCTTCCTAAGAGTTTTCTTAAGGGGAAGGATATGGGGAAACAACACGGAGACAGGACCATGTATTTATACACATGGGGATATAGTGGGAGTGGTGATACTATCATTTCTCTCTTTCTTTTAGACCTTCCAATACCATTTTTGAGGACAAAAACGGAATCAAGGGGAAGGAAATGTTATGGAGTACCCCCAAGAGAGGTGTGAACCACCTCTTAGTTGTGATTAGATGGGCTCATACATGAATGCCATGTGGCACCCATGTATGAAGCCATGTGGGGGGATGACTCACCATTATGGAGAGAGAGAGTAAGGCTAGGACACCACGCGGCTAGGCGGCACATTCGAAACGGATCTCCGTGCTCGTTGGACTCTGAGAAGAGATGACAAAAATTGGGGAGCTCATCGGAGCTTGACATTGGGGGAGCTCATCGGAGCTTGACATTTGGAGCTCATCGGAGTTTGACAGTTTTTTTGCTGATCATAGACAACCACCTCATGATGGTGTAAAGGCAGAACAGTGGAAGCAGCTAATGATACATGAAGCCAATTTGCTTAATGAACCAGAGCAGAAAATATATAGAACATACTCCCGTTGACTTCCAATGCCTCTCGGGGATGACAAAGTCCAGGAGGGGGGCAGTGTTGAGGGAGAATCAAGCAAAAGAAGAAAAGAAGAAGACAAAGAAAGAAGCTTCACTAAAAAGATAATATTTGAAGACATATCTCTGCAAGAAGCCCTGCAGGGGCACGCAACACCCATCTCTGCACAGAGCCCCGCAGGGGCACACATCAAGGAAAAGCACGTAGGTGAAAGGAGGAACCAGGGCCAGGAAAGTATCCATGAAGAAGTGCAAGAGAATATTTGGTAGGTAATAATCCTTCCGTTGACAGCGTGCAATGAAAAGAAAGTAAACAGGCTCAAAGCAATACAACAACGTCAGATGTGTGCAACCAGGACAAATCAGAGGACCAAAAGACAGAAAGAGGTCACTGGTGGCGTGCGTGGCAACCCAACTGAATGCAGCAACCCAATTTTGTGAGGTACGTAAGGGGAAAACAGAAGCAAAGGACTTACATCGGATAAAATAACAAATTCTCTGACAGTCCTTACCGCTTCTTCGACCACTGGGTGCGTGTATTCAGACCTCTTAAACAAGCTGAAGATAAGAAGTAAAGCCTGTTAAGGGACGACAGAGACGAAGAGGGGGAGAGTGTTGCAGACCAAAGAGAGCACAAGGCAGAGAAAAAGAGGGGCCCCAAAATTTTTCCGATTTGGACACCTTATTTTTGTATTATAATCATTCTTGTAACATAATTTCCATTGTAAATGCACTAGAGGAGTCCTCTAGATGCATCCCCATAGAAGATTAGAAGCTTACCCATGTAAATTAGTAGGAAATTAGCCTTTTAATGAATAAAGTGCCGGTCTCTTGTGTGAAAGGACCATTTTTAGGGCACTAGTATATAAGTCAATTTGTGACTCTTTGTAAGGACTTTTTGCCATTGTGAGAATCAAGAGCACAGAAATTCGAATTTGTGTCTTCTTCTCTCTGTATCATCTTCTTTGTGAGCTTGTATGCATGTGTGTTGCTTGAAAAGAGTGTTAGGAACTGTTGTCTATCCATGAAAGTGTTTGTTTGCTGTGGTTAAGGTGTGTGTGAAGTGTAGGAAGTGCTGAAGTGTAGGAAGGTCATTCCCAGGACTCAGTATTTTGCTCATAACTTGAAGTAGGAGCGTCAGAATTGAGTGAAACTACCACCATTGGATGCGTCTTCTTGAGAGCTTTGAAAGGCATATGCTATTCGCTATATTTGGAGTTCGGAGTTGAGAGAAAAGCTCAATTTACTGTTGGCTGCTGTTCCAAGTATCGTGACACCATGACTGACAGTTGAAGCTTGTTTGGATTAATCTTTGCCTTGTTTGCACTCTTTGAGTAACTCATTTGCATTGATCGTCATTTGAATGCATGTCTTCATACACTCGGCTAGGTTTTGATACTCATCGGATTGATAATTAAATCGTGAATCCCCACTATATGCACTTGAGGGGGATTGAGGTATAGTCTCTTTCTCCACAAGTCCCTAAGTTGGTTCTTAGGTACACACCTACGTATCGATCGGGGGCCTATTTATCCCGATGGACAATATTTTTGTCATTTTTAAGTGTCAATCATGGATTTTGTGTCGATCGTGATGGATATCGTCTGTCGCGATTGACAGAGGTGTCCATCGAGGTCTGTCAATCGCGATGGATAGGCTGTGTCGCGATGGACACCGTCAATTTCGATTGATGTTGTCAATCTCGATGGACAGCAAAAATGCAATTTTTTTAGAAATTCTTGTGGATTTGTGATGTGCAAGGTCTCTACTCTACTATGGTGCACTTAGTTTTACCAAAGGATCAAAATTTGTGTCAATCACGATTGATAGATATCAATGCCCTGGAGACTGTGCATAGACATTCCATACCTGTGCGACCTGCTGGAGATATGATACAATCGAAACCTACAAGAAATGCTAAAAAACACACAAAAACAACAAGCACATAATCGCTTTGTTGCTCTCTCTCACAAGGGAAATGAGGGGAATGTAATGAGGAAGCTGATATGACCAAAAAGCTGAAAATTTTGTGAAGGTGGTGATGGAGGTGGGAGATGGTGAGGATGATGATGATGATGATGGTGAAGAAAATAAAAAGAAATAGAGAAAAGTGAAGAAAATACATATGACTCCAATGTCACAACTCTACATCTTACCATCACACGCTTGTCCTCAAAGCTCTCTCCCCGGCAACGGCACCAAATTTGGTGTCACTCTAGCACAATGGCAAGTACCAACATGAGGAGATCCACCTCATAATTGTCAATCCGTGGAGCCATGAGGACTAGTATGAAGACTATGAGCAAGTGATGGCACAAGCGCGTGAGTGAGAAGCACACTAGCATGCACACACACACACACACATGACAAGGACAAAGAGAGGAATAAAGGAGTAACTTCCATTACAAAAGAGTTCGCATCCAAAGTTTAAATCTACCTAGTGTCCGGCCTAGTTGAAAATTAGGTTCCAGGGCTTATTTGAGGGCTCAAACAAAGTCTGAAAGTTATGAAAATTGGTATATAGCTACTTCTGATACTCCTTAGGCTCAAGGACTCCTCGGCTTGCACAAAATGGAGTAGGAATAACAAAAAATGGTATTTACAATGGTGAGAAATGACAAAAATCACTATTTGGGAAATATTGCTTCATGGAAAATTATAGGGCCTATTTTTCGGATCTGCATTGAGTGCTTTGCTTGCTTGGTCCTTGTCGTTGCTCTGACTCTTTTCGTTGGCTTCCTTGTCTTGTAAGTCCTTGAGTGCCATGACTACTACCAACACACAACCTCGTGGATTTATAGATGAATCACACCTTGAGTATGTATGCAAACTCAAGAAAGCTCTCTATGGACTAAAGCAAGCTCCTAGAGTTTGGAACCATAGACTAGTTACATTCTTGGAGAAAAAAGGATTCAAACTAAGCAAGGTTGATTCTTCACTTTTCATTAATAAAACTAAATGTGAAGTTATATACTTGTGTTTGTATGTAGATGATGTCATTCTTACAGGTGGTGATGCCGATGGAATCAGAAAGATTAAATCCCAAATGAAGGAAGAATTCAAGATAAGTGATGTTGGATTGCTCACTTATTTTCTTGGATTGGAAGTAGTCTACATAGATCAAGGAATCTTCCTTACACAAAGGAAATACATTAAGGATATGCTTGCAAAGTTGAAAATGCAAGACATTAAGGTTGTAGGTACTCCCATGGAGGTCAATCACAAGTTAAGTGCTCATGAAGGAGAACTTATTGAAGATATTACAAGCTACAAAAGTCTAGTTGGAAGCTTGAACTATGCTACCTTAACTAGGGTGGATATTTGTTATGGAGTAAGTGTGCTTACCCAATTCTTACACACGCCTAGGAAACTTCACATTGATGCAGCCAAGATTGAAGTATTTGAAAGGAACACTTAATGAAGTTATATATTATCCTTACACATCTGATTTAAATGTGAAGCTATTCACTAATGTAGATTGGGCAGGTTCAAAAGATGATAGAAGAAGCACATCAAGATACCTATCATTTGCAGATACAAAGCTTATTTCTTGGTCTTCAAACAAGAAACCTATTGTATCTATTTCCTATACTAAAGCTAAATACAAAGGGTTAGCAAATGCAACACAAGAAGCACCCTATACATAGATTTAGTTGGATTTTGGCACTCCATTTATATTTAGAGATAACATGAGCTCAATTTAGTTGCTAATCGTTGGCAGCAGTCAGGGAACCGAAGGAGCCACAAGACGAAGAGAGTCAGAGCGAAGGGACAGCACAAGCAGACATGGCAGCCAAAGAAGATCTGGCAAGTAGGCCATCTAAATTTTTCAGACATCAAGGAGTTGAGCACACAAGAAGAAAGAGCAAGTAGGGAGCTCAAAGAGGTGTATGACAAATCAAGAGAGAAAATCCCTACACAAATAGTGATTTTAATCACTAAACACCATTGTATATACCATTTCATATTTTTGTAGCTCCATTTTGTGCAAGCCAAGGAGTCCTTAAACTTGAGGAGCTTTAGAAGTATCTACCTGCCAATTTTTGTATTTTTTAGATCTGGTTTGAGCCCTCAAATAAGCCCTGGAACCTAATTTTTAACTAGGCCGGACACTAGGTCTGAACAGGGCCAAAGCTAGTCAAAAACTATAAAAGGAGCTAGAGAGCTCATTTTTGAGGTTGGATTGTAATTAAAAGGAGCCTGTAAGAGCTTTTTGAAAGTAATCTAAGAACTCCATTGCTTCTCACTCTTTGTCTTGCCGTGTGTGCCCGTGTGTGTGTATGTGTGTGCATGCTGGTGTGCTTCTCACTCACGCACTTGTGCCTCCACTTGCTCGAGGTCTTCATACCATCCTCATGTCTTCCCGGATTGACATTAAAGGAGGTGCTACTCATCACTGAGCTACACCAAATTTTGGCGCCGTTGCCGGGGATCGAGCTTTGAGGACAAGCGTGTGATGGTAAGACGTAGATTGGAGACGTTGGCGTTGTAGGTAATTTCTTTAATTTTCCTATTTTTTCTCTTTCTTACCTTACCACCATCATCACCATCATCATCATCACCATCTTCCACCTCCATTTCCATCATCGCGAAAATTTCAGTTTTTTGATCATATCACCATCTCCACCTCATTTCCCTCATTCTACTTGTGAGAGAGAGCGAGAGAGTGATATTGCGTGCGTTGTTTTTTGCATGTTTTTGAGCATTCTGCAGGTTCTTGTTGTATCACCATCCCCAACACTCTGCGCAGGTACGGAACTGTATGGTCTTGTCTCTGTGTCGCCGGGCTCTGTCAATCGCGACCGACAGAAAAATTGCTCTATTTGCTAAACAAAGTGCATATCCATGACCTACAGGCCTAGAGCTTCCCAAAAATGTGTTTAGTTTCTTGAAATTCCTCAGATTTCTGTCAATCGCGATCGCTCTGTCAATCGCGATCGACAAACCATGACGGATAGACCTGTCAATCGCGATCGACCAGTCAATCGCGACAGACAGCCCACGACGGCTCTGTCAATCGCGACCGACAGAGTCAACGAGCGATTGACCACGACGGATAGAAGCTACGCGTGACACGTGTCAATCGCGATCGAGCCATCAATCGCGATCGACCTATCAATCGCGACGGACAGCCATGACGGACCTATCAATCGCGATCGATAGAGTCAACGACCGATTGACCACGACGGACAGAAGCTAAGCGTGACACGTGTCAATCCCGATCGAGCCATCAATCGCGATCGACCTGTCAATCGCGACGCACAGCCACGACGGACCTATCAATCGCGACTGACACAGTCAATGACTGTTTGACCACGACTGACCGAGCCTTCGCGACGGACCTGTCAATCGCGATCGACACATCAATCGCGATCGACAGAGTCAACGACCCTTTGACCACGATAGACTGAATTTTCGGCCACGTGTCAATCACGACTGACAGCCACGACGGACCTGTCAATCGTGATCGACACGTCGATCGCGACTGACCTGTCAATCGCAACCGATAGACTTTGCGAACACGTTAGAAGGGCAAATTAGGTCAAATTATTAAGGCAAAAATAATGGTCTAAATTTTGGCCAAGTGTGGGACAAACACTAGGGTGTAGTATTGCATTACGAGGGCATGACCCAAGTAACTCGAGAATTCATGTTTGCCTGTTAACCTAGTTTAATCCTGTTTTAGCCCCAAAACCCTGAACTGGCATAACTTTCTCATACGAAATCTGTTTGCCGTGATTTTTGTTTTGTTGGAAAGCTCGCAGGGAGTACAACAAAAACATTGACTGGTTATGGTTAAATTAAGTTCAGGAATATTAGATAGGGTATTTTGAAGTTGACCATACCCAGGGGGAACAAAATTCAGGGATCTCTAGAGTTGTGTCCAAAAAGTCATAGTGCAAATTGGTGAAGTGTTACATGAATGAAAGAGATTGGTTCAGTCTTTTGAATTTAAGTCTTGAGCTAACGGTGGGCCTTTTACAGGTCCTTTGAGAGCAGCGAAGGGTACGCAAAGCAAGAGTAAGTGCAGGCTTGGGAACACGCGTCCTGGGCACACCAGGGCAACAACACAAGGAAAGGAACTCAAGGTTGGAAAACCTGCAACACCCTCTGTCAATTCTTAGTTTAGGCTAAGTGCGGGTAGTGTTAGAAGTAATTCCAAGCAACGATAGGCACGAGATAAATCAAAGACTATCTAAGAAATCAAGTTCAAGTCAAGAGATAACCTGTGTGTGTGAACGACAACCTTAAAGGAAAAGAACCTAACGTGAAACGACCAAACTAAAGTGCGGAATTAAACTTAAGTATTCCTAACGACGTGATATCAGACAAGAGTTTAAACACGATAATCAACATAAAAAGGAGATTAAGTAATTGATACAAAGGACTCAGAAACGTGGTTGTACCTGGAAAAGTTGGGTTAATTAGTTAGGCATATGAACCTTAGATCAGGACGACATCTAGTAAGAGATAGACAAAGCCTTAGGTCTTCAGAGGCTAGTGTTAATCATACTGCGAGGTCTTGGGCCCAGCAGTTGAGTCACCACTCGCATTACCCTAGCTCTGATACCAGTGAATCAGAGATGTCTCAAGGCATGGACAGACCTACGGGAAGTTCAGGAGTGCCATATTTGCACAGAGTAGAAGGCCCTTACAAAACACAGTTGGAATACCTTAGGACCAACCGATTAGGTGCCAGCATCTATGAGGACGGCCTAGGAAGATCTGTGGTACAGATTAAGAATCATGATCAATCCATTGGACTAGAGCGCCCAGCTGTCAAGTTTGAAAACGGAGCATACTTGGACAAAGAAGGAACCATATACGTAGTCACCAGTCACCCAGATAGGACGGACGAATTTGGAAATGTGATCTCGGAAGCGGACTTAGGTGACCTAGAGCAAGGAAACATGGGTACAGAACCTAGAACCCCTCGAGGCAAATCGGTTCTCACTAGGATTATCACAACAGAGTGGATTCCCCAGGATAATAAGAGCATAGATTTGCTCCTCAATCGAGAAACTGAGGAAGCCTTTTGGATGTATAAATGTGATCAGCCAACTGATATAGGAACAATCATGATCTATGAGTTTAAGGATCCTGATAGCCCAGGCAGAGTGACCTACTTAGATCACGCTTCGGAGAGGATCTTTGTGGTTACGGAAAATGATAGGCATGCTTACACTTGGAAGGGTGAATTCGTTTTCCCCCAACCAAGATCGAACGTGTCCTTTGGTCACCCAAGAGCTGGAACCTCCCACGCTCACGGAACTCAAAGAGACAGACATAGAGATAGGCCAGAAGTAAGCTTTGCCACCCCAGGGGGCAGAGAAAGAACGAGAATGGAAACGAATAGAGTAGAACCTGAGATGCTTAGAGCTCACAGGAATCAAAGAAATGCGGATGAATTCCCTCTACCACGACCTAGAGAGCACACAAGGACTTTGAGACCAACTCAGCTAGTTAAGTCCATGAAGAACTACTTCGATGGCACTGGAGATCCATACGATCATGTGGCTGAGTTTAGACAAGTCCTGAGAGCTGAACAAGTGGAGGATCTATTCACGCAGTACAATGCCTTTGGTCTAACCCTTAGGAACACTGCCCTGACATGGTTTCAGCCACTAAACGAGAGACAGTTCAGGAGCATAGACCAACTCCTAGAGGCCTTCATTATTGAATTCTCTAAGAGTGGCATAAGACATAATACCTCCTCGCTGATTCACAGCTTCAGGCAAACCCCTCAAGAGACCGTGAGACTTGCAGGAAGGAGATTTAGGCAATATCTTGAAAGATTCCCTATCCCTGAGCTACCCACACCAGCTAAGCAAGTGGCTCTATTCTTGGACGGACTGCTAAGTACCAAATTGAGATCATATGTGTACTTGAAGGACCCTAGGACCATAGAAGAGTGTGTACGCATGTGTATTGACATTGAGGACAACCTGAGGAGTTAGAGCTTGCCAAGATATACAAAGATTCAGATAGTGCCTCTAGCCTCTCTTCCACGCAATCCCCATCGATTGAGGAACTTGCAGAGAAAGTTGCTCAAAAACTAGGTGTCTCTAGCAAACAAATTCCAAAATTTGCCCCGGTGAAAAGATGTTATAATTGTGGAGGCGACCATATGGCAAATATATGTCCTATTATGGCTCAACCCCAAGTAAATCCTAGTGGCCAATACTGCACCATAGAACGGAGATACACAAATCACACAGCACAAGATTGCCCATACAACAAGCAAGCAGTTAGGCAAACCTACCCTTAGACATACCCTCAGTAGGGAAGATACCAGAACCCGTACCCTCCACAGTCATATGGCAGGCCACAACAACCCTATCAGCAACCATACCAAAACCAACAAAGGCCTCAGCCTGTGTTAGCACAACAACCCCCTGCCCCAGCTAATGTGATCCCAGTAAAATATGCAGCAGCAGAAGAAAACCTGAATAGAGCTATAGTCCCTGTAACACCATTGCTTTCTGAAAGTGACCCCAGTGACCATAGCTTTGATTCTACACATGTCGATAGTCCCCAGGCTTACTACATGCAATCTCCTGAACATGGTGAGTCCTACTACAGTGAGGAACCGAGTGAACCTAGTTGGGAGTCAGATTACACAAACGTCATGTATGCAAACCCCAACCCTAGGCCTCATCCTAGGCAGGTAAGACCCCCATTCCCTAGAGGACCATGCTACAAATGTCAGGGAGATCACCTCATTCGTGATTGTCCCTTACCTCCACTTACACAACCCCAGTCAGTAACAATTCAGGGCTTTTGCCAAGAATGTGGAAAGGAGCATCTCTTACGAGATTGCCCTAAGAATCCTAATAATATGCCAAAAATCACTCCTATCAACGTTGTTGGGTTGGTGGTAGACTCCACAGGAAGTGTGACATCCACCGCACCGATATAGGTAGTGACTAGAGCTCAGGCATTGCAGCAGAACCAAGGGGTAAACCAGGATAAGAACCTAGAGGCTAGTGAAACCGAGAGGATGACAAAGAAAAGGACTAGAGCGTGGAAAGATAGTCGGGAAAGAATGAAAAGACAATGGGCTAAAAAGATGAGTGAACTTGAGGAAAGCATAAGAGAAACCAAAGCCAGGATAACTGAACTCACATCTCAAACTCCCTCTCACACTACCCCACAACCACCATTCCCATCGCCATTCGACCCGTCACCTTCCAACCCACCTCATACGATTACACCACCCCCTAGAGTAGGATCAGTATTAGCTGATCCCACTCCTGAAGACGTAGACATGATGCTTAAAGCATATCAGGCCAGAATCCAAGAAGGGCCAAATGTCATAGATCATGACAAGTGCTACCCTAGAGCTGACCTAGAGATAGAAAGAACCAAGCTTTGCGCGAAAATGGTCGCATTGGCTCAGACTATGTTTGAAGCCAGTCGCCTTTTCAATTACTCGGGCTCAGCCAAGACGCAATTACACTTGGATGGACTTCTAGAGAAGTTAGAAGGCATAATTGCAAGATCTGCCAAGGAAGAAAAAAATCAAGAAAGAGATAAAGCAAGCAAAAACATGACCCATCCCCCATCAAAAGCTTATGTGCCCAATTCCACTGAACCAGACAACCCCCTCTCCCTAGAAAGAATAGAGAATCTAATGGCACAATCACAAAAGGAACTCGCCCCTCAACACCATGACAAGGCTAGTGAAAGAGCAGGTCTTCCTACCTAGAAAGCCTATGTGCCTGAGGCCTACGTGCCTAACTCTACGCAGCCAGACACCTCTTCTTCTATGAATCAATACACACCAGAATTCTTGCGAGAGATTCAAGAAGAGAAATGGGCTAAAGAGAGTGAAGTTCCTCCTCCCATTGAATTGGTGGATGACACACACAATCAATTCCCACAAGACCTTCCTTCCATTTATGGAGAGCAGGAGAGTGCCCATTCTCAAGAAAGATTAGACTTCGAGTCTAATTCTTTACAAGAACTACCCCATTTCACAGGCCCATGGGAAGCAAAGTCCACCTGTATGAGAGCACCTACAGTCATGGTAAGAAACGAAGATTCAGTCATACCTAGGAACACAGAGATAGTGAAGAACACCAAAGTGCAGTGCAATCTCACTTTGGAAGAGCTGCTTAAGGTTAGACCAGAAGTGTGGAAACATGTAGCCAATCAAGTGCCCGAGATAGCAAAACCTCGTTCCCAGGTAGGATCACATAGGACAGTCCCAGAGATACCCTTGGATAAGATAGGAGATATGTGTGAAGGTGAAGAAGGGAACACCTATCTTCCCATTACCTACCAGGAGTACACCACCAAGGCAATTTTGGACTCAGGTGCAAGAGTTGCAATTGCCACCACTTCCCTATGGAAGCTTTGGGGCAAGCCAGCACTCAGGCCAACGAGAATGAAATTGCAGATGGCCGATGGTCATATTGAGAGACCCTTAGGATTACTAGAAGGAATAACTCTCACCACCTGTGGTGTCGAGTTCGAGCATACCTTTGCCATATGTGAATTTAGCAAGAACCATGCCTATGAAATGATCTTGGGACGACCCTTTATGCGGCAGTTGCAAGTGGTACAAGATTGGGGAACCAACTCCTTGTACCTGCAGCACTTAGGTGTTACGGCCAAAGTGAATCTCAAAGATTACTCTCATAGAGATGTTCCCCCTATCCAATGGAATCCCATCCATAGAGCCAAAGATGATATAGAATCGGTGCATTCCATAGGGTTAGGATCCTCATAGATGCATGAAGACACCCACATATGGATGTGCAAAGTAGCAGTAGAAGAAGAGAAGAGAGAAAAAGCCAGAGAGGTAGGTGCAAAAGAAACCCATAGATCAATCCAAGACCCAGCCTATGCACCTGTAATCTTTCCGGACGAAGAATTTGAACCCCACGGCTGGGCAGAAATTCTAGCAACCATGGATGTAGCCATCAATGAGGAACAATGGACACCTCACTGTGATGAGGATGGCTATGACATTTCAGTCTTCTCCATAGAGCCAATCATGGGAGAGGCAGTTCTAGAAGAATGCGAACCTAGCCCTGATGCATTTGAGGATGCAAGTGACTCCGATCTAGAGTCAATCATTATGGACCCACCTTTTGCATCAGATGAAGAATACTTCCATGAAGTAGAATTTCAACCCCAGAGGCATGGAGAGCTTACAAATGATGTAAGATTAGCCACACATGTGACCCCGAAGGAAGAAGGAAAGAAACGAAAGAAGAGAGAAGTCTCACCAGAAGAGGAAGAATCTTTGTTTGAGGTCCCGGAAAATTTTAAGAAGTATGAGATAGACGACAGGAGAGTCATGATAAGAATGCCTAAACGAGAGGCACAATCAGGAGAGGCCTATGATAACAAAGAAACCACCAAGAAAATAGTAGTGGCCCTAGAAGAAGGAGAGGAGAGATGCACGTACATAGGCCATCACCTAACAGAGGAAGAAGAGCATGCGTTAATAGCCTTGCTAAGAGAATACGGAGATGTATTCGCTTGGAGTTACAAGGATTTGAAAGGTGTTGACCCTGACATATGCTCACACACTATCCCCATGATCTCAGATGCCAAACCCTCTAAGCAAAAGCCATATACATATAATGATAATTACGCTGCCAAGATTAAAGAGGAGATAGATAGATTGGTTGAAGCTGGATTTATCTATGAAATTGAGCACACTGAGTGGGTATCCCCCATCGTAGTGGTGCCCAAAAAGAATGGTAAATTACGTGTATGCATTAACTTAAAGAAGGTCAATGCAGCCACAATCCGAGATAACTATCCGCTTCCCATCACAGAACATCTCTTAGAAAGAGTGGCAGGCAAGGAAGTGTACAGCTTCCTTGATGGATTTTCGGGCTACAATCAAGTAGCCATAGCTCCAGAAGTTCAGCATAAAACAGCTTTTGCCACAGAGTGGGGGATATTTGCCTTTCGTGTAATGCCATTTGGGCTTACCAATGCACCAGCTACCTTCCAGAGGCTGATGTGCCATGTATTTAAAGAGTTCTTGAGGAAGAACTTGGAAGTCTATGTTGATGATCTTTGTGCTCATTCCAACATTAGGCAAACCCATATTCCTGAACTCAGACAAATCTTTGACAAATGTAGAGAATATCAAGTCTGCCTGAACCCAGGAAAATGTGTTTTCATGGTCAGGCAAGGCAAGATTCTAGGGCACATAGTGTCAAAGAATGGCATATCTACTGACGAAGAGAAAGTGAGAGCCATAGCAGAGCTACCCAGGCCAAGGAATGTCAAGGAAGTACAAGCTTTCATGGGACATTGTGGTTACTACCGACGGTTCATTCATATGTACGTTGTCATTGCAAAGCCCATGTATGGACTTCTGACAAACTTTGAGTGGACTGAGGAATGTGAGAATTCCTTCAAGGAGCTTAAACGAAGATTATGTTCAGCACCAATCTTGACCACACCAGATTGGAATAAGCCATTCCATGTTCACGTGGATGCATCCAATTATGCTATTGGGTGTGTGCTTGCTCAACCTACTGGTGAAGGCAGTATGGATCTTCCAATTGCCTATGTCAGTAGACAATTGAATGCAGCTGAACAAAATTATACCACTATAGAGAGAGAAGGCTTAGGCATGGTATATGCAGTCAAGAAATTTAGACACTATTTGCTTGCAAATAAGTTTAAATTTTTTACTGATCACCAAGCATTGTTATATCTCGTGAACAAGCCATGCAATACAGGAAGATTAGTAAGATGGTTTCTCTTACTAATGGAATATGATTTCGAGGTTGTGGTAAGGAAAGGGGGGACTCATTTGAGGGCAGATCACCTTTCTAGGCTCACATCTGGAGAAGCCCCACAAGGAGTATCAGATGACCTTCCTGATGCTTACTTGTTTAACTTGGAAGTGGTACCGCAGTGGGCTAAGCCATTAGTGCCAGTATTGACATACGGACCTAACCATCCAGTAATAAACACGCAGGATAGAGAGGTAGTAAAAGCCCAAAAATATCACATCATGGCAGGAAGTATGTACAAGCACACAGATCAAGGAATCTTGGCTTGTTGTGTGGAAGAGGATGAGTACACTAAATGGTTGCAATTAGCACATATAGGTGCATTAGAGCAACACTACTCAAAACAACGAACCCTACAGACACTAAGGAGACTCGGAGTGCATTGGCCAACCATGGAAGCTGATGTCCAAAAGTTGTGCAAGGAATGCCCAATCTGTTGCACTAAACCACCTGTGGAACATGCCACTCTTTATCAAGTGTCCATAGTGCCGGATTGGAGTGAACCACTAGTATCCTTTCTGAGGACAAAAACATTCCCTCCAGACATGACTCTGGCTAGGAAAAGGAGTTTAGAACAAGAAGCCCAGGATTACTCACTCATTGGTGATAATCTCTACAAGCGTGGTAAGGATGGTTACCTGAGACTATGTGTCCATGAGAGTGAATATCTTAAGATCTTGGAAACTGCTCACCAAGGTGTAGCAGGAGGACACTTTGGACCAGATCGGGTGATCAAGGCAATACTATTTGCGGGCTTCTGGTGGCCGACCCTTCACATGGATGCACGTACCTATGTGAAACGATGTGATGTCTGTCAGAGAACTCAGTATCCTATACGTAAAGATGAGATGCCACTGAAACCTATGATGGGTGGACGTGCATTCTCTAAGTGGGGAATAGACTTCGTAGGTCCTATTAATCCCCCAGCTAAGGGTTCCCATGCAGAATATATCATTGTTGCGACAGACTATCTAACAAAGTGGGTAGAGGTAAAAGCCATGACGAAGAACGATGCTCAAACAACTGCTAAATTCTTGTTTGAGAATGTGTTCACGAGATACGGGCTACCTATAGAGCTAGTTAGTGATAGAGGCACTCACTTCTTGAATGAAGTTATTGAAAATATGCTCCAAGAATTCTTGGTAGTACATAAGAAGTTTGCCCCCTATCACCCTCAAGCAAATGGCCAGGCTGAGAGCACCAACAAGATCTTATGCAATGTACTGACGAAATTAGTGAACAATAAACGCTCTGATTGGGACAAACAGCTACACCATGCTGTTTGGGCATACCGAGTTGCCTACAAAACGGTACTCCAAGCCACTCCTTTTCAAATGGTGTTTGGTCAAAATGTTGTGCTACCTTTAGACTTTTTGATACCTACATTGAAAGTGGCACAAGAGCATGAATGGACGAGTCATGAACTCTCCTCTAGACTTTTTGACCTTGAACGATTAGGAGAAACAAGACTGAGAGCAGCTGCAGGGATATATGCAGCAAAGAAACGACAGAAGGCATACTTTGATGCCCACGTTAAGGATAAAGGTTTAAAGGCAGGCGACTTAGTTTTAGTCTACACATTGAAGCAACATGCGAGGAAACTGGAGAAGAGAGGCTACGGACCCATGATCATTAACAGAATCTCAACAAGTGGAGCAGTGCAACTAGCCACATTAGAAGGCGATGTTCTCCCAAGTTATATCAGCGGATGCAGAGTCAAGTTGTATCAGGAACCTCTCACATAGGAAATGCTAAGTCGACTCAATACTGCTAAGAAACGCAAAGAGGAAGAAAAGCGAATTCGAGAAGAAGCTCAAGCAGAAGCCCTAGAGCGCATACGGAGAATGAAATTAAGAAGACAAGGTAGAGAGCACCCTAGGCAAGATGCATATGCAGATCAAGGATATGACATGGCTATGTGTGAAGTTTCAGGTATTAGCTCACATAGGATAACTGATCGACGTCCTTTCATAACCTTAGAAATAGGACAAGGAAAGAGTGCAAGGACGGTAAGAGCCTTGATCGACTCAGGTGCAGCCACTAGTGCTGTTAAATTGTCTTACTGTCAAGAGTTGCAATTAACTGTCAATCCTGTGGAAGCATATCTCATAGGATTGGGAGGCGTGGAAACCCCTTGCATGGGCGAGGTGGAACTTCCCCTCTATATTCATGACGAGGCAATGGCAGTTAAAGTACTAGTATGTCAAGATGAGGACCTCACTGAACCCCTTGTCTTGGGTCAAGATTGGATCTATGACCAAGCAGTCAACTTAAACCTAAGGAGTGGACTTCTTCAAGTATGGGTGAATCAAACTAGAATTACAATTGAGTTAAATAATGGAGCACTCAAGGAACTAGGAAAGGCATAGACTCCTGGTCCCTCCAGGGGTACACATGAAGTTGACCATGCTGTTCTTGTCCAAGGCTATGTGATACAGAAGAACGAAGATCTCAAAGAAGGAGTCAGAACCACAATGGAACTCCCTTCTTTTCGAAAGGCCAGAAGGAGGCAGCAACTAAGGGCAGATCAATCACTGAAGACTCTCCAGGCGAGAGACCAAAAGAACGCGCGAAGCAGAACAACTCAGCCAATGAAACAAATGTGGGTACGGAAAGACGAGCTGCCGACCGTAACTAAGTCGCAACAACGGTCTCAACTTCCTATTAGTAATCAACTACTTGATGCTAATAAGAGGACTCCTAAAACCTCTGTTGAGAAAGTGAAATCCATTTGGGTACCCAAGAAGTCGATGAGGGCTGACCCACAATCAAGACAAATTTGGGTGCCTAAGGCTTGCTTGCGGGCTCAACTAACCCCACACAATTCACATCATACACGACAGGGTTCACTCACTCAAGCAGCCGCCACCCACTCTTGTCTGATACACTCGAACACACTGCCACTTAGAAGCACGCACAGACTCACTCGTAAATGGGTCCCAATGACACAACAAATCCCAGCAAAATTACTCATGCAACCCTCCCGAATCTCCACAAAACCAAGACCAAAAGCCATCCACGGTGTTTGACAACCTAAGACTTGTAATAAACCCCCCGACCCCAATCTGTGAATTCATCTCCACTTACTAACTGCACTAGTCAGACTGTGCATCTTTCCATCTAGCTCCTAGGACTATCCAGGCATTAACTACACACACTGTCATCGTGCACTCACTGACCACTGACTCATCATCTACCTCATATTAATGTTGTAACGAGGCAACGACGGGTTTATTCTGTCTATTACAATGTTAACACATGGTTCTATATTCTCACAGAACCAACAAGCAAGCAGGGCCATGGCAGAAGCCGGAGGTGCCAGTTCTCACGCCGGATCCAGCGCACAGATTGTGGATATAGAAAAACTCCTCCTCGAACCACATCTCACCGAAAGACCGCAAGAACTTCAAGCTGTGCATGTACTCCCAGTTCAGGATCCTCCCCAGGGGCACACCTCTCAAGTGGGCAAACACGCTCATTGGTTGAGTGATGTTGCAGGACCATTGGGTGATGGAACCTATTTTTGGGAAGCTGAATTGGAGTTTAATGGTAAATGGGGACGCTACCATTTTTTCACGCGTGAATTTGAGAGCTATCAGAACGCCGAAGTAATGCGTGCAGTATGGACCAAAGCTGGCCTGGACAGTTATTTCAGGGCCCACTTACCGAAGCCAGATTTCTTACGTTGTTCTTATCTTATCAGTACCATCACTCCTAGCAGGGCCAAGGGAGGCGACAGCACTTTTGTGTTACCCTCACTATTGCCGGGCCACGAACTTAAAAGATTCAAACTGACCCTCAATCTGGTACGAGAAGCATTGGGCATGTATGGTATGCACATTCCTACTGAAAAGGAAACAATGGTTCCAGGCAGAATGAAACATAAAGATCTCAATAAGCTGAAGGATATGGTAGCAATGACACCGACCATCGCTCTTCACCTACGGACCGTCATGCAGCATTTTGCTTTTCCAGCCCAGGAAAGATTCACCATGCCACCAAAGAAGATATGGTTTAGCTTGTATTTGGCGGAGACAGAAAACCTCCCTATCAACGTACCACATTGGATCATAGATCAGATCCACCTAGCCCATCAACGGTGGAACAAGAAGCAGAAAAATGTGCTCCACGGGTGTTGTGCTCTGACCAAAATAATCTATCGATGTCTAGCCTATGACGTGCCTATTCAGCGGGCACTCGTATGGTCCCGGGCCCAGGAGTTCCAGAGAAGGCTATCAGCGGCAGGTCCTCCATCAAAGAAGATGAGAGGGGGAGTCCAATTACCCTGCGCTCAACCAAGGGGAGCCACCACTACACCAGAAATTACCCCTCCCCAGACACGACGCATTAGACCATTCACCATTCGGCTACCAAGACCAAGTACAGAGGGACCCAATCTGGTGTTTCCACCCGTCCCATTGGACTTGGAATTTCCACAGGGCTTTACTCTCAATGATCTCACTGATGAAGAAGTGGCTAGGCTAATCTACGACTCTAATCTCGAAACGGAAACAGAGCGAGCTCAGGAACCACAAACCCATACAACAACGTCAGCCCCCACCCGACCGCAAGTGGTAAAAGTCGACGTAGATGAACAAGAGACCGAACAAGAGGAAGAAGCCTACGAAGAACAAGAGTATGATGAACTTTTAGAGTTAGCAAGTGCCCCCGCGTATTCGGCACAAATAAAAAGACTATATCGAACCATGCAGCTAGTTCAAGAACAGCATAAAATGTCACTTGAAGCAGGCAAGAAACTCATGAACCAATTGCTGGCAGAGGAAGGTGTGGATGATATGTTCATCGAGTCCATCAACCTACATGCAGATGCAGTAGGATTGGATGAGGCCATTCATGAGGCAATGGCCTACATTCACCGATTTGAGAAAGGAGTTCCCGCCCATCCCATGAGATCCGGGAAACAAATTCATATCAACGTATCAGCACCAGGAAATCCAACGCAAACAGACGAACATTAGGAAGCACCACTGTCACCACCCTCCCCACCCCTCACTACACAACTCACTCCACCACGTGACACTATCGCCACCACGTCTAATATCACCACAATCGTCATGGGAATTCCACTCTCTCCGGGAATCCAATTCGGTGGAGTCACTATGCCCACCTTCACCACTCTCTTCACTAACGTCACATCCACCCCACCCACGGTCCCCATCTACACGATCACTCAAACATTTGACACTATGGAAACATCTCCTGCCACAGCACCACTCCCTTCCCCCATGCAACCTCCGTCCCCCATACCCCCTCCACCCACATCTCCACTCGACTCCACATCATTCACAACTCCCTTTCCCGTCCCCATTCCCCTTGCATCTTCACCTCTCCCTGCATCATTTAATGTAAATAGTATATTTCTAGCATTAAATCAATGTGTATATCAGCTTCAGAATGAGTACAAAGCTCTTGACAATCGGTATCAACAACTGACAACAAATCACCAGAACTTACAAATGCAACTTACAAGTCTTGAAGAGGAAAATGCAGATGTGAATCAACGTTATACAGCGCTTGAGCAGGCTCACCAAACACTACTGGAGGCACCCCAACCATCGAAAGAATCAGGCATCAAACAACTAGAAGCCTTGCTCGAAGTATACCAGGCCGATAACCTATGAGTCAGACGTAACTTGGCGCTACTCAGGAAACATATGGCCACAGCACTTGAAGAGAACAAGAGACTGCAGAAACAAAATGAAGAGAATCTGGAAGCGGCAATGGAAGGCTCTTCCCACGAAATTGAACCAGAGCAGTTTAAAGCCGTACCTTCAGAGACAATGAAGACCATCTTAGAAAGCTATGCAGATCTATTAGATGCTCATGATGAGTTGGAAAGGGAACGTGATGAGCTGCGTGGCCAGCTCAAGGAACAGGAGGCTCCAACCAAAGTAATAGAGTCGGCCTCGACTTCAGAGGAAGTGAAGGCATTGACAGAGCAGGTGGTTGAGCTCCAGAAAAAGTTACTAGAGTATGAAAGGCAACCCTCTCCAGTTATTGAACCTGAGCCAGAAGACTTGGTTCCCATTGAGGTAGATGATTCGTACGAGGAACCATATGTTCCTATGCCAATGCCAGGAGGGCAACGAACCTCAGAGGGACTAGACACCTTGGAAGTGGAAGCACCCGAGTGGCTTCAGACACTGGAAAAGACAGCGAACACCCACGAAGAACGGGTGGCCATTCAGATCCAATCACTAGCAAACATAGAAGAAACTGTCATAAAGTCAGAATATTTCAGAAGCATGTCTCATCATAGATGGATCGGCACCAATAATGACCAATATGTGCCATACTGCATACTTTTGGCCGATTACAACGCCGAGATTCAACGACAATGCGGCACTTCTCACCCACTTCTCAGGAGCAGGCTTCGTGACAGGAAACCAGGATCTGGTGTACGATATGAGTACCACCCCCTCAATTGAAGTAATATATGCTTGGCACGTGTAGCTCAGTGATGAGTAGCACCTCCTTTAATGTCAATCCGGGAAGATGTGAGGATGGTATGAAGACCACGAGCAAGTGGAGGCACAAGTGCGTGAGTGAGAAGCACACAAGCATGCACACACATACACACACACGCGCACACACGGCAAGACAAAGAGTGAGAAGCAATGGAGTTCTTAGATTACTTTCAAAAAGCTCTTACAAGTTCATTTCAATTACAATCTAACTCAAAAATGAGCTCTCTAGCTCTCTTTATAGTTTTTGACTAGGTTTTGGCCCTGTCCAGACCTAGTGTCTGGCCTAGTTAAAAATTAGGTCCCAGGGCCAATTTGAGGGCTTAAACGGAGTCTAAAAAATACGAAAATTGATACGTAGGTACTTCTAAGGCTCCTCAAGCTCAAGGACTCCTTGGCTTGCACAAAATGGAGCTACAAAAATATGAAATGGTATTTACAATGATTGTTAGTGATAAGAATCACTATTATAAAGATGTTGATTTGCAAAAATTTGAAGGGCCTATCTGCCAGATTTGCGTCGACTGCTTTGTCTACTTACTCCTTCACCTCGCTCTGACTCTCTCCGCTGGCTTCCTTGTCTAGTCAGTCCTTGGGTGCCCATACTGCTCTCAACAGCACGCCAGAATCAAGTACCTCCCAGCCTGCTTTAAACAGACATTTGAGGAGATGTTCATCACAGGATTCTGGGAATATCACTCCGAAATCTTTATACCTAGACCATCACATCTCCTCCAATTATTTGCTGTGGAGAGAACTATTCACTCAGAACAATTGAGGGTGCCTCATCCAGATGTTCCCGGACCTGTGAATTGGGATGATTTGCTCACAGATCTAGCACGCGGCTTACGACTCGAAGAACACCACCTAGCCTCCGATGTCCTCCAATATTATGTTCAAAAACCCTCTAGACAAGGGTCTGTCAGGGGCGACAGACGCGAGAGTGGGGGGGGGGGGTGTTGGCAGCAGTCAGGGAACCGAAGGAGCCACAAGACGAAGAGAGTCAGAGCGAAGGGATAGCACAAGCAGACATGGTAGTCAAAGAAGATCTGGCAAGTAGGCCATCTAAATTTTTCAGACATCAAGGAGTTGAGCACACAAGAAGAAAGAGCAAGTAGGGAGCTCAAAGAGGTGTATGACAAATCAACAGAGAAAATCCCTACACAAATAGTGATTTTAATCACTGAACACCATTGTAAATACCATTTCATATTTCTGTAGCTCCATTTTGTGCAAGCCAAGGAGTCCTTGAGCTTGAGGAGCTTTAGAAGTATCTACCTGCCAATTTTCGTATTTTTTAGATCTCGTTTGAGCCCTCAAATAAGCCCTGGAACCTAATTTTTAACTAGGCCGGACACTAGGTCTGAACAGGGCCAAAGCTAGTCAAAAACTATAAAAGGAGCTAGAGAGCTCATTTTTGAGGTTGGATTGTAATTGAAAGGAACTTGTAAGAGCTTTTTGAAAGTAATCTAAGAAGTCCATTGCTTCTCACTCTTTGTCTTGCCGTGTGTGCGCGTGTGTGTGTATGTGTGTGCATGTTGGTGTGCTTCTCACTCACGCACTTGTGCCTCCACTTGCTCGAGGTCTTCATACCATCCTCATGTCTTCCGCGATTGACATTAAAGGAGGTGCTACTCATCACTGAGCTACACTAATCCTATCTTCATGCCAAGATTAAGCATAACGAAGTTCATTATCACTTTGTTAGGGGAAAGATTGCAAGCAAGGAGATACAACTATCCTATGTATCTACTCATATGCAATGTGCAGACATGATGACCAACTCATTGGATGGAAGCAAGCTTAAGAGGTTTAAATCCATGATTGGATTGCACGTAATACCCAAGGATTGAAGACTCAAGCATCTTAGGATTGAGGGGAGCTATTGGTACATTTGGCAAGCCTTGATGCTTGACCAAGTAACAAAGGTTTTTCACATAACATTTTTTTTATCACTCATAGAGTACATGTGAACACCTCTTGGAAAAGCATAGAGTTTAACTGTTGAGATAAAAGTGAAAGGAATTGATTAAGGGAATTTTGTGGCATTACAAGTCATATATCACACCCACCTAGTGGCTAGAATCAAATCAATCACCACCCAAAAGATAGGAAAACTTTTAGGTGGTAGAATTCAAAATTCAAATTCACTTTATGAGTATATATACACATAACTTTTAGTTGCAGAAAGAAGTAGAGAAGGAGGAGTCATTGAGCTTCAATTTTGGGCTTAAAATAAGGCTACCTATGTATGATTGAGCCTATATCATCTCCCTTGTATCATACCTTCATAATCATAAACATTTGAGTCATTAAATACAAGTCATTCTCTCTTTATTGTTGTCTGCTGCAATGTCATCATTTCAATGATATTGACCAATCAAGTTCTCTACGTATACTCAGAATTTTGATATGATTCATGATTAGTCTACTTCCTACATATCAATTTTCACATCATTTTCCTCGTTAAATTGTGAGATAAGTTCATTCAAGTAACCTATGTCTACACATAGTCATCTTTCTAAAAAGTCGGGATTACACTCCCAACTTCTTAATTTCATTTCTCATCATATACTCACTCTAAATTAGTGAAATAACTTCTAATAGTGGGCTAAGGTCTTCATCTAGCTATATCAAAAGCTCTCGGGTCAATTGTTATCAGTGAGTGAGCATTGAATATTTTTCTAAGAGGATCAAGTCCATAAATATCAAGTCTTTGGAGTCCTTCAAATCTGAAAGTTATTTGTTCTACTATAACTATTTGGGAATGATGCTCCAAGGTACATAGTGGGTCCAAATGCATATTTGGGAAGCTAAAGTTGTGTACTAAGGTACTCTAGAGTTACATTGGTAGGTATAGAGCAGGTTTTTTGGAACACCACCTCATCTTTGGAGTGTATCCAACCATCTCCTCACAATCTCATGTATGCTACGATAGCTACAGGTGTCACGAGGAAGGAGATAAAGAAGAGATCTCACACACACAATCTCACAATCAAGGAGAAGCACACACAGAGATTGAGGCAAGGAAGAATGGTCTTCTTCTTCTTCTTCTTCTACTACTACATAAAAGGAATGTACAAGAATGACCTAAAAACAAGAATACAACAAGTGCAATATATAACGATCAGTACATAAGGAAAAACCTAATTTCTACAAATGAGTGAGCTGGCAAGAAAAAAATGTGCCATCACTCTCAGTAGATAAATCTAATAAAGCTCAATGAACTGTCCCTGACATATACCAGCTTGACCACCATACATAATAGAGAAATGAAAAAATGATACGTGTTATCCTGGATCATCACATGTTGAGCTTGATATCTCAACACTCCCCTTCAAGCTCAATGCCATGTCCTCTAATCCAAGAATCTTCCGAAACTTCTTTAACTTTTTTGCTCCAAGTGCTTTAATGAAAATATCAGCAACCTACTCATCTGTTCTCACATAAACAAGATCAATATCACCTGCTAATACCTTCTCTATGATGAAGTGATAATGTACCTTGATATGCTTTGTTCTTTCATGAAAAATAGGATTCCGTGCTAACTGTATGCTGTTAAGATTATCACAATAGATGGTGGTAGGATTTTGCACTTCCACACCTAAATCTGCAAGTAGCATCTTTAGCCATGATGCCTCACATACTGCCATTGTAGCACCCCTATACTGAGCCTCTGTACTCGATAAAGCAATAGTGGGTTGCTTCTTACTGCTCCATGTAATAGCTGCACTCCCAATTGAGAATAGAAAACCACTAGTAGATCTTCTATGTGGAATGCTACCAGCCCAATCTGAATCGGTGTATCCATGAGCCTGCAAATCTACACCAGCTTCATAAAACAATGCATAATCTAAAGTAGCACTCACATAATGTAGAGTGCGCCTGAAGGCATCCAAATGTGGCTTCTTGGGAACCCGCATAAATTGACTTTCAAGTCCAACAGTGTAGCTTAGATCAGGCCTTGTAATTGTGAGATATATCAAGCTTCCCACAATTTTCCTGTACATAGTAGCGTTTTCCAATGCTTCACCTGATGTAGTATCCAGCTTCAAATTCTGATCTAATGACATAGAAATTGGCTTGCAATCAGCCATACCATACTTTTGCAGCATATTCAAGGCATATTGCCTTTGTGACATCCATATACCTATTTATGTATGTATAAACTCAATGCCCAAGAAATAACATAGCACACCAAGATCTTTCATGTCAAATTCCTGCATAAGAAGTTTCTTTACCTCTTTAATGATTTCTTCATTATCATCACCTACAATCAAGTCATCAATATAAATAGCCACAATTGTGATGCCATCAACACCCTTCCTTGCATATATTGAATGATGTGCATCACACATAGAAAACCCAATGGTGGTTAAGTAATCACCAATCCTTGCATGCCATGCACGAGGAGCTTGCTTCAGCCCATACAAAGCCTTTTGCAACCTGCAAACATATTCTAGATGCTTTGAATCTTCATATCCTTGTGGCTGGTCCATGTATACTTCTTCTTGAAACTCACCGTGTAGGAAAGCATTCTTCACATCTGTTTGACGCAAAGTCCATCCTTTTTCTATAGCTAATGCAACAAGTGTTCTCACAATAGACATTTTAGCTACAGGGATGAATGTTTCCTCATAATCAATTCCATATGTTTGTGCATATCCTTTCGCTACCAATCCTGCTTTGTACCTGCTTATGCTACCATCAACATTGTGTGTTACCTTGTAAACCCACTTGTAGCCTATGGGTTTCTTTCCTTGTGGCAATGAAACCAGCTTCCATGTTTCATTTCCATAAAGTGTAGCCATCTCCTCATCCATAGATTTTTTCCAATCTGCATTTCCAATCGTATCTTCAAAACAAGAAGTTCAACATCTTGTATTATCTTGGTCATGTAGGCACAATGACAAGCCATATAATTGTCATACATCAATCGTTGCACTAAATTCCAAATCCTCAAAAATCTTCTTGGTCCTAGGTCACTTCTCCTTGTATCATGTGTATGTGCCTTTCTTACTCCTGAAGTCTTCATAGAGGGCAATCCAAGTTCCTCATCAAGACTCTTCTCTGAACTACTTGAATCTCCATCAATGTCTTCAAAACCTGCACATGTTTTACTACTAGTAGAAAGATTTTCTTTACCTTTCTTGGATCTATTTGATGAATTTGTTGGAATAAAATTTCCACACAATCTTCCACTCCATGTATTTGAGTTGGAACTATTGCTCGGTGATTCATTTGGTCCACTTAGAAGTTGAGATTCTACACTTGCTTTTTCAGCATTTTCTTTGTCATTTGATTCAAGATTAAGTCCATCTTTGGCGTCTGCATTGAAGCTTGACATTTCATCAAATAACATATCTCTGCTCACCTTCAACTGTCGTGTGAGTGGGCTATAACATTTATATCCCTTTTGTTCAAGAGTATCCAATGAAGGCACATTTTTCTGCCTTTGGATCAAGCTTTATCCTCAACTCATCTGGAGCATGTACATATGCAATACAGCCAAAAACTTTCATATGTGATAAGTTTGGGGTTTTACCTATGAACTTCTCTTCAGGTGTAACTTGATGTACAACAATAGTTGGAGTTCTATTCATGATGTATACATCTGTATGCATAGATTCTACCCAATAACGATGGCATATTCTTCTCAGCCATCAAGGCTCTTGCTATTTCTGCAATATGTTTATTTTTGCATTCAACAATGCCATTCTATTGTGGTGTGTACTTGCATGAAAACTGGCACCAAATTCCATGATTTAATAGAAAATTGCTGAACTCATTTGACATGTATTCACCTCCTCTATCAGATCTTAATGTCTGAATATACTTCCCTGTCTGTTTTTCCACCATAGCTTTAAAAATTCTGGAAGTGAGTGAACACCTCACTCTTCTCTTTTATGAAATATACCCACACTTTTTGTGTATGTTCATCAATGAAAGTAACATAAAATGTGAAACCACCCATAGATGTGGTCTTTGCAGGACCCCAAACATCTGCATATACTATTTCTAGCACATTCTCACTAACATGCTTGTCATGCAAAAATGATGATCTTGACTGTTTTCCAAATTGAGATGATGCACATACCTTTTGCATCTCTGCAACCTTGAAAATTGGTAACCCATAGAGAATCTCCTTTGACTGCATCAATTTCACCCTTTGCAAGTTTGCATGTCCGATTTGTTTGTGCTAGATCTCTATATCAGCAATCACTCCTGCACCTTTTGCAAACATGGCTGCATTTTCACATTTGAGGTGAACATCCTACCCACTTTGTTTCCTTTGGCAATCAATCTTCCATCCTGTTTGTACTCTTCTACATACAACCCATCGGCATTGAACCTGACTTGTAATCCCTAGTCAACCATTTGTCCAACAAAAACCAGATTCTTTTTTATATTTCAAACATGCAACACATCAGCAAGATGTTTTACCTTTCCATCCTCGCTATGTTTCTTGTATGCCTGATAGAGTGTGATGTGTCATCACCTGTTTCAGCATATCTAGGGACTGGCAATTTTTGCAAAGTACTAAACCATTCTGCATGACTGTTCATGTGATTTGAAGCACGTGAATCATCATACCGGACATTATCATTCGATTTTGAAACACCAATAGACATTGTATTCATCATGTGATGTTGAACCATGAACATCTTCTCACAATCATCTGCACTTGCGGATGCCTAGTTGTTTTGCTGCCTTCTGTTATTTTGATTCTTCAACCTGCAATCACGTTCAAAGTGTCCAGGTTTACCACAATTTCAACATCCTTTATTGTCATTATGTGAATCATTTCTTTGGAAATTTCTATGACCTCTTTGGCTCCCCTTGCCTCGAAACTGTCCTCTTCCTCCTGCATGATTCTGTTGTTGACCTTGGTCTTGATTATTGTGTCCTCTTCCGCTTCTGAAGCCTCTACCTCTGCCTCTTCTAGAGTAGAATACCTTCTCAGAACTGGGTTTTCCTTCGGAGTTTGAATCCTCACCAAGATTCTTTTCTTCAATAATCAGCATAGATACTAGATCAACAAAATTTGGAATATTTTCCCTAGCATGTATAGAAGTTCTGAACTGCTTATATGTAGCTCCTAAACCACGAAGGCATACTTCCACTTTATCATCATCATCTACATTCAAACCAATAGATGCAAGTCACTCACATATGCTTTTGACTTTCAGGGTGTAGTCACTTACTGACATGCTCTTTTTCTCCAATGTATGCAGCTTGTTCTTGAGTTGCAATTTACGTGCCTTTGCATGGGTCTCATACAATATGGCCAAACTATTCCAAGCCTCTTTCAGAGTCTTGGCATCCTGTATGTGTCCAATCATGCTATCCTATATGCTAAGAGATAGCCAATACATTACCTTTCTTGCTCCTTGATTCCATTCTTCATACGCTCTTAACTGGTCTGCACTCTGATTCCTCTCTGGTAACTACGGAGCGTTTTTCTTCTCTCCTTTGATGTACTTCCAGTAGCCTTTTTCATCAGGAAATTCTTCATCCTGAATCTCCAAGCATGGAAGTTGTTCTTGTCAAGCTTATCGCTCATAAGTTGACTCATTCCATCTGTGTTTGCCATTTCTACAACTATTCACAACAATGCAAAACACTACAAGAAACACTTCTGCTTTAACACTTTCGCACTATGATGTGACACTTTGATCTCAGAAAAACACAATTTTCGTGTATCAAGAGTACACGGAATCGCTTGAAATTCTGGATCTGGAATATATGAGTGCTTCCAAACACGGTTATAATTTTGCAAACTGATTTGATTTTTCTATGGGCCCCACCTTGTGGGCTCAAAACAGAGGTCGAGATGGATCCAAAACTTCGATCTGGAAAAAAGAGTGACCCTAAAGGGATAACTACCAAAAATATTTTGAGGTCTTCTACCTTGATGCCAATTTTTGTAGCAATCTGAGGTCATTTGTGAATCCCGCTTTTTCCATGCCTTCTCGTGTACTCTTCACCGTCGGCTTTCTCCATGAGCTCTCTACAGCTACACTGGCTCTGATACCATGCCACGAGGAAGGAGATAAGGAAGAGAGCTTACACACACAGATTGAGGCAACGAAGAATGATCTTCTTCTTCTTCTATTAAAGGAATGTACAAGAATGACCTAAAAACAAGAATACAAGTGCAATATATAAAGATCAATACATAAGGAAAAACCTAATGTCCGTGAATGAGTGAGCTGGCAAGACACAAATGTGCCATCACTCTCGGTAGATAAATCTAATAAAGCTCAATGAATTGTCCCTAACATATACCGATGTGACCACCTATGATTAGGTACACGGAAAACATCTATTATTGGTTATACAAATTTTGATTATGTTGTTTGTGTAGACACTTGTAAGTCTACATTAGGGTACATTTTTCATTTTGCCAGAGGTACTATCTCTTGGAGATCTCATCTTCAAGTATGTACAATAGTTTCCACCATGGAATTAGAGTACGTTGTAGCAAGTGAGGCATGTAAGGAAGCATTGTGGCTTTCTCGTCTTGCTTTTGATATGGGTCTACCTCAACATGTACCTCATTTGCTCAGTGATAGTCAGAGTGCCATTGCTTGGCTAAGAATTTGGTCTATCATGCAAATACCAAGCACATTGAGGTGAGTTATCACTTCATTAGATATTTCTTAGCAATTGAGTGCATTATCCTTAAGAAGGTTCATACTCGAGATAATGTTGTAGATGCATTAACTAAAGCTCTACCATAGGATAGCCTTCAACACTCTTGTCACTTGATGGGGGTTACTTGATTCATAATCTGACATAGTCACTTGTAAACTATGTAACATGGCCATCGGGTGGGAGATTTAGTTTGTATACTTGCACTTGGGTATTCTTTATCATTCTTTATTTTTCTCCCATAGTCACTTTGGCCATATTGGCCTTTAGTGGGAGATTGTTACCATTAGTATCCATGTGAAAGACCAAATGGCCACCAGACACTCTTGTATATGTTCTTTCATAAAACATATAGTGGCTTGGTTAGCCACAGACTCTAAGTTTGACTGCATTTGTATGACCTAGGAAATCTGTGTTCGTGGTCTTTGTAGTATCTTTTTTCTACGTATTCTGCAACTTTTGTGCCGAGTACTATGTGTAATTTCTAGAACTTAGTTTTCTACTTGGAGGGTATCGTCTTGGAGCTCTCAAGAAGAAGAGTCCCTCATTGTGCCTCCCCAAAGGAAGATTTCATACATTATCCATGGTAAACTATGAACTATCAGCAAAGTGCAAAGCTTTGTCTCCAATCCCTGCAAGATCACACATATAAAAATCACCAAGCCTCATTGTGCCAAGGGACTTGGTTGCATAACTAGATAACCACTTTCTATGTGGTGTCACATGAGCCTCCTTTTCATAAATAAGTTATGTAATAAAATGATCATGTCAAGTGGGAGCATGCCATGAAGGGCGAACTCGATTCAAGTCATAATAATGGTACCTGGGAATCGATATCTTTGCCAATGGACAATAAAGATTTACCATGCAAATGGGTAAATAAGTTGGAAATCACATTAGATAATTCTTCTCCAAAGCATAAAGAATGTCTAGTTGCGAAAGGATTCAAGCAACAATAAGGAATTGAACGAGAGGAAATCTTCTCACCTATGTTCAAGATGAAGACATTACACATGTTTCTTGTATTAGTTGCAAATAGGACTTAGAGCTGGTCGAAA
This sequence comes from Ceratopteris richardii, assembly GCA_020310875.1. Classification (NCBI taxonomy): domain Eukaryota; kingdom Viridiplantae; phylum Streptophyta; class Polypodiopsida; order Polypodiales; family Pteridaceae; genus Ceratopteris; species Ceratopteris richardii. The sequence goes on from CM035429.1 coordinate 77,486,427, forward strand.
TGGATGTGAAGACTACTTGTTTAGAAATTTTATATATGAGATATATATGCAACAACTAGAGGGTTATGCAATTCCTAGTAAAGAGAGTTTAGTATGTAAGCTCAAGAAGAGCTTGTATGGACTTAAGAAATCACCTAGAGAATGGTATCAAAAGTTTGATGCATTCATGATTTCCCAAAAGCAATGAGGATCATTATCTCTACCCTAAGAGATGTTTACATGGCAACTTGAAATTCTTGATACTTTATGCTGACGTTGATTGTCAAGAAGTCCTCAAAATATTTGTCTCTTGGTGATAAAGTTGAGTCCAATTTCTAACATAAAAGATTTGGAAGATGCTACATGTTGTTGCCATTGCACATTGCTCATCATAGGAGTAAGATATGCATCTAGTTGTCTCATAGTGAGTACATAACCAAAATACTTCACGTATTGAATATGCATGGTGGAAAGGTACTGAATACACCATTGTCGACACACATGAACTTAAGCAAGGATGGTTGTCCCAAATTTGATTAGGAGAAGCAAATCATGACCAAAATTCCTTCTAAATATGTTGTTGGTAGTCTCATCTATGCTTGGTAGCTACCAGACTAGACATTGCATTTGCAGTGGGAGTTGTGAATAGATATATGTCAAATCCTAGCAAGCAGCATTGGAAAGCACTCAAAAATGATATTGAGATATCAGATTACGAATAAGGATATGTGCCTATGTCTAGTAGAGGTGATACATCCATTATTAGATACACAGACTCTATCTATGCCAATTGTGTACACAATAGGAAGACTACTTTAGGGTACACTTTCAACTTCACAAGTGGTGTTATTTCTTGGGGATCTCATCTTCAAAACTGTATATTTTTTTCATCTATAGAAGCACCATATGTTCTAGTAATGAACCATGTAAGGAAGGCATTCTAGATTTCTAGATAGGCATGTGATATGGGCATACCTCAACTTGTACCTCATTTAATCATTGATAGTCAAAGTGCTATTGCATTAGTTAAGAATCTAGTCCTTTATGTAGAGACCAAGCACATTGGGGTGTGGTATCACTTTATTTGTGATTGTTTAGCCACTGAGCATCAATGAAGATTTCTTATTCTCGATCTATCAAAGATTCATCTGTCCATTTTCGATACCAATCCATAGGCATCATTGGTTTCGAACATTGAATTGTTTCAAGCTTTCCATTAAAATGTATCGCTTCTCTTTTACATCTTAATGGATGATCATCAAGCAAGAATTTTTGATGTTGAAGATTAATATTCTTGTTGAGATTCTTACTATAGGTTGATCTCAACCAATCGTCACAATATGGACAAGCTTTATAACCCTTAGTAGATATTCGTGCATCATGAAAATGATAAAAATATAATTAGATTAACTCACATTTATTTTTATGCATATTGAATAAAAAAATTACATCAATACCTGAACAAACACCATATCCTAGAAAATCATGAATAGTCCAAGCCACAATACCACAAATCATAATATATCTTTGATTGATGCTTTTCGATACATCAATGACATTAATGCCTCTCCATAACTCTTGGAGATCTTCAATGAGAGGAGCAAGATATATATTCATATCTTTAACTTGTCTTTTTCTTTGGATTAAAAGTGAAAGCATTAAATGTCCCTTTTTAATGCTAGGATATGGTGAAAGATTGTAGTTTATGACTACCACTGGCCTTGTTGACCATTTATTGGATTTCATGGAGAATGGATTAACCCCATCTAATGCAACTTCTAACTTTAGATTCAGTGGTTTCTGTGCAAAATCAGGCCATGTAGAATCAATATGCAGAAAAGCAACATTATCTGTTGGAATTTTGAATATTCCATCAGTACTTTTATGGTCATGTCCCCATGTCAAAAGCTCTGATAACTCGGGGCTCTTAAACATACTTCTAATCCATGGAGGCAATGGAAAATGTCTCAATACCTTTTTTGGGATTTTAGCTTCTTCATCCTTATATCGAGGAGATCGACATTTTGGACATGTCAAAGAGTCTGCATATTCACCTCTATATAAAATACAATCCTTAGGACATGCATGTATACATTATACCAAGATTGTTGGTTATCGTCTTCATTTCATCATGCAAGGTAGGAAAAATATTCTCACTTGTTAAAAATGTTTCAGATAATAACCTATAAGTTCATGAAAAAAAGACATTAATAAAAATAAATAAATAGAAATACACACACACACACACACACACATATATATATATATATATATATATATACATACATATATATATATATATATATATATATATATATATATATATATATATATATATATATATATATATATATATATATATATATATATATATATATATGTATATATATGCATATGTGTATGCTTATGTGTATGTGTATGTGTATGTGGATGTGTATATGCATGTGCATGTGTATATGTATGCGTATGTGTATATGTATGTATGTGTGTGTATGTTATTAATATGTGTATATGTATGTATGTATACGTATGTGTATGTGTAAGCATATATGTATGTATGTGTATGTCTTTATATATGTGTATGTATGTATGTATGTGTATGTATGTATGTATGAATGTGTATGTATGCATCTGTAGTTGTGTATATTTGATTTTGTTTTTAATTTTCTTTTTGTTTATTGTGGTTTGTAGACTTTCATATAGATATATAGACCACTAAATCGTTTGGTTGTCTCCCATTTTAGAATCAATCAATTACCTGCCTTGCTAACTAATACTTACATATTTGTTTACAAATATAAAGTATCAATTAGCTATGGAGGTATTAGGTAGATTGAAAAATAAGAGAAGCAAATTTATTTGGAAGATTTTGAAAGATGGATGAATAGTTTTAAAGGATGGGCGGACAGAAAGCGTCCATTCAATGCAAGTTCTTGTTCTTACCAAAGGTAAGGTAAGAACAAGAACCTGCATAGAATGGACGCTTTCTTTTTGCCCATCCTTTAAAATTATTCTTCCATCCTTCAAAATCTTCTAGATGCAAAGTTCATAAAAGAGTTAGCAGTGCAGGTATTAGGTTGACTAGAATAGGAGAAGCAGATGTGTTAGGAAGATTCTAAAGGCTGAGCGGACAATTCCAAAGGCTACATGGACAAAATATCTTCATTCGATACATGCATGTATAATTTGATCTTACTCTCATAATAGGTGTATGTGTGTATATGTCTGTGTATGTTTATATATGTGTATGCATTCATGTATATATATGGGTATTTCTATGTATGTATGTATTTATATGTATATATGTATGCATGTATATATATAAATAGATAAAAAAATAAGAATTATACCTTACTAGTGCCGAAACAAATACATTACTCCATCCAAAACTTTGAAGACTGAGAATAAGTAAGCTTGCACTTAGTCGTGTCAAACGACTTCCTTCATATACATGCTTTAGACATTCCTCTCAAAGATATTTCTCATTTTTAGAAATATCAATGCTCTCACTGTCATTTTGATACCATTCCTCAACAAAATCTGCCATGCCATCATCATCATCATTGTCACACAAATCTTGTACTTTATCTTCTTTCGAATATAGGTCTTTCAATCTTGCATATTCCACAGGATCACTTTTGCGTAGCCTCCTCATAGAAGCTTTTGATAAATGAGGTTTTACTAGCAATTGTGAATGGTGTGGCAAAAAATCATCAATATCATACATTGGAATCTACGCACATGAATAAAAATCATTAGTATTCCATAATTGAATGAAAAGTAAACTTTAAACATAAAATTAAATATGTAAGTTATTCTGAAAATATATTGAAAGTAGAATTTTCCAATGCAACACAAGATAGGTGGATAGAAAGTTTTCATTCTGTCTCTAGCTAAAAGGTGCTCTTGGAGGTCTACGCCATCCATAATTCACTAATAATTCATCACTAGCATGTAATGAAGTAATAGCATTGACAACTATGTATCTTGCTACATCTCTGCTCATGTATGTGATTCAAATGTGCAATTAGTCCTTGAACTATGCTACTATTTATTAAACCTACTATATTTCCATGCATGTAAGGTCTTCCATCAATATATAATCTTTCGTTTTCTACATGTGAAATCCCTCTACTACTAAAGGATGCTATATTCAAGCATATTCGATAAGTACTCATGCTTTGAACATAACGTGCAAGTCGATGCAAATCTCCGCATCCATATATAGGACCACAAAATGACATAAGAGTGACTTCAGAGTCTGGAGGCACATACAAATCCTCTACAATAAAGAGACCATGACCAACAATAGTAATAGTGGATGGAGCAATCATATAGCAATTACCCAAAAGTTAAAAACCTTTCCATCTAAAGGAAGTGGTCCTCTATTCCATCCTCCATATTTTCTTCTATCATATGTTTGTACTAGAGAATGATCACGAGCTCGCAATGGATAATCTCTAGTCGTTTCAGTCTCTAGAAACCTTTGCTCGTAATTGGTGAACAACAAGTCCATGACGTGTATGAGGTACATTAGCACTATGAGTATGAGAATTATTCTCATCATCATCACCATCAAGCAAATATTCCTATATATCAACAATAATTTGATTTTGTATATGGTTTTAAAATAAAATAATTACATTAATTTATAGAAATAATACATACCCAAACATTATCACGTGGACCAGGTGGTGGTCCACGCTCAAAGGTACCATACTCTGCCTCATGTTCAATTCATTGCAATTGTGGTCTTCGATACGTGCCATAGCAAGACTTACACCAACATATAATATGCTCTTAATAGTAAAATTCATTTTAATTCCTATCGGAGGACACATTTGAAGTCAATCTGATTATAACAAGAAAAAAACATATATCAGTTATGTATCTATCAAATATATTTCAAATTGAAAGTTTGATATACTTATAGTATATAGTCCTTGCACAATTAGGAGATCGTGGTGGATTTCTATCTCATTGATCGGAATCTACAAATAATGGTATTAGATTTTAATAATCGAATTATTTGCATACATAAACATTCACATATACACATTTACACATACACCAATAATCACATATACACAAATACACATTCTTGTGGGATGAATGCATGTATTTTGTATGAATTTTTGTATATGCATGCATGTGTATGTGTGTATGTATATATGTGGATATGTATATGTGTGTTTATGTTATATGTATGCATATGTGTATATGTATGCATGTATGTATGTGTATATGTTTGCATGTATATGTGTATGTGGGTATGTGTGTGTGTGTGTATGAATGTATAAGTGTATGTGTGTATGTAAATATGTTTATGTGTGCATCTATTTTGTATGTATGCATGCATGTATGTGTGTGTCACATAATCCTAGTAGGAGATGGTTGAACCACACTCTAAGAGAGAGGATTAGCAAGTAATCCTCAACCATGGCTTTTGGGGCAAGTGGTTAGCCCATCGCACTCCTAACCGGGAGGTTATGAGTTCGATTCCCGACATTGGTATCAGAGCCTAGTTGAGAAATTGGGCTTGGTAGATGGCGGCGCGACGCGACGCGTCTCAGGGTACACCATGTCAGGGTACACTGGTCAGGGTACATCCTGCCAGGGTACATCCAGACAGGGTACACCCGTGGGCACTTGGAAGAAGCACTTATTTGTGGTGAGTGTGAAACTAGTCTTGGATGAAGGTGCATGGGTTTTTGCGCATCCATGGAGGGTGGGATAGGTCCAAATTTGGTCCATGGGCTGGAGTTTGAGGTTGGTGGAAACACTCATGCATGGAAAGTGGGTCCAAGAGATTCAGGAAGGTCCACAAATGAGCATTGAGGGCAATGCTCAATCTAAGGGGGGAGGAATGTCACATAATCCTAGTAGGAGATGGTTGAACCACACTCTAAGAGAGAGGATTAGCAAGTAATCCTCAACCATGGCTTTTGGGGGAAGTGGTTAGCCCATCGCACTCCTAACCGGGAGGTTGTGAGTTCGATTCCCGACATTGAATGTCATATTACGGATGCACACTCTTGAGTGATGTGGCAAAGATGCCACATGGCATCACCGAGGGTATGATACCCACTTGGTAGAAGGGGGAAAGAGGGATCTGTTTGATGAGAGAATCGATGATCACGATATGTGGTCGTGGAACAGCCGCTTGGGCGTGGTCGGGAGGAAGAAGGAACTACGACCTCTGTGTGTTGAATAGTACGCTGGATCGGGCAGCAAAAAGCGTTACCTATTAGTGGTATTAGAGCTCATTTAATCCATCCGCGCGAACGCTGCAGGCGACGGGAATCGAACCCGGATCTCCAATTTGGAAAGCCATGCACTATCCAAGGCGCCTCTGTCTTGTGATGATCAATAAAATGTGTGCAGAATCTTAGTATTTTCCAGTCAGCCCGATGTAGCCAAATTGGGGGTAGATCTCCATGAGCTTTGATGAAAGCTTGTCCAAGATGAAGAGATAGCATTGGTTAATAGCCTATCCATGCATGGAGATAAGAAGATTGCTCTTGGCTCATCTTTGAGGCGTCAACGAGGAGTTATGCCTTCGTTTTCTAGGTTTGAGTGTTTTTGAATTTCTGTAAGAATTATCATGTTTGAGAGGGATAATGAAGGGCTAGGGGGCCAACCTTTTGGAGGGAAATCACATGTATGGATAGTATGAAGTATATACTCTCATGTTGATTCAAGAATTCCCTCAAGTTACAAGAAAGCATAAGCTTTAGACACCTCCAAAGTAGCCTATTTTTATGATTTTTACATAAATTTCAGGAGCTATTTTTTATAAATAGCCATTTTGGGAAGGGGAAAAGAGGGGGTATTTTTCATAGATTTATGGAAAAGACCATGCACACTTATAGTCTAGTGTATTGAATTTCATATACAATTAAAAAATCCAAAAGATATCTCAGTTTGATGGGAGTTTGAAGCTCCACAAAACCCCCTTCCATCACAGTTTGACAAAAAAATTCAGCACCTAAATCTAAGCAATTCCTATTTTGGAAGAGGGAAAAAGAGGTGCGATAGCTATGGATGGATGGGATAAAGTATATATGCTGAGAGTATGGTGTATGGAATTCATAATGGAATCATTAGATTCATCAAAATGATAAGTTAAGGAAGAATTTAACTTCCTCAAAAACCCCCTTCCCGCACTTTTTGGAAAAAATTTAGATGTTAACTTTTGCCAAACTCCACTTCTGGGATTAAGAATAAAGCTCATTTAAGAGGCCTCCCATGGATTATTGTATAAAATCCAAGAGAAATCCACATTTAGAGTGGATTAGACGCTTGCTAAGAGCTCCCATTTAAGTTCTTACATGAAAGTAAAAACCTTGATTTAGGCCTCTTTTGGGGAGCGAATTAGCATGCACCAAGGGAGGATTTGGAAAGATAAAAATAGGCCCAAGCATCTTCATATACCAATCTCTGAGGTTATGGAGAGAATTTTAGGATTTGCATGATGGAAGAATGCTTTTGGGCACCCCAAAAATCACAATTTTACACTTTTTCCAGCCCCTCCAACAGTCCACTAGTTTAGCATGTCCCACTTGGAATGACCATATCTTGGGCTAGAAAACTCCAAATTGGATGTACTATGGCTCGTTTTGAAGAGCATAAGGTCTACTTTCAGTTTATGAAAAGAAATTTTGGAAAATAAGTATTTTTGCAGGTCTGTACAGCTCTGCAAGGTCTGAACAGTTTTGGGCAACTACCTTCCGGGAGCCATATCTTTCAAACCGGGAAGGCGATTTGAGTAATTTCACTTTGAGATCTTTGCACTTGCTAGATATTTCAGTTTATGAACATTTGCAGGTCCTAAAGTGGTTTTTGCAGGTCTAAAGAAGGATTACTAATGCCTTTTTTGACTAATTTTGCATTATTTTAGTAATCATTTGACCATGCTTTATGTTTTGGGGAGTGCTCCAATGTTTTTGGACACTTGAAAGTTTATGTTAGGACCTGAGGACGAAGGTGCAGAGGTCTCAAATCTTCTCGAGAACGATTGGATGCATGCAATTCCAAAATCAAACTACTTAGGGACGTATATTTTATGCTTCAGGCATTTTACTTTATGTCATGGCATGTTCTCTATGTACATGCATAGATTGGATTGCATACATCAAACGTTGATCATTATTTAAATTCTAAAAGTATGGATCGACAGGCAAGAAGTATACTTTTTGATTGTTTGCAGGAAAGAGGATTACAGAAACCATATGGCTATGCAACACAGGGAATGGTTGCTAGCAATTGTTTTTAGGTTTTTGCAGGTCAGGGAATCCATATGAGTTTATGGCGTGCATGCCATGGGCCTATCAAGCCCTATGTTGTTGGGTGGCCTTTGTGCCACTGAGCTTATGGTAAAATTTTTTGGGATTCCATCTCCTGGGGAAATGCTATCGAAATTTTTCCCACCGTATGGCGTTATATACGCACTTGCCTTTAGGTAAGAATGCTATGGCATGGTAACATGCCCTTTCTGCAAACTTCTAAGCATGTATTGGATGGACTTAGTACCATCAGAGTAGGCATGCTTCTAAGCATGTATTGGATGGACTTAGTACCATCAGAGTATTATACATCAGGCAACTTTAGTAGCAACAGGATCCCTACTCAGAATCCTTATGGATTTAGACCATAGGATTGCTAACGGAAGGAGCTACACCTTCACCATTAGTAGTGTGCACAAGCAATCCTATAGGTTTAGGAAGTTGCGTATAGGCACGTGAGATACATATATGATACTCTCCAAAGAAGTGAAGATTTATTTATCTTCACAAAAGTCTCACAATATGATTAGGAGACTATGGGGTATCATTAGGAATACCCAAAGAGTGACTAGTCTCACTCATGTACATCACTTGAGCAAGTAGTGAAGCATTTTTGCTACACTAATAAGGAAACCAATAAAATGGGATCACAAAGATCGGTTTCATGAGACAACATCGAGAGGTGCTTATGTGATTCGAGTGATGGTTAGGAAGGCCATAGGCATGGCACTAGCTCTATGGTATAGAGCATAGATCCCTAAGTCAGGTATAGTTGGGGTACCCAATACATATATATATATATATGTATATCGGGATCTATAGAGAGCTACGTAGACCTAGTCTTGGTACCTAGGAACAAGTTGGTTTGGAACAGAAGGGGATATCCATTGTCACATTGTTGACTAGAACCAAACTAACTAGTTCGAGGACATGGGACTCATTTGAGTCCACCGATATGATTTTAGGATATGGGATTCATTAGAGTCCACTTACATATTCCATTACATGGAATATATATTCGGTTTAGTGTAGGTATGACAACATGAATTGGAAGAAGGTTCCATTGGTATGGGACGGTGGAAATGACTTCCCTTTGAGCACTCTTCTTCTATGGCCAGGCAGAAAAGGACTCATCATTCATGGCGTCATATCTCACTAGATCAGAGGAGAGCTCTTATTAGACATCTCCTTAGAATTGGGAGTTATCCTTCAGAGTTTAGGGAAGATTTATTCTTCTAGTAGAGAATGTGATAGGTGATTTTATAACCATTGGTATCACATACTCATCTTGAGGTTTTTAGGAAGGATAATTCCATGAGTTGGATTGGATCGTATAGATCCATCCATATAGGATGGTTGGCAGAGATAGTTCTTTACTATGGATACACATGTGTTTACGGTATCATGTCATATCATTGCTGACCATTTTAGTAGAGGGCTTTGACCCTTATTAGGGATTTATTTTCTCTACTCTTCACTACATACACCTTCATTAATTAGGGGAGATCTATTCTCCATCTTCATAGGAATATGTGTAATGAAGGATTATGCATTAGTCATGGAAGAGAGGACTAAATAAATTCATGAGTTTCTCTTTTAAGGAAAGGAGAAAGTGGGAATCAGCTTAGAGATTGACGAGAGATCTCACTTTAGTTCAGTGGTCTCACTTTAGCCCCTGCTCTTTGAGAGAGAAGAAGGAAAGGAAAACAAGATTTCTTCATAGGGGAAGAATAGAGTATGTTTTCCTTTAGACAGAAGAGGTGTCTAGGAAACATCTCTTAGTCTTTATTTCAGAAGGAATTCATTTACTCTACTTTTCAATGTAATTTTCCTTCACATGGGAGCCTCTTTCTCCACTAGTTTTGAAGGAAAACATGGAGAACTTATGTACATGTTCTCAGTTATGAGCAGAGTAAATGGATTCAATAGAATCTCTTTCAAAGGGAAAGGGAAAGTGGAATAGGTTCCACTGCTAGAGCTCTTTTCCTTAGAAGAGATTGAATAGAGAGAGAGAGAGAGAGTTTCACTTTCTCTGGATTAGATTGTCTAGATAGAAGTGGTGCTCTTCTATCTAAGACAAGAGGGAGATCAGTTAATCATGATGGTTAGATTGATTCTCGTATGGAGACTCTTGAGAGAAGTAGTTATTTTCACTTCCAGTGATGGTCCTTGACTAGATGAGATAATCTAGTTATTGACATTAGTGAGACTGGAAGTTGAGTATGAATATTCTCTTTAGGGTTTCAAGGAGATAGGGATATATCTAACCTATTGGGGTAACAAACTCTTAGTTGGTGTTGCATCATGAGTATGATGAGTAAACATCAGTTAGGAGGATGGGTACTTAGGGATTATCTGAATCTCAAAGGAAATGCTTTCTGCATTCATATGGCAAACTACAGGGAAGAGAAATTTTAGAGTTTGCACTAGTGCCAATAGATGCTCTTCCAATAGAACTTAGTTCACAGGTAATGGATGAAAAACCACAGACTTCTTGGTTGGTGAAATGTAGAGATTGCATTTTACTGCCGTGAGTTGGATGATGGATTTGCATTGATCACAAGGTATTTTAGATTAAACTATTACTTGTGATTACACTCAAGGTTAGGAAGACCTAGAGTGGTATGAGGGCAATCAATCATTTAGTCTTATATGGGTTTGGAGTCACTTGTTATGGGACTTTGTTCTATATTTCATAGGATTATATGGTTTATTATCTCCATTATGGTACGGTCAAGCTTATAAGTTTGGCACTTTTACACTTTGTTTACATGCTATTACTCCATAGAGGATACATCATATGGACTTAGGTCATTTGGATGATGTTATATGTTATGGGAGTAATAATTTGGAACTTGAGTGTACATGGGGGATAATACGCACCACTCAGACGGTTTCCCACCTTTGAGATGATCTCTCATGAGGCTTCTTAAGGGGAAGGAAATGGGGAAACAACACACAGAGATGACCATGTACATAGAGTACATGGGGTTCAGGGGAGTCCGAACACTTTCTTCTACCATTACGGACATTTCATTTACATTTTCGAGGACGAAAATGCTTTCAAGGGGAAGGAAATGTCATATTACGGATGCACACTCGAGTGATGTGGCAAAGATGCCACATGGCATCACCGAGGGTATGATACCCACTTGGTAGAAGTAGGAAAGAGGGATCTCTTTGATGAGAGAATCGATGATCACGATATGTGGTCGTGGAACATCCGCTCGCGCGTGGTTGGGAGGAAGAAGGAACTACGACCCCTGTGTGTTGAATAGTATGCTGGATGGCGCAGCAAAAAGCGTTACATATTAGTGTGTGTGGATATGTGTATGTGTGTGTATGTATGTATAAGTATATGTGTGTATGTATGTATGTGTGTGTGTGCATATATATATATATATATATATATATATATATATATATATATATATATATATATATATATATATATATATATATATATATATATATATATATATATATATATATAGCTATAAATATGTATATAAATATATATACAATAAATATATAGTATATATAAATATAAATATAAATTTTATATATAGTAAGATAAATATGTATATAAATATATATATACACACACACATATATATATATATATATATATATATATATATATATATATATATATATATATATATATATATATATATATATATATAGTAAAGATATAGTATATATAAATATAAATATAAATATAAATATAAATATATATAGTTAATATATATACAGTAAATATAGATACAAATGTAAATATATACACAATAATATATATATATATATATACATATATATATATATATATATATATATAATATAAATATAAATCAATATATACTATTATATATACATTACATAAATATAAATCAATATATACTATTGTATATACATTATATATATATATATATATATATATATATATATATATATACATGCACACATACTGTTATATGTATGTATGTATGTATGTATGTATGTAGGTATGTATGTATGTATGTATGTATGTATGTATGTATGTATGTATGTGTATATATATATATATATATATATATATATATATATATATATATATATATATATATATATATATATATATATATATATATATTATAAATATATAAATATAATATAAAACACACACACACACACACACACACACACACACACACACACACATATATATATATATATATATATATATATATATATATATATATATATATATATATATATATATATATATATATATATATATATATATATATATATATATATATATATATATATATATATATATATATATATATATATATATATATATATATATATGTGTGTGTGTGTGTGTGTGTGTGTTTATATTTACTATATATATGTGAGTATGTGTATGTGTTTGTGTGTTTAGTATGTATGTATGTATGTATGTATGTATGTATGTATGTATGTATGTATGTATGTATGTATGTATGTATGTATGTATGTATGTATGTATATGTGTATGTATGTATGTATGTGTAAGTGTATGTATATATGTATGCACATGCTATATGTGTGTATGTATTCTAATTCTTTTTTTTTGCTGAGATAAAAATAATAGGCGATATTGTATGGTGGAAAAAAATAAGAGGAGACCTAACGTACCACCTGAGAGGCGGTAGTTTTTTCATAGATATCTACATCTTCAGGAGTAATTTCCTCAGTAGAAGGTATACAAATTAATAGTTTATATTTATAATTCTCATATGTTCTATTAATTCTTTACATTTAACTTATGTATTTCTTTTCTATATAAAATATGGATGGATTTGATGATGTGGAAAGTGACATCTCTCACTCTCTCTATCCAAAAGAGAGACTTGATTTTAGTTCAGTCTTTAAAAAATCCTACTTTAACAAATGAAAGGCTCTCTATCAAATGAACTATATCCCCTTAAGTAAGAATTTAAAATCCTCAAAAAGCACATGTAGGATTCATTTTTTCACCTGAATTAGTGTTGTATCGCATTTTTACATAACATGCGTTAGAGTCTCGATGAAGTGTTTTCGACTAAGGTCTATGTAGAGGCTTTTCAAAGGGGCACATCGGGCTACAAGAGGGTATGGCTGGAGAGAGCCACCTTTAATGTATAAAAACACCTTTGATGAATGAAATTATGTAAATGCTTTGGGAGTCTCAACCTATCGGGTAATTTTTCTCTAATCCTTTCTCTTAAATTTATTGTGATATTCACATAATGTCCATAATTGCATTGCATTACTATATGGTTAGCCATCTATGAGGGAAGGCCTAGCCCTTCATCAATTGAAAGAGATATTTTGTCTTTCTTTGTTGCTTTAGAGTGAGTTGAATTGTCTTATACAACATAACTATTAGAATACAAATACTATAGAAGTTTGGATCAAGCATATCACATCATTGACCATGCTGGTTTTCATTTTTGTTCAGAAATAAAGAAAATCACATTTTCACGTGCTTGTGTTGAAAAAAAAATTCGATTTAAAGCTTTTAGAAGATCTAAAAAGGTGCTATGGATAATAGAAGATTATATGATTGACCATGATAGTTTTTCTTTTTGTTCAGAAAAAAGAAGAGCACATTCTCGCGGCCTTGTGTAAAGAAAAATCAAGTTATCGTTTTAAAGCTTTTAGAAGATCAAGAAAGGTGTTATGGATACTAGAACATATTTTAAGAAAAGTAATGTGCACTAATGAACTAATCAATCTAAAAAAAATTATGAACATGTGAAGAACTATTCTTTTAAAGAGATTGTCATGAATGATTTAATAATAGGTTAATATGATTAAAAAATCCAAAAGTTGAAGAACTATCATCCATCATTGATTGGAGAAATATCCACAAAGAAACACACACACATATATATAAACTACAATGACAAGTCGAAAGGCATAGCAATCAAACATACACACACACACATATATATATATATATATATATATATATATATATATATATATATATATATATATATATATATATATATATATATATACACTACAATGACAAGTTGAAAGGCATAGCACTCAAGCATATAATTCACGACTCAAAACCAAATTCTTAAGACCCAACGGCCAACTAATTTAGATGGCCAAAAGACCACTCCTTGGCAGCCAACTAGTTCAAGGTCAAGCGCTTCGATCTTAAGGCATCCATAGTATCGAGTATTCTAAAGTTTAAAAGGAAATCCTCTCGTTGCTTGTCTCGTGGGGGGAGCTTTGCAAATTTTTTATATTATTTAGATTTTTTTTTGCGAATTACAGATTTCTGAATTTGACAACGTGTCGAGTCTACGCTGTCTAGCCTTGCCATTTGGCAGAGTAGGGATATGCGACTCGGCCAGATCGCCTATGAACCCGAGAGCTGCGAGCAGCTCGATTCAAGCAGAGCACAGACAGAAAGAGAGAGAAAGAGAGAGAGAGAGAATGACAACTGAACCGCCCAACTGGTCGTCGTCGCTATTCAGGGGTTTATTCGAGGACGTACAAGCTCTCGCCTGCGTCGCGGTTTGTCCCTGTGTCGTCTTTGCCCGGAACGCTAAGAATATAACAGATGGCGAGGCCACCTTCTTCAGGTAAAATTCCATCACGCATATGTTTGTGAGTCACTGTCAGAGAGAGAGAGAGAGAGAGAGAGAGAGAGAGAGAGAGAGAGACGCTCTATTTGCTTGTATATGCGCGCAGGACTTGCATGACCTATCTGCTGCTGGGTGGATGTTGGGGCACCCCAGCATGCTACGTATGCGGTCCCATGGGCTATTGGATCACATGTGTGCCACGCTATGCTTCTACGTACCGAAGAAAACTTCGAGCAAAGAGAGGTCTCTCCGACGTCCCTCTATCAGATCAAGAAGCTCACTTCTACTGCCATCCTTGCGCCCTTTCTCAGGTAAATTCTTCTTCATTTTCTGCACAATCATGAAGCTTCTACAATACAAAATAAGAGTAAAGAGGACTGCGCTTGCTTCTTTGTAAATTATGCAAATGGTTTGCGACTTCTACTAGTGGGATACAGTGCATAAACTTTTATAGTATTCGAATTATGTGTATATGTTATGGTTGCGTTTGCGTTTGCGTTTGTGTTTGCGTTTGCGTTTTGCTAATTATATAGAGCGTTTTGCGTTTGCGTTTGCATTTGTGTTTGCGTTTTGTGAATAGGTGTGTATGTGCTTTTTGGATAGCTAAAGTAGTACGTACCTCTCTTTTTTTTGACATACTAAGAATTAGATAGACACACACCCGACTATGTAAGGTAGAGACACCCATTTTATAGATCCCATCGACATGCCCGACGAAGAGTTGAACTTAGGACTTTCTCCCATAGAGTTCAGAGCGCGAGCCACTAGGCCATGCTTGCCTGACAAACATACATGTTTTTGTAGAATTCTCTATGTTTTTACTCCTTGCAAACTGGCATCTTGTCCACATGTTTAAAACATTGACAACACATTGCAAGAGAGTTGCAAATGCAAATATTGATCGAGAACGTATATCCTATTGTGAGGGAATCCTTTTGTAGAGGTATTGAAATGGATGTTGTGTACCTTTAAGTCACTCTTTCGAAGCTCCTCATTCATAGACAACCAACCTTGAAGCTTTCCACAACAGACTTGGAGAGATCAAATGGTGACTTGCAAGTAGTGCTTAGGTAGCTCTAGAAATAAGGAATCCATCTAGTGAAGTTTTTCTTTTGGACTTGTATGGAGAAAGTTATACCCCAAACAGTAAGCATAGGTGCTGGAAATTGACCTTCTAGAGAGGTACATATGTATATTTGATCTCCAAAGGCTTCCGTAATGCCCACGCTTGAGTCATCTATCACATAAGTGATATAGAAGGGCGATGATACCATGTTAGAATTCGGAGGATGCCATAGGTATGCAGGTATGCAAAGATGCGACAAAGACAATGGAGAGAGCGATCCGAAGAAGACAACATGTAGAGAGAACCAACAATCAGTGTGATGTTTGATTCTTGCAGTTTCTTATGCACATAATCTTTTTGGCAATCATTCGTAATTTGTATTACATGTACATATTCTAGGCGGACCAAGGCATGCGCCTTGAACACTTTCAATGCATCTGTTTCTACGCCACAGCCATTCAACAAATTTAGAGACAAATTTAGAGAACTATCAGTAGCTCTTGCTTTGCGCTTCTACATCATTCCTTTGCTACACTGACATGGGCCTGAACATGAAGAAATTTACTGACTTTATATTCAGTGCTGGAGTCTTGAGCACCTTGAACACTTTCAATGCATCTGTTTTTATGCCACAGCCATTCAACAAATTTAGAGAAGTATCAATAGCTCCTATGCTTTGCGCTTCTACCTCATTTCTTCGCTAAACTGACATGGGCCTGAACACCAAGAAATTTAATGACTTAATATTCAGTGCTGGAGTCTGGAGCACCTTGAACACTTTCAATGCATCTGTTTTTATGCCACAGCCATTCAACAGATTTAGAGAAGTATCAGTAGCTCCTATGCTTTGCGCTTCTACTTCATTCCTTTGCTAGACTGTTTTGCGCTTCTACCTCATTCCTTTGCTAGACTGACATGGGCCTGAACATGAAATTTACTGACTTTATATTCAGTGCTGGAGTCTTGAGCACCTTGAACACTTCCAATGCATCTGTTTTTATGCCACAGCCATTCAACAAATTTAGAAAAGCATCAGTAGCTCCTATGCTTTGCACTTCTACCTCATTCCTTCGCTAAACTGACATGAACCTGAACACGAAGAAATTTACTGGCTTTATAGTCAGTACTGGAGTCTTGAGCTCTGATACCAGCTTTTAGAATTGCGCAACTTTTGCATGTATGTGTGTATGTGTCTCTCTGTTCGTATGATTATACATCAGCAGCTAATTTTTTATGTTTGGGTCGTGCTCATTTATGATCATTGATCTTAGAACTTAATTATATTTGAGTAGTGATGACATGAAATCTCTTTACAGGAGTTCAGGGAGATAAAATCATGGCACTCTGACGTCGTCATGGGACCTTCGAAGCCAACAGTTGATAGGCCACCAGAGGAGACTGTAACATACGTGCAGAGTATTCAAGAAATGAAAAGATAGTTCGATGTTGGCTAAATGTAGCATGCAAAGATATTTCCCGTCTCCAGCCAAACGGATTCCTTAATTTGATCGTCGAGCATGTACTTCATTGGTGTACAAACGACTCTGTGTATGCGCAACTGTAACACGTTCCTCCAGTTCACGTTATGTGAAGTGCCCATCAAACATGACGTCTCTCTTTCTCTCTCTCTCTCTCTCTCTCTCTCTCTCTCTCCCCACACAAAACAAACGTGTGCACGTTTGTATAAGATCACTGGCGGCTTCGAATCCTTGCAATTATTGAGAAGATTTTTTTATTTTTTTTCTTGAGAGTACAATGAATTGAAAAGACACACACCGACCTCGTAAGGTAGAGGAACCCATCTTGAGGAATTCTCATCCAGCCTCAGGCAGGACTTGAACCTTGGCCATCTATCTAGGAGTACAAGACACATCTGCTAAACCACCCCAGCTAGATTTGAGAAGATTCTCCAATGGTGAAGGACTTCAGTAATCTTGCTTATTTTCATTTCAATCGTTGAAATCATATTTAAAAAGATTTCGCAATGTTCAAAAACTGAACTTTGAGTAAAAGCTTTTATTTATTTTGGGTACACAGCCGCTATGGCAGTATGTTGGATTAGACACACCCCGTTCTGTCTTGCAAGGAGCTTCCTCTGTGTGTATATGTGCACGCACAGGCACATTCTCAATACATGGGTATATGTTCTCACTTGAAACTTGAATTTAGCATTTCAAGATAGAAAGACATTAAATGTCTTTCTTGAACAATCTTCGTGTACTTTAGAGACCCAATCCTAATATGTGGTTGTTGTACTTTAGAGACCCAATCCTAATATGTGGTTGTTGGTTGGTTGAGAGAGAGATTTATGGAAAGATGCAATAAACACATTGCGAGACTTGTGACCCTCGGCATCATCGAATACGAAGCATGTGTTTAAGAACTTCATCATTGTCATGCTTGATGAAGCTATTATGCATACGTAAGGAATATGCAAATGTGTCAGTATGCTAATGTGAAATTGTGGTTTAATGTTCGGGCTCTCATAGTCTAGTGGTTGATGTCTTGAAGCTGTGAGAGGAAGTCTCAAGTTCAAGTGTTGGCCAGACATGTTCATGAGTCTTTCATGATGGATGCCTTTACCCCCTTTTTCTTTCTTTTAATGGAGGTTCGGCCGAGGCCTACTCTCCCTGACTTTAACTTTGAAATTGCAACTATACAAGGAAGGGCATAGTACCCATGGGACCTCCCTTATCCCACAAGAACAGTGGTTTACAAGACTGGGTTAAACAGCGGTCACAACTACCGCGGGGATGGACAAACGGTGGCACCTCAGCCACATGCAACAAACTTTCCAAGATACACTGTCCCTTACATGTTTGCTGCCAGAGGTTGAGCCCTCGCCCCCGCCTCAAGAGGCGAGAGGCCCAACCACTAGACCAGCCTCTACCTTATTTTCATTTCAATCATTGAAATCATATTTAAAACGACTTTGCAGTGTTAAAAAATTGAACGTGGATAAAACCATTTTTTTTAATAAATGGGAGGTTCAGCAAGCGCTTGCTCTCAAATGACTTCTAATTTTGAAAGGAAAATTGTACAGATGAATGGGCATAGTACCAATGGGACCCCCAGTATCTAGAGGTTGAACACAAGAGCTCCACCTTAAGTGGCTAGTACTTAGCCAACCCACCTACGGGATGT
Organism: Ceratopteris richardii; assembly: GCA_020310875.1. Lineage (NCBI taxonomy): Eukaryota > Viridiplantae > Streptophyta > Polypodiopsida > Polypodiales > Pteridaceae > Ceratopteris > Ceratopteris richardii. The sequence continues at coordinate 77,505,515 of CM035429.1, forward strand.
GGATTAAATAAAAGCTTTTATTTATTTTGGGTACACATAATTTATAGCAATATGTTGGATTAGACACACCATGTTCGTCTTGCAAGGAGCTTCCTGTGTATATGTGCGCGCACATGCACCTTGGCATACATGGGTATATGTTCTCACGTACTTGGAACTTGAATCTAGCATTTCAAGATAGAAAGGCATTAAATGTCTTTCTTGAACAATCTTCATGTACTTTAGGAGACCCAATCCCAATATGTGGTTGGTTGAGAGAGAGAGAGGACATTTATGGAAAGATGCAATAAAAAAACCCACATTTCGTGGCACTTGTGTTAGTCGGCCGCCGGATTGGCAGTTGTAAAATCAAGAATCTTTTTATATCCTTGCATCCGTACGAAAAGTTGTTACACATATGCCATGTAATCTTTTATATAAAGCAATGAAAAGAGATGCTCGGGGACGATTCGTGGAATCACTAGACTATCCGTTTGGGTGATTGTCTGAACGTTGCTGTGGCATTGTTTGTCTAATTTCTGAGTACTCTGAGTATACTGGGCGTATCCGTGGTTGCTGTCTGTCGATCTCTGTTGCAGTTGAGTTTTATTTACATTCCCGTAGATCATCGAACTGTGGTCTGAGAAGGTCGTTCTGCGAGTCTCTGTAGTGATTGTTCTGTTAATTACGTATATCGCGGTATCACTCTTCTTGGAGTATGTTGTCATGTGTTGATGAGGTCTGTGAAGTTATGGTAGTGTTTCTAAACACTCTGTAGGATTGTATTGACCTTAATACTGAGAGTAGTACTTGTACGATGAGATTCGGTTACGGTAAGGGTTATCTCCAGAGTGTGTTAGTCCGTCAAGCGCTGTGTGCCTGAGTTCTTGAGTTATTCTGTGTCTTCGTTTTTGTCTGATTGTGAAAACCTACCCGGTGAATGTTGAACTATTGTTATTGTCCCTAATGTTACAGTAGTGTGTACTCAAAAGGGTATTCTGAAGTAACTCGGTACCAGGATACTAATAAGTCTGGTACAGTGTGCTTGGTAGACCCTGATAGGATTAAATTGATGAACCGTAAGGATTGAGAATGAGATACCAATTCTTGATAAAATCTTGAATATTGGTATATTGTGTTGAGAAGTAATTTTGGGAAACAAGTATAGGGCCTTTGTCTTTACAGACCCCTTCCACTCCCAAGAACCCACTTTCGGTTAAACGCGTTCTGACAGTTAGAATACAACGTTTAACACACCAACACTTTAACACTGGCGTTGTCTATGGGAAGGTGGCAACAGATTAGATTGTTGCAAATCAGTTGTGGAAACGTGACTGTAGATTGTAAATCGACAGTAATAATACGCGATTAGTACCAAAAAGATGATACATGCCGGTTACTCGATCCGGTGAAACGTATCCAAAGAACCGACAGCCTTGGGTACCTAACTTGCTAAGGACGCCTCCAGGAGGTAGAAGCGCAAATAGGTCTAACCTAGTTGGCAAGAAGGTAAAGAACGTTAGTAGTGATTCCGGTCATATTCCGGTGGAACGTACTACATCTACATCTCTGGTAAATTTCGGTACTATTTCGGCACAGTCCGTCGAAGATATAGTAACTCCAGAATCTACCAGGAAGAAGCCTAAAGTTAGTTTAACAACATTGGGTAAAAATTCGATTTTGTTTACAAATAAAAACGCCTTAGCCAAAGAAATCGGTGAAGGAGAAAAAACACCTGGTTTTGAAAATTCGGCACCTTCCGGTGTTGCTCTGTTACCAACTACTGAACAATCACAGTTTTTCGGTGACGGTTTACCATTTCTTGGTGAATCTTCAGCCCAGCCACCGCTATTGGGAGTAAGCCTTCCTACATTTGACATCAAGAAGGAAGGTAGCTTGTTTGAAACTGAGATTCGAAACATACTGAACAAGATTATCGAACCGGAAAGTGCACAGCTTGACGATATAGATTCCGACGATTCAGATATTCAGTCTTGGGATACAGAAGATAGTCACAATACAACCATCAGCATGATGAACGGGCAACAACAACAACAGCAGCAGCAGCAGCAACAGCAACAACAAGAACCATGTCCACTCAGGCCAACTCCAACCGGAGTAACGTACACTAAATTTGGTGGATTCCCAGGAGATGATCCAGATGCTCATGTACGCACATTTGAGATAAGTTACGCAGTGCTCAACCATCCACCTGATCCGGCGTATAAGGCTATTGTTTTCCAATCAACATTAGTTAACGAAGCAGCTAGATGGCTTACTTAATATGATATTAACCACTTTGGCACCTATGAAGCAGTAAGGGATGCATTTTTGCAGAGATTCAGGCTAAAGAAGGATCCAGCCGAAATTTTGGACTACCTGCAAAACAATAGATAGAAGTTAAATCAAACAGTGCAAGAATACGCCACTCTATTCAGGACCCACTTAAGGCAACTACCACTAGCACATGCCAACCTACCAGATGACGTTATCACTCAATGGTTTATCAATGGTTTGACTCCACAACTTAAAAAGATTATGATCATACATTGTGTAGGAGCTATGACGCTAGATGCAGTGATTGCCATGACTTTACAGCTGGAAAACAAGGTTGGAGGATTTACGGAAGACCTGGAGTGGTTAAAAGAAACTAAAAATATCGTCGAAGACCCGACCAGACAGATGTACTGCACCACATGCAAGAATTCAGGCCATACTAGTGCCACTTGTGCACTTAATGAGTTGTTTTGTGCTATCTGCAACATGACCGGACATACCACTGAAAACTGTGCATAGAACGTCAAAGTGCAGGGAACCGCAAATGTCAATGCTATTATACAGGAACCAGGACAGCCAGCCAATCATTATGTACCTCCGCAAATGAGAAACAACTAGCAACAAGGATATCGAAATTACAGAGGATAGAGAAATAATAACTACAATGCAAAGCGCTGGCAGGCCGAACCAGCACCGGAAAATCCCAAATTGCCACCACCGCGCTGCCATTTTTGTGGTGAATTTGGTCATATTAGAAGATTTTGTAAGGATGCAGCTGAGTACGATCAGAGGAAGAAAGATCGACAAAACCCAATGACTAATATGGTACAAATCACACCGGTAGAAACGCAAGCTGCAGTAATTTAGACCCGATCCGGTAAGCAACTGCAACCAGCAGCAGAAGTATTTGAACCAGGCATATGTGAACAACAAAGAATGTATGATAAAGCTAGTCAATGGACCACCACCGAACCTCCAGTGTTTCCAGATCCTATTCCGGTGACCCAGGCTTCGCTAACCCAGGAAGGACACAAAAACAAGATTCTAATTCAGTAGCAGGCACATCATCTTCAGCAGATACATCCTCTTCAATCGGAGCATCATCTTCAGAATCTGCGGAAAATACAATTCAATCATATAAGGCCTGGGAAATTTTATCTAAAGCATCCATTACTCTTCCTCTTGGCCAATTACTTGCACTAGTACCAGGAGTTCGACAACAATCCTAGCAACAGTTTAGTCCTAAATCTACTTGCATCAGAGCGACAGCAACAGTGCAACCTGAACCTCATTCTACGGTCGGTCATTCGGTTCCTTTGATTACGGTATGGTATAAAAATCATAAAATTACACAGGTACTAATTGATGGAGGATCTGGTGTCAACATTGCTATTGCTGCACTATGTAAGAAGTTAGGATGGATTGAAATCGAACCAGTTCAGTTCTTTTTCAAAATGGTTGACCAGTCAAGAGTCCATCCAGTAGGACTTTTCCGGAATGTACCAATAACTTTGCAGGGCACCACATTTAAGATTACCTTTGTCGTCCTAGAATTATCGGAATCCACCCTTGATTATAATCTTCTTTTTGGCCGTCCTTGGCTGAAGCAAGCTAAGGTAATTCAAGATTGGTATGCCCAGGAACTCACTTTCAAAGATAATAATCGTAAATATGTTGTAAAATTAGATGCTATACAGCCTTGCGAATTGCATGCTAGACCATATTTTGCAGAACCAGTCCATATGCTAGGTGGGTTGTCAAATGATGAAGAAGAAGAGTTTTTAAAGAACAATATTGATTTGATCTCCTTAGGAACTGTTGATCTACAATCTGTTGTAGATAGTTGGAATCCCGTAGTTTGTACGGTGATGCCTGTAACAAAAGAAGATAAGAAGGAAGATACTACTGCTATAGATGACGCTGAACTGCAACAACTTTTTAAGCCAGCTGACGATACAGAGAAGCCCCGACAATTTTATGTTCCAGAGGATCAGTTAATCACTTATAATTTAGAAGATGAAGATCACCCGCATCCTGTTAAGATAAAGGAAAGCTTACCAGGAGAATTTCAAGCAGACTTAATCCAGCTACTCCGAGAGTTCTCCGATGTCTTTGCATGGGACTATAAAGATATGAAGGGTTTGGACCCGCGCATCTACCAACACAGGGTCATGCTGAAGCTAGAAGCAAAACCCATCAAACAACCAAGCTACCGGATGAATCCAAATTATGCATCATAGGTAAAGGCAGAGCTTGATAGACTACTCAAAGTTGGATTCATTGTACCAATAGAGCACGCTAAATGGATCTCACCAATTGTTATTGTGCCTAAAAAGAATAAGCAACTGCGAATATGTGTAGACTACCGAAAACTGAATGCAGCTACGATGCCTGATCCCTTCCCGTTACCTTTTCTTGACACCATGCCTAGATGGATACAGTGGATATAATCAAGTTAGAATGGCTGAACAGGATATACCAAAAACCGCCTTCATTACCAACTGGGGTGTTTTCGCGTGTACTGTTATGTGGTTTGGATTAAGAAATGCCCCTAGTACTTTCCAGTGATGCATGCAGGAGATATTCTCAGCTTATCTCACCTCGTTTATGCAAGTGTATCTTGATGATTTTTCGTTATTTGGTAAGATGCTAGCACACTTGTCCCATTTACGGTGTTGCTTTGAGAAGTGCAGAGAATACAGACTCTGTTTAAACCCAAACAAATCTGTGTTTGCGGTTTCATGTGGTAAATTACTTGGCCATACTGTATCAGCACAGGGCATACAAGTCGACCCGGATAAGGTTGCAGCTATATTAGGAGCACCTGTCCCTACTACACCAAAAGAAGTCATGAGATTTATGGGTCAAGTCCGCTGGCATGGTCGTCATTTACAGTGGCTTGCTCATTTAGCAATTCCACTCAATCGTTTAATCACGAAGACTCCTAAACAGTTTGATTGGACGCCAGACTGTCAGATAGCATTTGATCGTTTAAAGTGTTTATTAACACAAGTTCCCATCTTACAGCCTCCCGACTGGGATAACCCCTTTCATGTATTTGTTGATGCTTCAGATATAGCAATTGGCAGCGTTCTAATGCAACAAACCGATAAGTGGTTCAGACCAGTTTACTATGCAAGTCGAAGGCTTGCCCCTACTAAAAAGAATTACTCTGTAACAGAAAGAGAATGTCTAGGTCTAGTATATTCTGTCAAGAAATTCAGTTGCTGGGCCGTAAATTTACTTTTCATATAGATCATGCTCCACTTGTCTACATGGTATGGCAACAACATCTAGGAGGTCGATTAGCGCGATGGGTTTTGCTTTTACAAGAATTTGACTACGAAGTTATTCATCGACCAGGCAGTTCACATGCCTTAGCAGATTTTCTTTCTCGCTTAGATTCTGGTGAAGCTCCGTTCGATGTAGATGACACAACACCGTCAATTTATACTTCTGAACCAACCAATGATGAAATTGCAGACCAACCTATGCCTACAAAGTATGATCAATTATTGACTTTTCTTACTGATGGATGCCTCCCTTCTCAGACCTCTACTCCAATACGCAGGAAAATTGCAGTTTTCAGCCGCCGATTTCGGTTGATTGCTGGGGAATTATACTATATGGATTACACAGGAATTCTACTTCGTTGTATTCCACCACATGAAGTTAACTCGGTCATTATGTTGGCTCACTCAATTCCTTCCGGTGGCCATTTTTGCTGCAGATTTAACACACCGGAGAAATTTGCAGAGTGGACTTTGGTGGCCTACTATGTACAAGGATGTATTACAGTTTGTCAAGCAATGTGATAGTTGTCAGAGATCTGGACAGCCTCTGCAACATCACCTTTTCCCTCTACAACCTGTCTTGCCATTAGAGCCTTTTCAGAAGTGGGGTCTAGACTTTATCGGACCTATTACACCTCCGACAATCCTCAGTAATAATCGTTATATTTTGACATGCACTGATTATGCAACCAGATGGGCAGAAGCATGGGCTTTAAAATCTGCAACAGCGGTTGCGGTAGCAAAATGTCTACTGAAAGATGTCTTTCCACGTTTTGGTTTACCTCTAGAGCTTGTTACAGATCAGGGCACTCATTTTGTTAACAATCTAATAAAAGTACTCACACATTCTTTTCAAATCACGCATAAATTCAGCTCACCATATTATCCTCGTGCAAATGGTTTGGTTGAGAGTACAAACAAGACCCTGCTGAATATACTTCGAAAACTCATTTTGGAAGCACCGTAAAGATGGGATCAACTGTTACCTATAGTATTATGGGCATACCGGACTACATACAAGGTAGCAACAGGATTAATCCCTTTCAAAGTAACTTATGGATTGGAAGCCATAGCACCGATGGAGATAGTTGTGCCAAGCTTACGAGTAGCAATCACTCAGAAACTGCTACCTGAAGAATCTCTATCATTTTGATTGGATACACTCAGAGAATTAGACGAGCATCGATGGTATAGTTTCATAACTATTCAGGAAGTACAGCTACGAAAAGCTCGAACACATGATCGATCTGAAGACTCCAGTTTTTACGGTGGGGCAACTTGTACTCTTTTACAATGCAAAGTCGAACCGCTCTGCTGGAAAATTCAAGTTACGATGGTTTGGCTTCGGTTGACCACTTTGACCGGAATTCCTCTTCCAAAGGTGATAAATGGATCAAAGCTACGGCCGTATCAACAAGCATCTAATCCACACTGAAATGTTTCGCGGTTCGCCGCGTCTTTTGGCGTTTGCTTTTCTTTTCTTTTCTTTTCTTTTCTTCTGTTTTGTTTTTGCGAGCTTAATAAAATAAATCAATAAATACCCGCGTTTTGATACCTACTTATGTCCACCGTCGCCCTGCCCTTCCGAGCTGTTCATGCATGCACATCGAAGTTAAGAAGTTATCATCTCAATGTCGCATGATGATTAGTAATTTTGATTACTCTCCATAACAACGCATCTACTTAACCCTCTCCATTTCGCCAAAAATCACTATTGTGTTTGCGTGCTTTGTATGCTTGTGTATACCCTGTGTGTTTGCATTTTGTGCTTGCTGTCATTGTTTGCGCCATGGAAGCTTTGGCTAACTATGCCGCTTTTCGTGATGGACTCCTTGCCGACGTAGGAGAGTTCCTACGCAACCGTGGGCTATACAATTTCGCTGAACTGCCTTGGCATTCAGTGGAATCCCACCCCTTCTTTGCCCAGATCATCTCCGCCATCGCTAAAACACCTGCCAACGAGCGAAGTTGGGCTATCACATCCTTACCCTCCCGAACAGTAATCACCTTCCAAACTTTCGCTGAGTCGTTTCGACTACCTTCGCAAGGCCGAGAGAATGGCCCGAGTCTGCCAGTCGCCAGAATGATAGAATTGTTTCCTAGGTATTCCTCAAACGAATACGCGATCCTATGTCGACCGGAACCTGAGAGATCCACCCTTTAGTTCTTAGTAGCAATCCTTAACCTCCAGAAGCGAACTTACGGCATATCTTGTCCCTTCTACTCAGCCATAGACTTAGCTGCCCGAGAACCAGTGAATTTTGCATCATACTTCTTCCACCACATTCACAAAGAATGTGTGGCAATCATCAAACAAGTAAACAAGGGCAGAATGCCAAGATCAAGACTCCCTCATATCATATCCTTCTTGTTTCCGGCCATCCTTGCAGCACAACCCCCACCCAGAGGACCGATTTTGCGTAATGAAGAGTCTGCACACATCCTGGAGGACGATGAAGACGATGAAGAGGAGCTCAATCAACTCTTCCGTCGAAAGAGAATTAGGATCAGTTCATCTGAAGTGAAGCACAAGGTTCAGCCGAAGAAGATAAAGAAGATGATAAAGAAGAAGAAAAGCAAGACGAAGAGACCTTCCATGACACGACCACATCAATGCAACACGAATCTTCTGCACAATCATCATCAGAAGGGCAACAAGAACAGGAGGATCATACTGAAGCCGACAGAAGCTCGACAGAAGAAGCATCCCAGCAACAATCTGAGCAAGAATAGCAAGAAGATGAGGAACAAATTGCTAAAGAAGTTTTCGAAGAGCTGCTTAAGGCAGTTGAGTCCACAACCGTAGAAACTGCACAACAAACCATAGATAAGGTAACACAGTCTAACTCTGCCCTTCCCACTCCACCACCGGAACCTCCGCTCAACCCCATCCTTCCTATTCCACCCAATGTACCCGACGAACCCGCAGCTTCTGCATCTTCATCGCCTAACTACTCTCCACCGAACTCCCAGCAACTCCTCACCACATCCTCTTCCCAACCTCGTCCCCCTCCTCCACTCCCATCCATCCCCGTATTCTCTGAGTTAGCTTCAATGGGGCAACTGCTCATTAATTTATCACAGCAATTGCCAATCCAAATGAGAGAAGTCATTGATAACATCCGAAACGAGTTACAACATAAAGTAGATGTACTAGAGGCTGACATTAGCCCCCTACAGGAAGAATTTCTCATTGCCAAAGCCGAAAACCAATCCCTACAAGAACAGTTGAAGGAATTACAGGCCAGACTTCCCGAACAAGAAATGGTTACTAGTCAGAGAGATGCGGCGATGGCTGAGCTCACAAAAAAGGAAGAATTATTAGATAATGCAACTGCCAAAATCAGTCAATTGAAGCTAGAGCTACAGGATAAGGAGGATGCCAGAGTCGCATTAGGGAATTTATTAGAAGGGACAAGAGTGCAGCTCAACGAAGTGGTACAAAAAGGCCAAGAACAATACGAGCTGGCAATGCAAAAAGCTGAAGAACTCCAGAAAAGTAAGATAGAATTTGACGAGGTAAACGACATTCTACAGCGGAAACTGACAAAGGAAGCTTAAGTACAAAAATAAATAGCAATAGCAAGTCTTCGAAGAGAAAGAGATGCCTACTCCACAATGATACAATTCCAGAACCAGGAGATCGAACAAAGAGAAAATCAGCTTGACAATAAAAAAGAAAGAGTAATCAATATGCAGAAGCAAGTGGCAGAAATGAAGATATCCAGAGATGCGGCCTTGTCCAATGAATTCTACTTAGAAGAGGCTTTTCTGCAAACCCAGGCAGAGATTTTACTCTCCGAACCATAGCTTTAAGTTCTGTAAGAGTAGATGCGCAACTAGTAGAGCCGGAAACTCTAAAACAAATGTTAGAAACTCTAAAGAAAAAGATAGCCCACACCTTTAGATTAGCCAGAAATATATACTTAGAAGGCATTATTGAAGACCAGTAATTTTGTAAAAAACCTGCGGGTTCGAGTCCACCGTGCGTGCCAGAGTCTTAGTCGGCCGCCGGATTGGCAGTTGTAAAATCAAGAATCTTTTTATATCCTTGCGCACGTACGAAAAGTTGTTACACATATGCCATGTAATCTTTTATATAAAGCAATGAAAAGAGATGCTAGGGGACGATTCGTGGAATCACCAGACTGTCCGTCTGGGTGATTGTCTGAATGTTGTTGTAGCATTGTTTGTCTAATTTCTGAGTACTCTGAGTATACTGGGCGTATCCGTGGTTGCTGTCTGTCGATCTTTGTTGCAGTTGTGAGTTTTATTTACATTCCTGTAGATCATCGAACTGTGGTCTGAGAAGGTCGTTCTGCGAGTCTTTGTAGTGATTGTTCTGTTAATTACGTATATCGCGGTATCACTCTTCTTGGAGTATGCTGTCATGTGTTGATGAGGTCTGTGAAGTTATGGTAGTGTTTCTAAACACTGTGTAGGATTGTATTGACCTTAATACTGAGAGCAGTACTTGTACGATGAGATTCGGTTACGGTAAGGGTTATCTCCAGAGTGTGTTAGTCCGTCAAGCGTTGTGTGTCTGAGTTGTTGAGTTATTCTGTGTCTTCGTTTTTGTCTGATTGTGAAAACCTACCCGATGAATGTTGAACTATTGTTATTGTCCCTAATGTTACTGTAGTGTGTACTCAGAAGGGTGTTCTGAAGTAACTCGGTACCAGGATACTGATAAGTCTGGTACAGTGTGCTCGGTAGACTCTGATAGGATTAAATTGATGAATCGTAAGCATTGAGAATGAGATACCAATTCTTCATAAAATCTTGAATATTGGTATATTGTGTTGAGAAGTAATTTTGGGAAACAAGTAGAGGGCCTCTGTCTTTACAAACCCCTTCCGCTCCCAAGAACCCACTTTCGGTTAAACACGTTCTGAGAGTTAGAATACAGCGTTTAACACACCAACACTTTAACACTTGGGTGACCCTCAACATCATCGAATACGAAGCATCTGTTTAAGAATCTCATTGTCATGCTTGATGAAGCTATTATGCATACGTAAGGAATATGCAAATCTATCAGTATGCTAATGTTTGAGCTCCCATAGCCTATTGGATGATGTCTTGAAGCTGTGGGAGGAAGTCTTGAGTTCAAGTCTTGGCCGGACATGTCTATGAGTCTTTCATGATGGGTGCCTCTACCTTACGAGGTTGGGTGTGTATTTCCAATTCATTGTTCTCTCAAAAAATAAAGATTTAATATAGATCACAATATGTTTTTAAAATGTAAAACAAGACGTCAATATAACTTCCATAGTAATACGTAGTTCTACCATGTGTCCTCGATTATTGTTCTATCCAACCAAGATTGCTCTTTACACTCAATTAGAACTCAAAAGAAACTAATAAGTTCGGGACGGTTATAGCCAAATTAAATTGAATCAGTGTAAAAAAGTAAAGATTCGGTGTTATAATATATAAATAGAGGTGCAAATGTATGCCTGAAACTTGTAGATTGAAGATTTATAAAAAGAATGCTTTTTGATATCATACATCGCATAAACTTTAAGTATTAATAATTATGTATAGTTTCAAATGAGTTGAGATTCTATTTTGTATTTGATTTTTCATCACGATGCAATACGTATTGTGAACAAAACATGCTTTTATCAGGTGATTCTGAGAGGTTTCGAGTTTAGTTTGCCTCGCTTTGGAAGAGTTGGAACAAGGTGAACATTTTGTCAAGATCAATGAAGATAGGAAATGAGAGGTTTCAAGTTTAGTTTGCCTCGCTTTGGAAGAGTTGGAACAAGGTGAACATTTTGTCAAGATCAATGAAGATAGGAAATGGACAGTCAGTATTACACAAAATGACTCGATATGGTTCCCTATCAAGGGCGTCAAAGGTGTTAGAGACTTGGAACCTACCAAAATCTAGGAAGCTTTGGAACAAAGGTTTTCGTATGTGGAAACACCTCTAGAATCAAGATACATGCTAATGGATTAGATTTGAGGACATTGACTCAGCTAGGAGAGTGGACTATGAAGAATGGTGCCTATTGTGGAGTAGATTCAATGCTTGGTAGTGCTCAAGGTCTTGTCTCATTATTGGGCATGACTCCCTTCACCTTGAAGGTCTTCTATGGCACAATGGTAACAGTTTTAAAATTTTGAGATTCAAGAAGAATGTGGACTTTCATGTCATGCTTAATAGGAGATGGTGTCGCGTTTGAGGTGAGATTTTTAAGTTCCAAACCTTTGGCTTTCCCTCATCAAGGTAAAAAAATCAATCCTTGTGGCGAATCCTCCACCTTGGAATTTGGACCAATGTAAAGATGAACAAAATTTTTGGAGCCCTCTGTGGTGTAAACAATGTCCTAATGGAAATGAGGAATCTGGACCCCTTCTTTTCATGCCCCAAGTCAATTTTGGTTTTGCGGAACCCCGAGAGAATCGTGTTGTTGCAAGGAAAAATCAATTAGAAGCAAGTGTTATTCGATGATTCGGTGAGGCGATCGGCTATTCCTCAACATTTTGGAATGTTATAAGAGATGAGCATTGTGGAATGCTATAAGAGGTGAGACCCTTTGGAATATCTCGAAAGAGGTGTGTTGCCAACTTTGATAGCCCTCCTAAAGAATGGTCTATGGAAATATCCCTTTTTCTTTCAGGTAAAAGAATTTCCAATTGCAAGAAGCCCTCAACTTCTAAACATCATAGAGTGTTTTTCTTTGAGAACAAAAAGTTTCAAAGCAAGTGGGCCCCCATCAAGGGAGGATGAAAGGGTCATCAACCTTCTTTGTAATGTTTTCTAGAAAGTGTTAAGCAACCCCTACTTTGTGGGATTTGGAGGGTCCCATGGGTGCTAGGCCCATTCACTTGTACAATTGTTCTTTCTATAATTAAAGTTTGAGAGATCAGTAGGCTATTGCCGAACTTCGTTTTGAAGGAATAAAATGCTTCTATAGATTGAGATAATTGGAGTTGTTATCAAATCTTGGTAAAAATTATTTATCATGCTAGGTCTATTGCATTTGAGGCTTTACTGTAAAACCTTCCATCTCATGAATACTCCATATAAGATGCTCCCAAATAAAACATCCGTTAAAACAAAACATATAAAAAAAACCAATTATGTTTTTAAAATTTATAATTCAAGAACACTGAAAAGCACTGGATCACTTAATTATACAGTCTATAGAGACTTATATTCGCCTACTTTTTAGAATGAGACCCTACCCATACTATGCCGAATCAAATAAGTACTTGGTATTTCAATCAATCAAGCTAAGAAACAAGATGAGTTCAAACTTTTAATCAATCAAGCTCATAAACAAGATGGGTCAAGCTTAAGAATGCTATTGCAAACCTGTGTTCCACAAATAATCGCATAGTTTCCCTTGTATGAGTATGGCCCCCCTAAAATATGAATTTTAAGAAACTTTGTTACCAATTGTGAGTAGTGTACGCATATTGACAATAAAATTAATACATTTGTTACCAATTGTGAGTAGTGTACTGTTAACCTCTAAACTTGCAGACAGAATGCTATTCTGGTAAAGATGAATATTGTAATTACCCCTTCATTTGATCCTATTTTGATGACATATTCCCCACTTTGATGACAGATTTTGACGTTGTATTTTACCCTCTCTTATGGATGTAAGACTCCTTGGTATTTCCACTATCATGGGCCAGGGCCACCCGATGTAAAATTTGGATTTCCTTTGACCCCTGGTTTGCAAGCCTTATGTTGCATGTGGTTCTTGACCTTTCCATTTGAAGCACGTGAAAAATATGTAAAGCTTTTGTGCAATTAATGAGGAAATACAGGGGCTATCACGAGTGTATGAAGGGTATTTATGCCTTGCATGCATCTTGGAAAGGGACCCCGGAAAACATTGAGCTTCATTCTGGGTGTCTCATTTATCGTGTCTCCCTCGTCTCCCTTCCCTCTCTCTGTAGCTCACTCTCTATGAGCTATGGTGAGAGGTGAGGAAGGAGAGGTTAGAGTCTTTTTGAAGTCCTTCTTCAGTGTCCCCCTGTGCACACTTGGGACATCACAGCGTACATTTGTTTATTTCTGAACGATGCTTTGATTTTTCAGCTTGAGCATGCATATGTGTCGAACACCTGCGTGACTGTTTGTGTTACCATATGATCGCTTGTGTTCTCCCGTTGTCGAACACGGTAATGGAGAAATAGAACAGGTATTTGACAGAGTGATCTCGTGCATGGGGAATGCGAGGAGCATGCAGCCTGAGAAGCTCATGCACATTTTGTTAGTAGTGAGTAGGTAGCCTCTGTCCGACGCCTGCTCTGATGGTTGTCCTAGCAAAATATGTGGCCATTTTAGCCTAAAAGCAAAGGAAGGGTTCGGTTGCACCATGCATCGTTCTCGTAACTGTGTTGATACCTATCCGATGGACCTTCTAGTTGTCAGTCCTTATTTGCAATGTTCATATGCTGCACTAGGAATCAAGAAACAAAGCTCCAATGTTTAACGTAGCCAGTGTTGTTAGATGGACATGTCTGAGAGCTTTGAGCTAAAGGGTGGGATAGCCTGTCGTTTGGCCGCACTCCGTTGCTCAACCTAGTTTTGATTTGGAATCTCGTTGCTCTCCTGAGGTTGTACTGATATATGATAGACATGATACATGTAACTCATGGGATCTTACCCCATACTTGGTGGCCCACAAAAGAGAGCTGGTTGAACTTGATTGCATAGAGAGGAACCATTATTCTCTGAACTATGGGGGTTGCTCATGCAAATGCGCATACACTCATGGGAACAGATGCAATCACCAATAGGTCCTCGAGGAGAATGAAGAAGGAGAGGAAACAGAAGTTTTCTGAGGCTCTGGCCAATGAGCTGCTCACACGAGCACCTGGATGAATGATAGCTTCATTTGTATGTTCACCTAGCAAGGTAGAAAGGCCATGAACCAGGACACTATGGTCGCCTGGGAGTTATCATGGATGTGTTGAAAAAAGGGGCACTGTACTTTGTGGAGTGTTTGATGGATATGGACCATCTGGACCTATATTGGCCATGAGGATGAGAGGAACTTTGATGAAGACACTCAACGGAAAGAAATTAAAAGACAAGAAGGAAACCATTGATGTGGCTTCTCGTGTTGGCTTTGCAATGCTTGACTGTCTGCTGGATGATGACAAAGAGGAACTTTGATGAAGACACTCAACGGAAAGAAATTAAAAGGCAAGAAGGAAACCATTGATGTGGCTTCTCGTGTTGGCTTTGCAATGCTTGACTGTCTGCTGGATGATGACAAAGAAGAATAAGATGTGGATGCCTTGGTCCTTTATGGAAAAAGATTGAAAGAAAAAATAAGGGTTGGAAAAAAGGGCAGAAGAGGATGAAAATGAGGTACCGAGAATGGGCCTTCTCTAATGAAGCAGTCCTCTCCTACACCTGAGAGGAGATAAAGTGTCTAGGCTGCTACCAATATTTTGGAAGCAAGGCATGTAGACTCAAGGCATATGCAGGAGGAGCAAAAGTCCATGAAGCATCATATCAAAAGGAAATCCTTTGAAGGGGATGCTTCTTATTAGTGCGGTATAAAACAAGAAGAAGCAAGTTATTTGTGGGATACTGTGGGATGTCGTAAGAGTTCTGATGTAGAATTAGCAGAGGAGTCTGACAATGTGTCTGAACATTGCATCTCAGTGCTTGATTCCTTAGTTTCTTTTGTTGGATAAAGCATGGGGTCTGAATTTGATCCAATCTGCAAAGCGTTATGGTGATATTAAAATGATTCCACAGATTCACAGAAGCAGGATGTCACACCAAGGAAAGCTTTGCACTATTTAAGGGATTCGTCTATGCTTGGTGATTTTTTTTTACATTCAAGATTGCTAGCAAAATGGGCAGTCCCAAAGCTAAAATTGGATTCTCTAGACGACTGTATTTCTAATGCAGCAAGCACTATTACCAGTATTTCCCAAAGTGAATTTTTCTCAAAAAATAGCAGTACATTTGTAAATCCAATCCCCCAAGAGTCTTCACCAAGTTTGAGCATGTCTAGACGTTCTCCGGGTTCTACACAATATCACAGTCAACCACTGAGATGCAAGGAATTAGAGCAGGCCTTGGTGTTGCTGGAGAATGCATTGTCACACTTGGAAGGGGATACTCATGTCAAGATGAATTATATTGGATCTCCAAATTTCGATCTTTAGGCTCTTGCAAACTTTGCGAGTTCATCTGTTCATGATTCCATAGCTGGCAGAAATGAGGGGAGGTTTTACGAACAATACAGGAAGATGAGAGACACGAAGATGATGGGGGAACAACACTCAAAGAGAGTTGAAAAGGAAGCAAAAATTATATTAATGGAGCAAAGTCTGGTTCTCAAAAAAGCTGAGATGGATGCGAGAATTGCCAAGCTAAATAAAGAGATCTCACAAGCTAGAAATCGAGTTGTTAAGTTACTTGCTCTCAGGAGGAGTATTGAAGACACACAAACAATGCAGGCAGACAGAGGGTCAGAAGAAGATAGGATTCAAGTATTACCAACAAGCCAGGATGCTTGGTCAACGTGTCGATGTTTCCTTGGCTTATGAAAACTTCATTGCTTATGAAGTCCAATGCTTTTCAAACATGAAGAAAGAGAAGAGCAAACCATCTCCAGGAAGGATATCTGGATCTCATTCACAACCAAAGGTTGGCGCTTCAATTTCACATTCGCAAGGTGTGGGCATAGATTCTTGGACAGGATCAAATAGTAATATGTCTTCACAAGACAACTCATTAAGACAGAAACCTGAGAGTGGATAGAAAGAATTTTACAAGGCAGAGCATGCAAAGTTTGGTGGCAAGTGAATTCAGAGATGTTTTATGAGTACTAAAAGATGAGGATCCTATAGTTGTTAATACACAAAAAGATGCAAAGATGGAAGCACCTCTCATCAGCAGCAAATAAGGAGAAGTGGTGTTGCTCCAATTCAGGAAGTCAGACCTTTTCTTCACAAGGGATCTGGCATAGCATCTGGTGCTACGTCAGATGTAATGACAGAATGAAATATACAAGATGTGCTAGATTTTTGAAGAAATAATTTTGTTACTGCAAGATTTGAAGAAGATTCAGAAAGAGTTAGATAAAGCCAAAGAAGGGAGGCTGTTTTAGGCTTCAAATTGATCTCGATCGACTTGAGCAGGTTGTGATGACTATAGAGACTGATTTGAAGAAAAGTGTAGATGGACTGGAACTCATGAAAGAACATATTTTGGTGCTTCAATGTGTGAATGCTGAACTTGAACAAGAGTTGGAATCGTCTACAAGACAAGCTGTTTAGAAGATCTAGAAGGAATGATGCTTGTTGTGATGCTTGCTGCAGCTCTAGATGAAGTTGTGATTCTTGGAAAACATTTAACAGATATGCAGATCTGAGATAAGGGCAGTCGAGAATTAATACATCAAAAAGATATTGAGACCTTGCAAGGGGAAGCGGTTTCTACCCATTTCTTTTCACGAAAGAGTTGGAACAAAGGCTTGTCCATGTGCAAATAGAAGCAGGAGCAGCTTTGTTAAAGTTGAAGAAGGTTGCAAAGTTTCAACACAAAATGAAAAAGCTTGGAGAAGAGCAGATAGGTGTTTCAAAGGAGAAAGTAGCTGTGATAGAAAAAGAGCCAGATACCCTTCTAGATTATTATAAATTAGAAAGTGAACATGGAAACTTGAAGCAGAAGATGGAGTCGGAAGGTGCACTGATTGAAGGTTTTAAGCAAGAGATCTCTTTTCTCAACGTAGAAAAGAGTGAGCCACTGTCCATAAGTGAACAGGTGGAAAAAAGTTGTTGGAACTTCAGGAGGCTAATGGAGTATTGCCCAATCAAGGCTCGACAAAGGAGAAGAATCTTCAGGCTGTAGAGGAAGCAACAAGGGAATTCTAGAAGAGGTGACTTCATCCTTGGGAAAGTCCAAGCCAGAAGGCAAGAGGGAGAACAACATACTTCTCTCCACCACCCGGGTGGGGGGCTTTATGCATCGATCTTTATCCAAGAACATTATATGTATGCTGTTAATGCTAGACCATGGTGAGTGTGAATGAGGATGGGTAGAGTAGTGGGTGTATGGGTGTTGGTGAATGGTTAAGAGTGTGTAAGTTTGAGGAAGGTATGTGGGTTAAGTGGAGAAGTGAGAACAGATGAGTGGTGAAAATGTGTGTGGGGGGTTGGTGAACAAGGCGGAAAAGCCTTGGAGAATGTGTAGGAAGGTGTGGGAATTCTATTGTAGAGTAGAAGAAAGAAGAAGTGAGAAGGGTGAGGAGAGGATGAGAAAGAACTTAAGTGTGGGGGAAAGAGAGGAGAATGGTCTGGATTAACATCATACATTTCAATGTTTTTTGATAACTTTGGTTCGTAGGAGCTCACCAGCCAAGTGTGGGGGGATATGTTAACCTCTAAACTTGTAGACAGAATGCTATTCTGGTAAAGATGAATATTGTAATTACCCCTTCATTTGATCCTATTTTGACGACATATTCCCCACTTTGATGATGGATTTTGACGTTGTATTTTACCCTCTCTTATGGATGTAAGACTCCTTGGTATTTCCACTATCATGGGCCTGGGCCACCCGATGTAAAATTTGGATTTCCTTTGACCCCTGGTTTGCAAGCCTTATGTTGCATGTGGTTCTTGACCTTTCCATTTGAAGCACGTGAAAAATATGTAAAGCTTTTTTACAATTAATGAGGAAATACGGGGGCTGTCACGAGTGTATGAAGGGTATTTATGCCTTGCCTGCATCTTGGCAGGGGACCCCGAAAAACGTTGAGCTTCATTCTGGGTGTCTGATTTATCGTGTCTCCCTCATCTCCCTCCCCTCTCTCTGTAGCTCCCTCTGTGTGAGCTATGGTGAGAGGTGAGGAAGGAGAGGTTAGAGTCTTTTTGAAGTCCTACTTCAGTGTCCCCCTGTGCACACTTGGAACATCACAACGTACATTTTTTTATTTCTGAACGATGCTTTGATTTTTCAGCTTGAGCATGTATATGTGTCAAACACCTGCATGACTGTTTGCGTTACCATATGATCGCTTTTGTTCTCCTGTTGTCGAACACGGTAATGGAGAAAGAGCACAGGTATTTTACGGAGTGATCTCGTGCATGGGAAACACGAGGAGCATGCAGCCTGAAAAGCTCATGCACATTTTGTTAGTAGTGAGTAGGTAGCCTCTGTCCGAAGCCTGCTCTGATGGTTGTCCTAGCAATATATGTGGCCATTTTAGCTTAAAAGCAAAGGAAGGGTTCGGTTGCACCATGCATCGTTCTCATAACTGTGTTGATACCTATCTGATGGACCTCCTAGTTGTCTGTCCTTATTTGCAGTGTTCATATGCTGCACCAGGAAGCAAGAAACAAAGCTCCAATGTTTAACGTAGCTCGTGTTGTTAGATGGACATGTCTGAGAGCTTTTAGTTGAAGGGTGGGATAGCCTGTTGTTTGGCGGCACTTAGTTGCTCAACCTGGTTTTGATCTGGAATCTTGTTGCTCTTCTGAGGTTGTAGTGATATACGATAGACATGATACATGTAACTCATTGGATCTTACCCCATACTTGGTGGCCCACAAAAGAGAGCTGGTTGAACTTGATTGCATAGAGAGGAACCATTATTCTCTGAACTGTGGGGGTTGCTCATGCAAATGTGCATACACTCATCGGAACAGATGCAATCACCAATAGGTTTTCGAGGAGAATGAAGAAGTAGAGGAAACGGAAGTTTTATGAGGCTCTGGCCAATGAGCTGCTCACACGAGCACCTGGATGAATGAGTCATAATGGCTCTGATAGCTTCATTTGTATGTTCACCTAGCAAGGTAGGAAGGCCATGAACCAGGACGCTATGGTCGCCTGGGAGTTATCATGGATGTGTTGAAAAAAGGGGCACTGTACTTTGTGGAGTGTTTGATGGATATGGACCATCTGGACCTATATTGGCCACGAGAATGAGAGACCCATCGCCTTCCAAGTTGACAGAAGTGGTTGAAGCCGTGGGCCCAAACCTGCATATGGACCCTACCATAACTGCTTTTGTAGTGGGACAACTATTGTTACTCTCATCAAGAAGGGAGAGGACCTATTGAGCAGCAGCGTGGAGGAATTCTGAGTGGGGCTTGTGACACTCTCGCATGATAGCACCCTCGAGGCCGTTCAACTCGTGATCAGGTTAAACCCAACATATCGCAGGAAGTAGAGAGGAGGCAGAAGTGAAATGGGCCTGTATTTGCGCAGGGAGATGAGTTAGAAGGATCCAGAGTATTCCTCCCCAAGTGCAGGCAGAAGGGTAGGCTGGCATTCAACTCTATGTTGTCATGTTCCAGAAAAGTCAACTTCTTGGATGATCTGAAGGGTTGGAGGAGGGTTTATGATTGGGTACAAAACTGGGTGCATATGAGCACCCTGTGGTAACAATGGTTGAAGTTCTCAATGATACACAATGAGGGGTAAAGATATGTTGTGCCAGCTTTAGCATAGCATGGTTTCGATGAGCAGTTTGCAGGGAGATTGCCAGCCTGTATATAGTAGTCGGAGATAATCTACTTTTTTTTTTGTGTGTCACATGCTCCTTTGTCTATGGTTTGATCAAGGGAATCTTAGGTGTAGGCAGCTTCGTGCGATCTCTTCATGAGGATGAATCATTGCCAATAGATGCAAGGAGAAGTCTATCATTTATCTAGAAATTTTGAATGCTTTGGGGGTCTCGACATCGAGCGTTGGTAACTGAAGTTCTATAAATCAGTTGCTTTGATCATCTACATCACTCTACTTCACAGTGAATAGATAAATTCAACAATAATCTGAGCAGTGGAACATACATTTTCCTTGGGATACAGGAACCCCTTTCATGTACCCATATTGACAATAATTCAATAAGCATGTCAATGAGCTCAGAACTTGACACAATACCTAGAAAAAATGAGAAATTTTCATTATATGAATCAAATTTTTCTTCTACATTTCTTCCTTGCATGAATTCTCAAAATCTCAAACCTACTTAGGGCTTTTATATCAAATTCATCACATTTCCTACATGCCCTCCAATTTCTATGATGGTTCATTTGCAATTTCTCCCAATATGTTAAATTGAGCTCGATGACCATGTGATGATCAAGTATTGCAACCCATTGGTGCTAATCAAACGAAAAATCCAAGAAACCAAACAATGTTATGTAATTTTGTAGCTTTTGGGGGGTAGGGGTTAATGTTGTCTTGAAAGATAATGTTTCCAAGAAGTTTCATTGTTGGGTGGAGGGATCGAGTGACATTGTCAAGAGGTGGCAATGCTAGGTAGCATTCAAATCTCAGTCTCATCAATTGCTCCATATAACGATAACTATAATGTCTTTGAAGGCATTTTGGGTATAATATGAGGTGATCTTGCAGCTTAAGTCTTGATTTATGGTTTCTTGCTTAGGGGTCAAGCATTAGTGATTGAGAGATACTAGGTACTAACCATCATGCAGTTGCTTAGAATCAAAGTCTTATGATTTGGATTCCCAAGATTTTTTCATTTGGATTTTCTAAGGGATCATGCAATGCTTGTCTAGGGTCTATGATCTTATCCTTAGAGGTTCGACAATGGCTCTGTGTTCCATAAGTGTTTCTAGAGCTTTGGAAAGCTCTAGTAGGGTCATGATTGTTTGAGCTTTGGGTTTCTCTTGTGAAATTTTAATTTATTAGGTTTTAGATTTATGGTTTTTTTAAATAAGTTTTTAGTCATTCTTTTTGTGATTTTGTCTCCAAGGTGTCAGAATTTTGTAACTTCTAATGGCTAAAATCATTAGAATGTGAAGAGTAATAGTTTCTTTTCTCTTCAAAGCTATCCAAATTAGGGCCTGGTGATATATTTTTGGAATTAAAGTATGGGTCACCAAGTAATGGTATAATGACTTTGAAATACTTTTAGATACATTGAGCTCAAATGATTTCTATGTAAGCTTATTATATGTTCTAATTACTTGTTAATTTTTTAGTTTTCACTTTCTCATGATTTTAGCCAATTGTGATTTTTTACATTTAGTGAGTCATTTTTTTCTTCTAGCATTGGGTTGTAAGAATCTTGTGTGCTTACTAGTGCATTGAAAATTCGGTGAAATCCTATATGTACTAAGAGATATTGATTTTGCAGTAGAATATTATTAGCTACAAATTTTGCATTAGCATAACAAAGATCCAAAACTTTTTATGTTGATATATGAGAATAAATTCTTGAATATTGCTATAATGAAAACATTAAAACTAGATAAAATTCAGAAATTATTATCATCAAGGTAGGTTTTGAAGTCACAAGAACCCATGTTCATAAAAAAGGATTTGGAAAAGTCATACATCAACAATTCAAGATCAAACAAATAAAAACCTTGAACTAAAGGTATTTCTTCAAGTTTACAATGCGACAAGTCAAAATTAAGGGGAATCCCTTATTTTTAGAGCATGGAGATACATGGTTGAATAGAATATAAAAAAAATGAGAAAATATAAAGAAATCTATCAACCTTTGAATTTTTGGATCATTCAAGGAAGAGAGTTGTGTGGTTTGATTATCAATAGAGATGTGAAACCCATTATTTCAAGTCTACCAAAAAGCATTAGTTGAGAGACTCCAATGAATGGAATGAGAGAGATAAGAGATTTATATTCATACTCGTACAAAAAATTGGTGATAGCATCATTGGTGATGAAAAAGGTTTAAACACAAGTGGAGTAAGTATGGAATGTAGTTGAAAGTTTATATACTATGCCTATAAAAGCGAGGAAAACACATTAAAGAATTAATATTAACATAAAGTAGGGTTTGAAGGTGGGTTAGATTATCTTTTCAATTTTTAAGAAATTGTAAATCAAATTGGGTCAAATAATAGGTGACACATAGATTGAATGGGTTGAAGGAAAGGTGAAGGGTGAAACCTTTCATAATTATAGTCATTGTCAAGGAAAATCTCCTTGAATCTAATGAATTGGTAGAAAGCATGATAAGAGAAAGGTATGAACCTCAATGGATGATCATCAAAACGAAAATGATGACAAAATTGAGCTTCATATGCAAGAAAAAGTTCAAGAGGAGATAGATGAAGGAGAGTTTCTTTCAAGGAAAGAGGTCGTAGAAGAGCTTCACCAAGAAATGATGATCTAGGCTATTCTAATCAAAGTGTAAGACGAGAATTCAAAGGCACAAGTGGAAGAAGAAATACACAAATGTACTATTTTCATTCGAATGATGATTGTTTTTTTTATTGTTTTTAGAAGTGTTTGCGATTATCTTACCCTTCTATGCAAATAAACTTCGGGGTATGGAGATTCTAATCAGAATAGTTAGAACATGTGTTTCTATTCATAAATACCATAATGCATAGACACTCACTAAGTAATTACAGAGCATTGGCATCGTAATGAATAAAGAAAAACTGCATAGATTACACATTGTAAACACATTGATTGACACCAAAAAAAAATCCATTAATGAGAGAAGTATTACACAGTGATCATGTTTCAACACTATGGGTTCTACATGGCCATAATCTCTTATACTGTTTCTTCATACATACAAAAAGCATTATCTCTCCACTTTGATAATTTCAAGTGACCATCAATGTATATAGCGAATACATAATAGGATGAACCGTTGGGTTTCATACGAATGGAAGTTAGAATGGACATTGAAGATCTAAAGGCCAGTGCAAACTAGTACTTAGCATGAAGATTGGATCTTGTTGCAAGTCCACAAGCAATCGGAACTTTATGACATTGTCACCTTCTTGTTCCAATACTCTTGGGTCTACTAGATGAATGAGATGCCCATCGGGTGTAGGTGATTAGCTTGCCAATTGAGCGTTGCATAATCCAACAGTCTTCCACCTTTGACACACTCGATATGAGTCTTTAACATTCAGTTGGGAAGATATGCTTGGTGCCTGTTTGAGAGTTGCACATGGTTGTGTAGCTTACTTAAAGTTATTGCTACAACAACTCTACGCGTGCTCTCTAGCGACAACGATAGCGACAATAACAATAGCATACAACACTTCAATCTTACTTGCCCGTAGCATGCATCTATCACTCACACTTGCTCTCACCACGAGGTGATCCTTTTGCTTTTGTTTTCCCTGTTTGAATATATTTTAAATACATATTTTCTTTTCGGTTTTTCTTTCTTTTTCATATGGCTGTTTTCCCCCAACAACTCTTGGAATGGCAAGGACAATTGCATAGCAAGTTAAGGTCAATCACCGGGAGAGTGGATTGATGGTTGATATGAGCTTTGGTTTGATAGACCTAGAGATTGGCAAGTACAAGATTGGTTCATCACCGAGTTTGGTGGAGTTAGTGGTGTTGGGATCTTCATCTCAACCACTATAGCAGGTGCCATTGGGTGGCATCACTTGATGAAGAGTCATGACTTCATGGAGTACATTGCATTTTTGGATGTGTTGCCAGTGTTTAAAGTTGGTCTATGCACTATGTTGAGATATCAAGCTCAACATGTGATGATCCAGGATGACACGTACCATTTTTTTGTTTCTCTAACATGTATAGTGGTCATACCGATATGTGTCAAGGATACTTCATTGAGCTTTATTAGATTTATCTACCGAGAGTGATGGCACATTTGTTTCTTGCCAGCTCACTCATTCGCGGATATTAGGTTTTCCTGTATGTACTGATCTTTATATATTGCACTTGTTGTATTCTTGTTTTGAAGGTCATTCTTGTACATTCCTTTTATGTAATAGAAGAAGAAGAAGAAGAAGAAGAAGAAGAAGATCATTCTTCCTTGCCTCAATCTGTGTGTGTGCTTCTCCTTGAGAGTGAGAGTGTGTGTGTGAGCTCTCTTCCTTATCTCCTTCCTCGTGACATGGTATCAGAGCCAGCGTGGCTGTAGAGAGCTCGTGGAGAACGCGACGGTGAAGACTATGCGGCAAGGCGTGGAGAAAACGTGATTTCACAAACGGCCTCCGTTTGCTACGAAAATCGCCGTGAAGGTAGAAGATCTCAAAATATTTTCGTAAGTTATCCCTTTAGGGTCACTCCTTTTTGTCAGATCGAAGTTTCAGAGCCATCTCAACCTCCATTTCGAGCCCGCAAGGTGGGGCCCACAGAAAAACCAGGTCAGTTTCAGAAACTTTAACTTGCGTTGTGTTTGGCGACACTCATATATTCGAGATCCAGAATTTCAAGCGATTCTGTGTACTGTTGATACACGAAAACTGTGTTTTTCTGAGATCGAACTGTCACATCATAGTGCGACAGTGAAAACCAGAAAGGAATCGGACTGCAGATCAGTTAAGAGCATATGAGGAATGGAATCAAGGAGCACAAAAGGTAATGTATTGGCTATCTGTTAGCATACAGGATAGCATGATTGGACACATACAGGAACCTAATCTTGTTATCAATTTTCTTAAACTTCTTCATCCTGAAACTCATAGGGAATTTGAATGACCACTAGAAGAGCCAGATAAATGCTATGGTCTTATTGACAATTGGCAAAAAGTGCATAAAGTAATAAAGGCTATAGCCCATAGACATTAAAGACAATCCATGCTTTATGAGCAAACTAGTCTTCCTCAAGCTAACTTTCCACAAGCTAAGGACCAAGTTAGGGAACAATCCCGTGCTATGCTTTTTGACTCTACTCCTATTCCTCAAATGATGGAGCTTAGTCAAGGTTTTAAAGTAAAGCCAAATAAAAGTGTAGTTGAACAATCTCAAGTGGAATTTCTCATGAAGCAAATGGAAAGTCTTATTGCTACACAATCCAATTTAGCCAAGACTATAGATGCTTTACAATCTAATTACATCAAAACTTTCCAAAATTAAATGAGGCGAATGTCTTTTCAAGAGCCTAATAAAGATGTTATAGCTCCTAATCAAAATGCACAAGTAGCTCCTACTCAAGCATTCTAAGTTCCTCCAATGCATAATCCTTCAATGCAAAATCCTCATCCTCACGTGCAGAATCCTCAAATGTATCAAAACACATATCCTCAAGCTTCTCAAACAACTTTTCAAAATCCTCAAAATCAAAGTTTTCAAAATCATCAACCGTATACTATGGAAGCTCCTCTTGGACCTCAAGCACCACATGGTACTCCCCAAGCTCCTCAAATACATCAATTGCCTTATCAAAATCCTAATTATCCTCTTCAATCAATCTCTTATCAAAAAAATCCTCGATCTCAAAATTTCCCACTGCAAGTTAATCAAAATCCTCATAATTTAAATGGTTTTATGTGTGGTCCTCGTAGGTGTCCTTGGTGTGATTTGTTAGAGCACTTTTTGAGAGATTATGAACTATTGAAGGCCGCTAAGGAGCAACAACTAGTAATAGACATAGACAAGAAAATCTGTGACTATTAATCTAGGCTACCTTTACAAGGAAAGTATGATAAGGGAGGAATGAAAAGGCACTATGAAAATATAACCATAACGGATGCAGGAACTAGAGGGGTGAAACTCGAAGCTCTTGATGAACAAGAAGCAGAATCAAGTAAAGCCACAAAGGAAGTTGGCTTTTGTGTAGAGGCTTTAGTAAGAGCACAAGATGAGTTTAGGAGAATAACGGCTTCGGAGTCACTAATAGAAGATCAATCTCTTATTTCTCACATATCCAATGTAGAAGAAAAACGAAAACGAGATGAAAGTAAGCTTAGTGAAAGAAGAGTGACTTGAAAACAAACCTCATAGGGAATAGAAACCATCATAGAGCAATGGGAAACATCACAACCCGAAGATAAAAAACAAGAATCACAACCCAATGAACAAAAACAAGAGGAGAAACAAAAAGGTGACAAAGAAAAAAAAAAGAGCCAAAGCCTTTAGAGAAAGAAGAACAATAAAAAAAAACTCAAGACCAAACACACGAACATGAATAAAAACAAGATCTTGAGCAAAAAAAAAAGAAACCAAAGAGAAAACCTAAAGCCATCTTGATTTTGAAAATTGAGAGAAAAATAGATCCTATGGAGATTTTAGATGACATTTTGCTTTAAGAGTCAAGTGACCATGTCTTTAGAAAAAGCTTTCTCTATTGCAAAGTGTGTTTTTAAAGATAACCTTATCGGCTTAATTAAAAGGAAGAGGTTTCTGCTTAATCTAGATACTAAGATGCAAGATTCTCTAGATCAAGTTCAAGCTATGAATGGTGTTAAACTTTGATGAATTCGATAGAGAGGACCTTGATGATGATGAACTAAATGTTAATAAAAATTTCTTAGAACCTATTCAACCTGACCATGAAAATCATGAAAACAATATTGAAAGTCACTTTAAAAGAAAATTTTGGTTTAGAGGTACATCGAAAATGCATGTTAAAATAGGCAATGATAAGAACGCTATCATTGTAAATTCATTAGTAGATTGCGGCTCTGAAATCAATATGATTTCAAGAGAAGTCTATGATAAATTTCAATGGCCCATAGATAAATATTGTGGATGGTGTATGAGAACTGCAGGTAATGGTGTAGGTACCTTGTATAGAGCTTATGCTAGTGTGCCCATATCCATAGGAAGAATCACATAAAATTTCACTTTTTAATTCAAGATAATTGCTCCTATGTGTTGGTGCATTTTACCCAAGCCTACATGCTTGATATTATGATCATTTGTAAGTCACATGTGTAGTCATATGAACACCTCTTGTAAAAGAGTACATTTTATCTCTTGTAATTGAAAAAAGAAAAAAAGAAAAGGATGGCTTACCTCATCCATGATGTAAAAGCAAATTCGTGGCTTTAACTACCTAAAACCACGAATTTTTGAGCTGAAGGAATATCTCCTAACTTTGAGGATCACTTTTAGGTGGATCCATTCGAATTCGAATTCAAAACTCCCTCCAAGAATAGCTATAAAAAAGAGCAAGAAGGAAGAGGCGATTAGCAAGCCTTGTACATGACCACTTCATGTCATTTTGTAGAGATTGAAGGGCTTACTCCATAGCTCTATCATTCTACTCCCATTTTGCAAATATTCATTGCCAATATGGTTGTAATCATATGTGAATCTATACATTTGTCATTATCTACTTCTCTGTTTTGTTCTCTGCTATACTCACTCAGAGCAGTACCTTCAGAAGGTCATATCTCGCGTTCTCCTCAACATTTTTCAGTGTTTTAACATGCGTTGGATAGCTCTTACTATCTAGTCATAGAAAGTTTCAGCGTCATTGGGTTTATACTTTGGGAGATATCTACATTTTATTGTTCACTGGTCTATGTCTGCAGATTCCCGAGAATGGTGGGCATGTTCCGGAAATTGATGAATCTTGTTCTGAGTGCTCAGTCCATCATTTGAAGTGTTTTGACTTGAATTGGGAAGCTTGCTAAGTCTATTTGCTATCTCCAAAAGGAATTTATCTTTTTCCTACCAGGTTGAGAGAATTGTTCAGTTTTTCTAGCAGGTGTATGTCCAAAAATAGCAAGTTTTGGGAGCTAGTCATTTCACAACTAGCCTGTCTTTACTTAAACTTTTGGGATACATGTTCAAAGTACTTGGCTGATATTTTGGTGGATTTAGGAAGCTCAAAGCGTCTACTAATCAACTTTGAAGTCTCAGTTGGCTGGTGTGAAGCTGGTTGTAGCAGCACCAACTCATCTTTGGATTGCATCCACCATCTCTCTTCATAGTGGTATCAGAGCATAGTCAAGCAACATGGGAGATGGATTTCCATCAACAATTGACAAATTGGATTGAAAAAACTACCCGACATGGTCTCTAAGGATGAAGGCTTACCTTCAAGGGAGGACTCCATATGGATTCATATCCGGAGATGAAGCAATGCCAACCATGAGGAACAAAGGGCAACCATCACATGAAGAAGTGGAAGGACTTTCAAATTGGTGTTCGAAGGATGCACTTGCAAGGTCCTATATTCTAAACTCAATCTCTGATTTTCTTTTACCTCATGTCAAGGGATGCAAGACATCAAGCCAGACCTGGAATGCACTTGCTTCTTTCTTCTCTTCCAACACTCGAGCAAGGAAGAACCAATTGTGGATGGAGTTCACAACAATGAAGAAAAGCCCAAAGCAAAGTGTGAGTGATTATGTCACAAAGATGAAGGAGATTTCCGACCAACTTGGAAGCATTGGAGAGGTAATCGAAGAGGAGCAAATCATTAGACAAATCATAAATTGAATCAAAGCAGACGACAAGCGGGAGTCATTCACAACAGCCATGGATTTATACATGGATATGCATGTACCCGACCTCAACACACTCATGGGCCAACTCTTCACTCATGAAGCAAAGATTAGCAAAGGTGGTGATTCCTCAAGAGGTAATCAAACTTCTGCCTTATATTTTGATAAAGCTAAGGTCAAGACAAGTCAAATAATAGGACGAATGAAGATGACGGTAGCTCTTTCCAAGCAAACAACAACTACTACTACAACAACAATTACAACAATAACAACTATCAAAGTGGCCATTGAGGAAGAAGAGACTACAATAACTATGCAGAGGACCAAAGTCAAGAAGATTCATAATTGATTATGAATCTATCAATGAAGAAGGGTAAGGATGATGATCACATATTTTACATTGATTCCGGATGCTCAAACCATGTAGCAAGAAATGTGGCTTTACTTTCTGATTTGGAAGATCCTCATAACAAGCATGAAGTGCAAACAGGAGATGACACAAAGCACTCAGTGGAGAAGATAGGTAATGTGAAGACATCAGATGGGAATATGAATCTCTTAAGCAAAGTCTTGTATGTCCTTACAATTACCAAAAATTTAATAAGTGTTGGACAGATTGTTGAAAAAGGATTGCAGGTTAGAATCAACGGATTTGGAGCATATGTTGAAGACCCAATGCAAGGCTTTCAAAGGATTGCCAAAGAAGATAAGACAAGAAGGCTCTTCACCTTTGAGGTGGAAGATACAAACAACATAGCTTTGTTTAGCTATGGATCTCAAACTCTAACAGAGTTGGAGATATGCCACAAAAGGCTTGATCACATTGGTGAGAGGACACTCAAACAAATTTACAGGGACCAAAGTGTACTTGGTTTGCCTAATATCACAAGGCAACACATGATTTATAAGTGTGAAGCTTGTCAAGTCGGAAAGGCTCATAGACAACCTTTCAATAAGAAAGGATATATGTATCAAAATCCTTTGGATCTAGTGCACACGGATGTGTGGGGTCCAAGTAAGGAGCCATCTATACTAGGCTCAAGATATTATGTGTCTTTCATAGATGATTGTAGCAGGTGGACCATTCTGTTTTTCGTGAAGCACAAGGATGAAGTGTTTAATTGCTTTAAGAAGTATATTGCTCTTGTTGAAAACCAAATAGGTAGGACTTTGAAAAGACTCAGATCAGATGGTGGAGGAGAATACTTCTCTTCTGAATTTGATGCCTTCTTGTATGAAAGAGGCATTAAAAGGGAAGTCACTACAAGGTATACACCCGAACTCAATGGTGTAGCAGAGAGGAGAAACACTATTGTCGAAGCTGCAAGGTCCATGCTCAACGAAAAGGGATTGCCAAACTACCTATGGGCAGAGGCTGTGTCGACAGCCACATATCTCATAAATAGACTTCCATCTAAGTCACTAGATGGAACAACTCCATATGAAGTGTGGAATGGAAGAAGACCTAGTCTAGAGCATTGTAAAATCTTTGGATGCTTAGCCTATGCTCACATTCCTTCTCAAGTAAGAGGGAAATTGGATCCCAAGGCAGAGAAGTGTGTTCATTGGTTATGATCAAAACCAAAAAGGATATAGATTGTACAATCAAACCAATAAAGAATTTTCTGTGAGTAGAGATGTAATCTTTGATGAAAACAAATCATGGTTTGATGACGACAGGAAAGTGAAGCTGCCTTATGATTTGGGTGAAGAATTTCCATTACTTCAACCAAAGGAGCCAAAGCAGATTGAACAAAGTGATTTGTAGATGTACCTAGAAGACTTGGAAAGACTAAAGCTATGGAAGAACAAAGGTAAAGCAAAGATGCACGATGCTACATATGGACTCGAGAGCTCACATCAACCACCTAGAAGGTCTTCAAGGGAGAAGAGGAAACCTGAGAGGTTTGGTTACGATACTTCTTTTGTCACCAAGCACTCAATCTACGTTGCAAAGGATTCAACCAATGAAGAACCTACCACATTCAAAGAAGCACAAAGCAAGAAAGCCTGGAGAGATGCAATGGATGAAGAAATGGAAGCCTTGAAGGAGAATGACACTTGGGAGCTTGTACCTGACAAGCCATCTATGAAGATAATTGGATCTCGATGGATATACAAAATCAAGAGGATTCCATATGGAAGTATAAATAGACACAAAGCAAGGTTAGTTGCTAAAGGGTTTGCTCAAACCCATGGTATTGATTATGAGGAGACTTTCTCTCCTGTTGCAATATTGCCTGCAATTAGGGTTCTCATTAGTCTTGCTGCATCCAGAAAT
This sequence comes from Ceratopteris richardii, assembly GCA_020310875.1. Classification (NCBI taxonomy): domain Eukaryota; kingdom Viridiplantae; phylum Streptophyta; class Polypodiopsida; order Polypodiales; family Pteridaceae; genus Ceratopteris; species Ceratopteris richardii. The sequence continues at coordinate 77,536,463 of CM035429.1, forward strand.
TGGAATCTCTATCAACTTGATGTAAAGAATACTTTCTTGAATGGATGGATTTCTGAGGAAGTGTATATGGCACAACCTCTTGGATATGAGGATGCACATCATCCTATGTATGCAAACTAAAGAACGCTTTGTATGGATTGAAGCAAGCTCCAAGAGCTTGGAATTTCAGATTGGTGACTTATTTGCAGGACCAAGGATTCAAAGCTAGCAAGGTGGATACCTCTTTGTTCATAAAGAGGAATGGATCTGAAGTGATAACTTTGGAGATCACTTTTAGGTGCAGCCATTCGAATTCGAATTCAAAACTCCCTCCAAGAATAGCTATAAAAAGAGCAAGAAGGAAGAGGCGATTAGCAAGCCTTGTATGTGACCACTTCATGTCATATTGAAGAGCTTACTCCATAGCTCTATCATTGTACTCCCATTGTGCAAATATTCATTGCCAATGTGGTTGTAATCATATGTGAATCTATACATTTATCATTATCTACTTCTTTGTTTTGTTCTCTGCTATACTCACTCAGAGCAGTACCTTGAGAAGGTCATATCTCGACTTCTACTCAACATTTTTCAGTGTTTTAATATGTGTTGAATAGCTCTTACTGTCTAGTTTCAGAATACAAAGTGTCATTGTCATTGGGTTTATACATTCGAAGATATCTACATTTTATTGCTCACTGGTCTATCTCTGCAGAGCCCGAGAATGGTGGGCATGTTCCAAAAATCCAAAAGGAATTTATCTAAATCCTACCAGGTTGAGAGAACTGTTCAGTTTTTCCAGCAGGTGTATGTCCAAAAATAAAAAGTTTTGGGAGCTAGTCATTTCGCAACTAGTCTGTCTTGACTTAAGCTTTTGGGATACATGTTACAAAGTACTTGGCTGATATTTTGGTGGACTTAGGAAGCTCAAAGGGTCTACTAAGCAACTCTGAAGTCTCAATTGGCTGGTGTGAATCCGGTTGTAGCAGCACCAACTCATCTTTGGATTGCATCCACCATCTCTCTTCACACTATGAAGTTCTCTTAGGTCAACCCTTTATTTGTGAGAGTTGTATGGAAACTAAAGCCATGGATGATGGGTCCACCTATGCTAGAATTAAGTCTAAGGATGGAATGCAATCACTTCAAGTCATGATGGTAGGAGTGAATCATCCTAAGAATCGATTGTCAATCAGAAAGAAACATATTGTTACTCAGGGTCATGAGCATGCTTGTAGTGATTATGCACCTAGATTCATGTTTGGAGCTACCTACGATCAAAATTTTCGATAGAATCCATTGTTGAGCAGGACAATAGTGGACATTAGTTTGACATCTCACAATCAACCATGCATAATAGTTTATCACTTTTTTTTCCACATTCTAGATTAGATTTTGTTCATAAGTGTTGGAGTTAGACGTCTGCGGAAGCACGCAAACAACACAAGGAAGAAGAAGAAGCTTGGAGCACAACACACAATATTGAATGTATTACTAGAGACTGTACAAAGATTAGTAGCCCATTAGGGCAATAGGCGTATATACAAGCCGAGGGAAAAAACCTCCTAAAGAGGGAAAAAAGTGCCCCGGCGGTCCTAGTGTGTTCACACACATCACTACCTAAATATATCAACAAATCCCACCTGGGAGTGATGCGGTGAACAAGGAGCTGGCACTCACGTATAAGGAAGTGCCAAGCTATGTGGAAATCACTCCACAAAAGGAAGTAAGCCCAAAGCTTTGCGGAAAGCTTCAAACTTCTCCCTAGGCAGAGCCTTCGTGAAAAGGTATGCTATGTTCTCCTGCGTGGGCACATATGCCAAGCTGATCTCCCCAGCAGAGACCTCTCCCTGACATAGTGATAATGCACCTCAATGTGCTTAGTGCGAGCATGGAACACAGGGTTCCTCGCAACTGCCAATGCGCTCTGACTGTCAGTGAAGATGGTGGTGGCAGAAGACTGGCCAACACCCAAATCAGCCATAAGGCGTCTGAGCCACACACACTCAACAGTCGCTGTGAAAGCTGCCCTATACTCAGCCTCACAACTGGAAGTGGCCATAGTAGGCTGCTTCTTGCTCAACCAAGATATACATGAGCTACCAAGCATGAAGCAAAAACCATTGGTGGACACACGAGTGTCATAGCAACCAGCCTAATCTGAGTCAGAAAAAGCATGCAAATCTGGCGGTAGTGATTCCCCCTTGATAAAACAAACCAAGTAGCCGAGTACCACTCAAGTAGCGAAAGATGCACTTAACCGCCTTCCAATGCGTGACTCCTGGGCAATGCATAAACCTGCTCATCTATGAGACAGCAAACTGAATATCTGGCCGAGTAATGCTTAAATAAATCAAGCATCCAACAGCCTGCTGATAGAGAACAGCATCAAATGCATCTCTAGCATCATGAAGACTCAATCGTAAACCTGTCTCCATAGGAGTAGCAATAGGCTTACAATCTTCAAGTCCAAAACGCTGCAATAATGTGTCAATATATTTCGTTTGACACAAAGCCATTCCACCATCAACTTGCATAAACTGAATGCCCAAATAGTGATGCAAATGCCCCAAATTAGACATCTCAAATGAGGCATGCAAATCAGCCTTGAAATCAGCAATATGCTTCTCAATAGGACGAGTGAGCAGCATGTCGTCAACATAGACAACACTGATCAGAAGCACATCATTAGCACGCTTAACATATAAGGTGCTTTCAATTGGAATGTTCTCAAAACCATGTGCAACCAGATAGGCATGTATCTTCTCATACCAAGCACGTGGTGCCTGCTTTAAACCATATAATGCCTTCTTTAACCTGCACACCTGGTTTTCATGCCCTTTCTGCACAAAGCCACGGGGCTGAAAAACATACACTTCTTCATGCAAGTCACCATTCATAAATGCTGTTTTAATGTCCAACTGATGTACATTCCAACCATGATGGGCTGCAAGTGCACAAATGCTCCAAACAGTAGTCATACGGCATGTAGGTGCAAAGGTCTCATCAAAATCAATGCCTCTTTCTTGTGCATAACCCTTTGCAACAAGCCTAGCCTTATACCTGTCAACTGTACCATCAGGTTTACGCTTCAGCTTGTATACCCACTTAGTGCTGATGGCCTTCTTGCCTGGAGGCAAGTCACATAAAGACCATGTACCATTCTTCATTATAGCATCATATTCAGATTGCATAGCAGCCATCCAATTTTCTGAATTATGTGCTTCATCAAAAGAAACAGGCTCATTCTCATCACAGAGACTAGACGCAGCCATAGCATAGCAATCTGATGCAAAGGAGGCACTATGAGAGCCTGAACGAGTACGATATGACAAAGGTGCATCTAATTTGCTGTCACGCAAAGTCTGCACCAGCCATTTTGGCATAGTTTTTGCCTACTCAATATCAGCTCTCTCATCAACAAGTGCATCATGTAAATCTACATCAGAAATGGAATGATCTGCATCATCATATGAAACCTGCAAAGGCTAAGAAGTTGCCTCATTAGGACCAGCACTAGAGTGCCCACCTGTAAAAAGAGGCATCAAAGTATCATACATGTCTTTGAAGCTAACAGATGTCTCCTTAGTACATGAAAGCAATGGCTGAACAGCATCTTCCACAAATACAACATCACGGCTAACCAGAATGCGTTTAGTCTGTGGATGATACAGACGATAGCCTTTACTTTCAGAACTGTACCCAACAAAAATACATTTTACTGCCTTATCATCCAATTTTCTGCGATGTTGTTCAGGCACTAGTGCATATGCTAAACAACCAAAAACACGCAGATGAGCAACAGATGGCTTGCTGTCATGCCAAGCCTCATATGGAGTGATAGATTGCAACGCTTTAGTGGGACACCTGTTCAGTACATATGCTGCACACATGACAGCCTCAAGCCAGAAACTATGTGGTAAAGCCTGACTCTTGACCATGCACCTCGCCATCTCCATGAGTGACCTGTTCTTTCGTTCAGCAACTCCATTTTGTTGAGGTGTATACGCCACTGTACTCTGGTGTTTTATCCCACGTTCAGCGATAAATGCATTAAAATCTAAAAACATATATTCCCCCCCTCGATCAGAACGGAGGGTGCCCATTTTACATGCTGATAGATTTTCAGCCAAAACCAAAAACTGTTTGAAGCACATTAACACTTCGGACTTTGCTTTGAGTGGATATACCCATGCATGCCTGGAAAAATCATCAATGAAAGTCACGAAGTAAAGGTAATTTCCAAAAGAGGGTTGCCCCACTGTCAAAATACCAAACATCTGAGTCTACTGCAGACATGCACTGATCATGAGAAGATGGGTCAAAACTGCAAACAGTAGTAAACGCCCATTCTTCTTCCTGCACAAGATTTGCAGACTCTGTTTTTGGTGTAGAGGCCTCTGCAACAACCATTCTAGCCTCTTTCTTCTTTGCCTCTTTAGCAGCCAGTTTTGGACAATTCTTTATGATATGATCATTTCCTTTACAGTACTTGCAAAACAATTTCTGCTTTTCTGTTTTCTTCTCATCTTTATCCTGGTTCTTCGATTGTGCAGCATTTGCAGATTTTTGCTTACTAGTAGAAGAGCCCCATTTTCCTTTGCCCTTCTGACTAGCCAGGAAAGCTTGATCTGCAACTCGCATAATGGACCTGTTCTGCCTGGATTGATCTTCCTGCAACAGAACAGAGACTAACTCCTCAAATGATAAGGCATTTGGATTGCCTTTCATCATCAACCGAAGAGTAGAAGCAAAACTCTGATATGAGTCAGGAAGACCATTAAGAACGTTCTGCACAAGTGAGCTATCTGGTATAAACTCATCAGCAAAAATCAACTGTTCCTTCAAATCTTTGATCTTCGTTAGGAAACTGTCCATAGAATCACCTTCACTCATGTGGTCACTCTCCAACTGTTTTCGGAGGTAAGCAACACGAGCCTCATTCCTAGCTTGGTACAATGTGGTAAGTGTATCCCAAGCATCCTTTGCTGTTCTGCAAGAGAGAATGTGAGGAATAATGGCACGTTTGACAGACAAAGCTATCAATGCATGTGCCTGGGCATCTCTGCCATCCCAGTGAATCTGCTCTACAGTAGGTGCAACAGAAACAACAGCACGAATAGGAATCTGTGGAATATCATCTTCGACACCATCTTCACCAGCTCCAACACCTATATTTGCAGTACCTGTCGTTACAGGTGTAACAGGACGTCTTTCAACACCCTGCACAATGTTCCACAGTCCTTTTGCAACCAATACATGTCGCATCATATAAGCCCATAATGGGTAGTTGGTACCATCCAACTTATCCTCAACAGCCAACATACGAAATACATCACTGCTTTCAGCCATGGCCAGTGACTAAAATACCTTGATGCAGAAAATTGACTGTATCTCAAAAAGTTGAACAGAATTGCCCAGACGAGTTCTGCTAGACCTGTAGCAGACTTCGAGACGCTTAAACTGGCGAACAGAAACTGGTATATACCTTTGGCACAAAAAGACAAAATAGCCTGCACAAGCGCTGCGATAGTGCATTCGGAGGTTGAAACAAGCTCAGATCGCGATTTTGGCACCACACAGCAAAGCTATTTTGATCTCTGGAACACTCTGAGTATGCTCACCAAAATTCATGCGAATCTGAGACTGCAAACGGAGGAGTGTCAACGGCGCCCTAGATGAAGCGACGACCTGCTCTGATACCAATTGTTGGAGTTAGACGTCTGCGGAAGCACGCAAACATCACAAGGAAGAAGAAGCTTGGAGCACAACACACAATACTGAATGTATTACTAGAGAATGTACAAAGATTAGTAGCCCATTAGGGCAATAGGCGTATATACAAGCCGAGGGAAAAAAACCTCCTAAAGAGGGAAAAAAGTGTCCCGGCGGTCCTAGTGTGTTCACACACATCACTACCTAAATATATCAACAATAAGAGTCAATTGTCCAAGTCTTTTATCCAAAAAACCCAAAACATTTATAAAACCACCAAAATCATGGAACATGATGAGAACATTGAGCATGTGATTGAGACATCTCATTGTTTCTCTACTCTCGAGGAGTTAGAGTTATGTCTTCATCAAAATTCTAATTCGCACATCATTATTCTTTCTTCCTTTGATGAATATGCTCTAATCCAAAAGTACGCTCTCAATGTTGACAAGTGCTCAAATATTGATCCAAACCCATGATGCCTTAGTTGAAACAAAGTACAAAACTATAGACAAACAAATCAAACCCATAGCTCAACCATTATGCCAAGGAAGTAACAAAAAAACTATTTATGTGAAAAATCATCTAATTCTTTGGGATAAGAAAAACATAGGACATACATTCATTGATGAGACAATCAAACAGGTGAAAATTGGAAGAGATGATGACTTTTGTTTGCCAGCTGAGAGAGATAAATCTGAGACAATCATACGTAGCCATGGAAAAGCATTTAGTATGTATCCTCATGAGATTGATTGTGCAGATCCTAAGCTAGTTGCACCCATGATTATCTTTACTATTCCACATATTCCATGGAATCTTTGCCCTATACCAATTCCAAAGGCTCACTTCCCTGAGCTAATGAAACTACTTAAGGAGAAGATAAACATGAGATTTTTAGAGCCATCTACTGCACCTTACTCAAATAGATGGTTCAGTGTGCCTAAAAAGATAGGAAGCTATGTTTTATTTAAGATCATCAACTCGTCAATAAAGGCACCATAAGGAATGTAGGAAGAGGACCCATTGTAGATGAGTTTGCTTAATCATTTTCAAGACATTCTATCTATTCAATGGGTGATTTGTATTCTAGGTATGACCAATTCTGATTAGATATTGTAATTCATGACATAACCATAATAAAAACTCCTTTAGGCCTAGTGAGAATGTGTACTTTACCTCAAAGAGTGAATAATTATGTGGCTCATATGATGTGTGCTATGAATATGGTCTTACATTATCTTATCCCTCATATAACCATGCCATTCATTGATGATATTCCAATTAAAGGGAGTGAGGAACTTGTAAAGGACATTACTTTAGATTCGTCTGGATGTTGTAAATTTGTTCTTGACCATATCTCTAATTGTGAACGAATGTTTTAATGATTTGAATAGGTAGGTCTCACATTTTCCATAGAAAAATTTGTTTTTGGTGTCAATGAGATTCTTATTGTTGGACGTTTATGTGGTCATTATGGTCGAAAGCCATACCCATAAAATGTTGATGCCATTAGCAAGATTTTTGAAACATGTAACAATGTGAATGAGGTACGCAGGTTTCTTGGTGTATGCATCTTTTATGTTATTTGGATCCCACACTTTGCTCATGTTGCTGATTTCCTCTATTATTGTTCATCTTTCAATATAGCCATGCTTAGATGGATCTCATATATTAAGTTCATAAATCCTAAGTTAGTTCATATTTCAGTAAAGTCAAATTCAGTTGTTGATATGTTATCGAGAGCTAGATTTGATGATGATCTTGAAAGTGATCTAATAAAGAATATGAACTTAGTTGAATATGTTCCAGATATATGCGAGTATGAGCAATTTCATGAGTCTAAGTACGAAGATGAATGGAGAGACATAGAAAAGTATCTAAGTACATTGCAACCATTACCTAGTTCGACTATGAATAGATTTCGTAACATTAGGAAATGATCTTACAATTTTTTCTTATGGAACGTTTATGTTTGGAGACATGGTAAAGGTAAGGTTAAGAGTCCACAACGAGTCCTAGGAAAATGAGGACGTCAATTGCAAGTAATGAAGGAAATGCATGAGACATTATGGGCAGGTCATAGAGGATTTTTTGGAACATATGAAAAAAGTAGTACCTATTATCGGCCTAAGTTGTATATTGACATTAGTAGCTATGTTTCTACATGTTCTACTTTTCAACTTCATTTGTCAGTCAAACATAGTGATCTGGTGCATCCTACTTATCAACCCTGTATTCACTACAAGTGGATAGTAGATCTTGTAACTATGCCTAAAGGTACTGACAAAATGTGTTACATTGTACTTGCAAGAGAAAACTTAACTAATCATGTAGAGGTACGTGCATTATGATCTAAGACCACTTCCAATGTTTGCAAATCATTGCTTGAAGATGTTATAAGTCACTTTGGGTCCATAAAGAAGGTAGTTGTTGATCGTGGAGAGTTAGATGCGAGAGAAGCTAAAGAATTATTTGAACATCACGGTATTCATTTGTCTCTCACTATTGCATATAATCCAGAGACCAATGGTAAAATAGAGAGAGGGCATCCACCTATTGTGATAGCCATATCTAAATCATGTAAGGGTGACATTAAACAATGGCCTAGATTCTTACCCTTTGCACTTTGGGTAGATAGAATGACATGCACATGTACCACAAGGTATATGCCTGTTGAACTCATGTACTGTCAAAAATCATTGTTTTCAATTTAGTCTCATATTTCTGCATGCTCAAATCTGAATTGGTCTAAAAACATGTCTACCGATGATTTTTTGAGTTTGCACATTAAACAATTGAAACAAGGTAAATTAAAACTTGATGCTGCTGTTGAAAAATTAAGAGAATCTAGAATGAAGAACAAGATTTATATTGACAAAACGCATCAATTGCATCCTAAGCCGATTAAAGTAGGAGATTGGGTGATCATTTATGATAGTACATTTGACGCTCAATATGATGCATGCAAAAAATCTCTCAACGGTGGTTTGGGCCATACATTTTATCAAAATTCAACAACAATTGTACATATGTTCTTTGTGAATTAAGTGGTGTTGCATTAAAAACTTTGATTCTAGATAAAGGGATAAAGCTATTCAAGAAATGTGATAATGATGCGTACATTTTGGATGAGGACATTAAAGAAGATGACAACAATGAGGCTGATTCATAAACAAGAGTATCCATGATAAAAAAATAGAAATTAAAAAAATTAAAAAATCAAAGAATAAGAAAATAAATAAATAAAAATATCATTTCTTTTTCAAGTTCATATTGCTTTGTTTTTTCAAGTTCATTCCACTTTTTTCCCATTCTTTCTTGTTTCCAATTTCACTTCATGCATGTTTCTTTTCAATCTTTGCATTGCATTGCATATCCACATCACTTGAGTCAAATGGGCAAATGATGATTTCTCTACTTGTGTAAAATTATATCTTAAGTGGTAATTTATCTACTAAGAAATCGGTTATAAAGTAGGATTATGGAAAGATAGGTCATGTAAACTTGGAGGTTTATTTTGGTAACATGACTTTCATATATAAACATGCACATGTATCTTGTATCGAATGCATAATTATTGAAGTCCTAGCTCGTGCTACTGCATGTTTCTACATCCTTAGTCCACCTCACAACACTTGTATCAGATTTTAGACAACTATTCTCCATCACCAAAAATGGTTGTACCTTCTATCGGGGTTTAATTTATCCCCATCATTAAAAAAAGGATAAGTTGCTACATGTTAGTAGGAAGTTTACACTTTCTTCCACCCCACAAAAGTGAATGTAACCATAAAGTCGCCGAATCATCAAAAAAGGAAAGAGAGAGAGCAAGCCAAAAGAAGCTTAGGAGACATAGCAGAATAAATCACGGGCTATATCGGAAAATTTATGCATTAGTGGAGTTTAATATAAAAGGACTCAATACATCCACTTCGACTTCATATTGATGCTTGTTTGTTTTCTTTCTTGTTGTCAATGTTTCTTGTTCATTTGCATATATGTTGCGTATTTGTTCATGCATGTTCATGTTGCTTGTTTCAATTCTTTCTTTCATGCAAATTTTGCTTCATGTCATAGTGCCTACTCATTTATATATATGATCAATTTTTTCTTCCATGTTTCTTATGTTGCCTATAAAATAATTTGATGCCTACAACTTTTTGTTTTTTAGAAAGACTAGAGTGGTGCTTCCGGAGGAATTGCATGTTTAGTGGGGGCGAATGTCATCGAGATTTTCTCTCCTCTCTCATTCATGGAGGCCTATAGGGAACACATTCGGTGAAGGTATCCAAAACTCCATGAGAAGTCCAAGATGCATCAAGGATGTCAAAGGGAGCTCACATGCAAACTTTGGAAGAAATCAAGCCAATCCAGGATAGCGATCAAAGCTCGTCAAATTTTGAAAATTAAGGTAAAATTTTCAATGTCTCCAAATCACATGAAAATTCATATACTTGTAAAGCCTATCAAAGGTAGTCTATAACTTGAATTTCACATGAAAATGGATTCTCTAGCACATTGATATGCCATGTGCATTTTGTAAAAAAATATAATTTTTCCACTTAGACCCTACAAAATCTTGTATAGGAATTTTTTTTAGCCATATGGTTTGGCATGTATAAAGATCATGTGTGGCGACATATTTGTAAAAATTTTCAAGGCTATCAGAGCTTCCTAAACACCTTAATGCCACCTTACAAACTTCTAAATGGGAGTTTTTTTTGCATATTCCTAAAGGAGACCTTTCAAAACATAGCCTACAAATTTTTATCTTCATCAAAGGATATTTGGAGGGTTAAAGAGCACAAAATCTAGTTTTCAAGGTCGTCGCAGTTTCCTAGAATAAGACAATTGAAGGCTTGAAGGGCTACCACATGGCAAACAATGATTGAACCATGTTGTACGATCAGGATGAGCTCACATTCAAGGTGGAGATGCACTAAAGCTTAAAGCAAGGAGGATCCACGAGTTTTTTTCATCCAATAAGCCTTTTTTTGATGGTCAAAGATCAACAATGCAAAGTTTGTTAAAAAAGAATAGTTTATCTTATCCAAATTGATGTCAGCGCTAATCCGACGGTCGAGATCTTTCCCAGATCCAATGGTGGAGAATGAATGTGCATAATTTTTCCATCTTTGCCCTAGATATCATATAAAGAGCCAATCTTAGTCATTCATTTGATAAATCTAATGGTTGTAATAAAAAGTAGTTGATCTTAGGGTTGAGAGTTGATTTCTCTAGATCCAAGGGCCCAACATTAAAAAAACTATAAAAAACCCCCTCCAAGCTCATAGAGCATCATTTTTAGGCATCCATAGGGCCCTTGCTAGCACATGGTTTCCTTGAGAAGATCACCCTCAGTTGAGCATATGAGGATGCAAGGTGGGCTAGTAAGAACATAGTTCCTAGAATCAATTTTAATCTATACTTCCAATCTAGGACAGGCTCATAAACCCAATGGTTTCTCTTTCTTTGCTCACCCTCAGTGGAGCATGTGAGTGAGTTAGAGTTGGTTTTATGAGTCTTAGACTTCTTTAGATACATAGTGCGATCCTAAAAATATATAGGGTCCATTGAAGTGGAACCTATCCTCTTACATGTGACATTCGATTGAAAGGTCATGGTGGGAGGGTCGTGCAGACTGCCTTTGACTAGTAGAATGCTTAGTTTGACGTATCACAATACTCATATACATGTATTTTGTTAAAATATCTTTTAGTTCATGACTCTTGAATCTTGTCTCTTAGTCTCTTATGTCTTTTTACATGTCTCCTTCTATCTCTTTCTATGTGTGAGAAGGCTCGGTAGTCTTGCATTGAACCAGTGAGGATGATCCATTGAGATTGAGAGAATAAGTTTCTATTCATTCATAAATCATGACTCACATGCATTCATACCATCCACAAACACCCATGCATATTTTATTTTTGAAAGTGTATAAGAAGCTCCATCCTTGGACCATTCTTCCTTTTGAAATTGATTCATGTGTGTGGTTTTCTTTTTGTTCTCATCATGCATACATCCACAAGAACCCATGCATATGAATTAAATTTTGGAAAGAAGCTCCATTTTTTTGGACCATTCTTCCTTTTGAAATCGATTCATGTGAATGGTTTTCTTTTGTCCTCATCATTCATGTTCATGGGTTTATCTTGCACTCATATGTCCCCCCTTCTCATAATCAAATCATGAAATCTCTCCTCTTCATACCCAACTACCTTCACATTTTGATAACCAAGACCTTCGAACACTCACTACCTTCATACACTTTGCATATTCTGCAACCGGATCCGATCCACCTGGATTGTGATCACCTCCACAGCATACATGACCCTTTTACATTGCTCATGTGACATTAATGTTTGATAAAAATTAAAACAAAACATTGGATCACTCGTCAGTCCTCATTTTACATGCAATTGATCAAAGAGATCTCCAATGTTCAGGTCTTTGCTGCACTTATGAGCTCTAGCAATCTCTTTCTAAATCCCTGTTTTCTAATATCTCTCTTATTCTCTCTCTCTCTCTGTCTCTCTCTCTCTCTCTCCTTCTTTCTACCTCTTTCTCTTTCAATTTCTGTCTCTCACTCTCTCTCTTTCTGTTTTTTCTTCTCTCTTTCTCTCTCTCTCTCTCTATTGCAAGTTATTCAAGAAGTTTACCAAGCATAAAATATGGCTAATTATTGTAAGTACAATTTTCATTGTTTTTATATCATTTAAATTGTTTTATTTTCATTTATTAACATGATCACACTTACTCATTCATATGCATATATACACATATACATGAGTATGCATGCTCACACATATACACACACATACACATGCACATACACATACACATACACATACACATACACATACACATGCATATACACAGAGACACACATACGCATATGCACATGCACAAACATATCTACAAACACATAAAAGGACATGCATGCATGCATTATTGCATATACACATACACATACACACATACTTATACACATGCATATGCATATTCATATTCATGCACATACACATGGATACACATGGAGATGCATGCACATGCACATGCATTCTCATACATATACACATGCATATACATACACACACATATGCACATACATTTACACATACACATGCACAAACATATATATACACACACATACACATGCACATATGTACACACACATGCACATACACTTACACATACACATGCACATACATACATATACACAAACATACACATGCACATACATACCCACATACAATTATACATACACATGCACATACATACATATAAACACTCATATACTTACACATACATACATATACACTCACATACACATGCACATACGTACACACACATGTACATACACTTACACATACACATGCACATACATACATATACACACACATACACATACACATACACATACACATGCACATACACACATGTATGCACATACACTTACACATACGCATGCACATACATACATATACACACTCATACACTTACACATACACATGCACATACATACATATACACAACCATACACATGCACATACACTTACACATACACATGCACATACATACATATACACACACATACACATACACATGCACATGCACATACACACACATATGCACATACACTTACACATACACATGCACATACATACATATACACACTCATACACTTACACATACATACATATATACACACATAGACATGCATATATACCTACACATACACATACACACACATATATACACTTATACACATATGCAAACACATGCACATACACACATATACATACATATGTCTATACACACATATGCACATACACTTACACATACACATACACACATGTATGCATAAAGCATATCTAGATGCACATATATACACAGACATATACATGCATATAGACACACTCACATAAATATAGATATATACCTACATGTGCATACATACATTTTATACACACACAAATACATGCACATACATACATATATACGCACAAACACATATAATATGAATCAATTATATGATTAAAGTAATAAATCACATGTTAAAAGTAAACACTAATAAAATCATTAAAACAAGACTTTTCATTAATTAGAATCAAAGACACAATTTAAAACATAACTAAAATGAGAAAATATATAAATATTAAAAAAATATGTATATCAATGTAAAATATATATCCAATGTGATATATCACTCATCATGATCATCCTAATCCATGTCATCCTGTAAGTCCTTATCATCATTATCATCGTCATGATCATCATCATGATCATCTACATGATCTGATGTATCTGTAGTGGCATCATGGGCAGAGGTGTGAGCACTCTATGACAATCAAGATCGTCCCGCCTGTGTCTATCTCTCCACCTCATCCATATTTGCCTCTCCATAATACTCTTGTATTATATATATCTATTAACAAACATGAACAAATAAAACATATAAAACATCAATAAAAATAAATAATTATATAAAAACTAATAATACTCACAAAAGGATGATCTTGCATGTACTCACTTAGACATCGATATCCAAAATGTGTAGCAAAATCGATTTCCTTTTCCCTAGGATAACGACCATAATCCTTTCGCCGCATTGAAACAAATAAAAAAGATTAATAATTAGTGTTTTAACTAAAATTTAAAAAATAGTTTCAATAATACATATACTTACAAATGTAGCTACAAAACCATGATGGCCCATTTGGCTTACGTGTGATGTATGACTAGACTCAACTCTCTTCTGTTGAGGAAATGATTCCTAAAGACTTAGCTATCTGTGAAAAAACTACCATGTCTTAGGTGGTATGCTAGGTCTTCTCTTATTTTATTCTACCATACAATATCCCCTCTTATTTTAAACTCAAACAAAGAAAGGATCAGAATATAAAAAAACTTTAAATTTATAAACATGCATATATAGACACACATACATACACTTACACATTCATACTTACACTTATACACACACACATACACATACACATACCCACACATATAAATGCACATACATACATACTAAATACATTCTCACACACATACATATACACAAACACACACATACATGCATACACATACACATATACATACACTTACACATAGATATATACACTTACACATACATACATACGCACACATACACATACCCACATATATACATACACACACATACATACTAAATACATGCACACATACACACAAATACACATACACATATACATACACTTGCACATACATACATATTGCACTTACACAAACATACATACACACACATACCCACACATACACATACATACACACATACATGCATACATATACACACATACACATACACATACTCCTAGACACATGCATACACACACATACATAACACGCGAACATACACATACACATATATACACAC
Organism: Ceratopteris richardii; assembly: GCA_020310875.1. Taxonomy (NCBI): domain Eukaryota; kingdom Viridiplantae; phylum Streptophyta; class Polypodiopsida; order Polypodiales; family Pteridaceae; genus Ceratopteris; species Ceratopteris richardii. The sequence goes on from CM035429.1 coordinate 77,551,578, forward strand.
ATATGTACACTTAGACATACATACATACACATACCCACACATATAGATACAAACACATTCATAATAAATGCATGCACACATACACATTTATACACATACACCCATGTATACATACATACATACATCATACATTTGTAGTTTTGTATGTGTATTTATATATCAAAATGTGTATTTGTGTATATGTGAATATGTGTGTATGTGTAAATGTGTACATGTGAATGTGTATGCATGTAGATAATCAGATTATTAATATCTACTACCTTTATTTGCTACACAATCAGATTCTTATCAATCAGAGGGAAATCCACCAATGTCTCCTAATCGTGCAAGGACTACTTAATGTAAGTATATCAAAATTTTAATTCTAATATTTGATAGATACATACATGACTTATATATGCTTTTTTATTGTTATATTATAATCAGATTCTGATCCATCAGAGGGTAGTCCACCACCTCCTATCCATGCAACAACTTCACATGTGTCCTTTGATAGGAATTATGATGATTTTTACTATCATGAGCATATTATATGTTGGTGTATTTTTTTTAATCGCACGTATCAAAGACCATGATTGGAATGTTTTGAACATGAGGTAGAGTATGGTAGTTTTGAGCATACACCACCACTTGATCAACGTGATAGTGCTTGGGTATGTATTGATTATATAAATTAATGTCATTATTTTATTTGAAAATCATATACAAAAACAAATTATACTTAATATATAGGAATATTTGCTCGATGATGATGATGATTCTCATAATAATAATGCTAATATACCTTGTACATGTCATGGACTTTCCATTCATCAATTACAAGTAGAGTTTTCTCACCTCTTGGTTTATAGACCGAAACATCTAAAGATTATCCATTGCCAACTCGTGATCGTCCTCTCGTGATAGAAGAAGATATGGAGGATGGAATAGAGGATCACTTTCTTCAGATGGAGAGGTTTTCAACTTTTGGGATAATTTGCTATATGATTGCTCCCTCCACTATTACTGGTGTTGGTCATGGTCTCTTTATTGTAGAGGATTTGTATGTGATTTCAGTCACTCTTATGTCATTTTATGGTCCTATATATGGATGGGGAGATTGGCATTGACCTACACGATATGTTCAAAGCATGATTACTTATGGATTATGTGTAAATGCAACTTCTCTTACTAGTAGAGGGATTACACATGCAAAAAATGAAAGATTATATATTAATGGAAGACCTTACACGAATGAAAATATAGCAGGTTTAATAAACAGTAATCAAGGATATAATAGTTAATTGACTAATTGCACATTTGAGGAGCATGAAAATATTCATGAATCACCATACATGAGTAGAAATGTAGCACGATACATAGTTTTCAATGCTATTACTTCATTACATACTGGAGATGATTTATTAGTGAATTATGGATGGTGTAGACCTCCAAGAGCACCTTTTACCTAGAGAGCAATGAAAACGTTCTATCCATCTATCATGTGTTGCATTGAAAACTCTAATCCATTGAAACTCTTTTCAAATTAACTTTTAAAGTTTACTTTTCATTAATTTATGGAATACTAATGATTTTTACTCATGTGCGTAGATTCTGAGGTATGATCTTCAACCACACCATTCAAAGTTGCCAGTAAGACCTCATTTATTAGAAGCTTCCATGAGGAGGCTATGAAAAAGTGATCCTATCGAATATGCAGGATTGAAAAACCTATACTCAAAAGAAGATAAAGTATAAGATTTTTGCGATAATGATGAAGATGATGGCATGGCAAATTTTATTGAGGATTGATATCAAAATGATAGGAAAAGCATTGATATTTCCAAAAATGAGAAATATCTTTGAGAAGAATGTCTAAAGCATATATATGAAGGAAGTTTCTTAACATGACTAAATGCAAGCTTACTTATTCTCAAACTTAAAAATCGATTTGGATGGAGTAACATATCTATTTTGGCACTATTAATGTATAATTTTTAATTTTCTATCTATTTATTTATTTATTAATTTTCATTCATATCACCTTTTTTCATGAACTTACAAGTTACTATTTGAAAAGTTTTTACCAAGCAAGAATATTCTTCCTACATCACATGATGAAATGAAGAAGATAATCAATAAACTTGGTAAAGATAATTATTGTATACATTCATGTCCTAACGATTATCTTTTATATAAATGTGAATATGCAGACTCTTTAACATGTCCAAAATGTCAATCTCCTCGATATAACAACGAAGAGGGTAAAATTCCAAAAAGGGTGTTGAGACATTTTCCATTGCCTTATGGGCAAAGGATTATGGGGATTAGTTAGCAGCAAGGAGCCAACGCCTCATGTACATGATCAACCACTTTAAGGGCAGGTCAAGGCACTTAATCAATGGATAGAAAGGGATGTCAGAGTTATATTCATTCTATCCCAACACATAAGCAATAGCATGATATGCATATACAAGACTTAGACACATCCAAGAAGGTTTGGGAGACCTTGGAGAGATTTTACTCCTCATCAGCAAAGGCAAGCCTAAGATTCAGATCAAGAATGAGCTAAATAATCTTACGAGAGCACCAAGTAAATGACGATGATCTAGAGTCCATTGTGATGGATACTTACTTTCACTTAGAGGAGGACTATTTATAAGACATAGGAGTGTTGAACCAAAAAGAAGAAGAACCTCTCACAAGCATTAAAACGATAAATTCAAAGGATGGAAGTCAAGGAGATCAAAAGAAAAAGAAGAGAAAAGCAGTGAAACAAGAAGAGGAGGAATCATTGTTTGAAGTACTAGAAAATTTTAAAAAATATGAAGTGGAAGACCGAAAGATTTTGGTACGAATGCCTAAGAGTTATAAGAGAATCATATGATAACAAAGAAAAGACCAAGAAAATTGTTGTAACCATTGAAGGAAATCAAGAGTGATGCACGTACATTGGAGATGACCTAAGTGCAAATGAAGAAGCGGAGCTTGTAGCTCTATTAAGGGAATATAGGGACGTGTTTGCATGGCACTATAGAGACTTGAAGGGAGTAGATCCAAAAATTTTCTCTCATACTATACCCATGGGCTGATGCCAAGCCCACCAAACAAAAACCCTACACATATAATGACACTTATGCAGCTAAAATAAAAGAAGAGATTGACAGGTTGATTGAAGCTAGATTTATCTATGAGATTGAGCATACTGAATGGATGTCCCCCATTGTAGTGGTGCCCAAGAAGAATGGGAAATAACGAGTGTGTATTAACCTTAAAATAGTTAATGCTACTACTATCAGAGATAGTTATCTGCTTCCAATCACAGAACATTTATTGGAGCGTGTTGCAGGCAAGGAAGTTTATAGCTTCCTTGATGGATTTTCATGCTACTACCAAGTAGCCATTGCCCCATAAGATCAACACAAAACGTCTTTTGCCACAGAGTGGGGAGTCTTCGCATTTTGTGTGATGCCATTTGGGCTCACAAATGCACCTGCAACTTTCCAAAGGCTCATGTGTCATGTCTTCAAAGAGTTCTTGCGAAAGAGCTTAGAAGTATATGTGGATGATTTGTGCTCATTCCCAACAAAGAAGATACCACATCCCTGAGCTTAGACAGATCTTCAACAAGTGTAGAGAATATCGGGTGTGTCTGAACCTAGAAAAGTGTGTTTTCATGGTACGCCAAGGTAAAATCTTAGGTCACATTGTTTCTAAGAATGGAATATCAATAGACGAGGACAAAGTAAGAGCCATAGCAGAGTTACCAAGACCAAGGAATGTTAAAGAGGTACAAGCCTTTATGGGCCATTGTGGATATTACCGTAGGTTCATCCACATGTATGCAATCATAGCTAAACCTCTTTATGGGTTGTTGACAAATTTTGAGTGGAACGATGAATGTGAGAGTTCCTTAAGTGAGCTGAAGAGACGTTTGTGCTCAGCACCAATACTAACCACTCTTGATTGGAATAAACCATTCCATGTCCATGTGGATGCATCCAATCATGCTATAGGATGTGTGCTAGCACAACCCATAGGTGAAGGAAACTTAGATTTGCTGATAGCATATGCTAGTAGGCAATTGAATGCTGCTGAATGAAATTATATGACAACGAAAAGAGAAGGCTTAGGCGTGGTATATGCCATGAAGAATTTTAGACACTATCTATTGGCCAACAAGTTCAAATTTTTCACTGATCATCAAGCTTTATTATACTTGGTCAATAAACCTTGCAATACTGGCTGCTTAGTAAGATGGTTCCTCTTACTAATGGAATACGACTTTGAAGTGGTTGTCAAGAAAGGTAGGACCCACCTTAGGGTAGACCATCTTTCTCGCATCACTTCAGGAGAGCCACCGCAAGGAGTGTCTGACGAACTACCTGAAGCTTATCTGTTCAATTTAGAGATTATTCCTAAATGGGAAAATAAGTTGGTACCAGTCCTAACCTTCGGCCCTGCAAACAAGAATGTGAAAACAAACAAAGAAGAAATCGTAAGATCACAAAAATATTAAATATTGGCAAGCAGCATGTACAAACAAGATACAAATGGTGTATTAGCTTGTTGTGTCGAGGATGATGAACATAGCAGTTGGTTGCAACAAGCCCATGAAGGATCACTAGGAAATCACTATTCTAAACAACGAACATTGCAAAATCTAAAATTTTTAGGAGTGTATTGGCCTAGCATGGACAAAGAAATACAAGAATGGATCAAGAATTGTCTAGTGTGTCAGGAGAGACCCCTAGTGGAGCATGCCACCCTTTATCACATGTCATTAATTCCAGACTGGAGTGCTCCATTGGTGGACTTTATGAGATCGGGGACACTACCTAGTGAGGCTAGTCTAGCAAGAAGACGAAGCATGGAGCACGAGGCTAAAGACTATGCCTTAGTAGGTGATAACTTATACCGAAGTGGCAAAGACGGTTATTTAAGACTATGCGTTCATGAATCAGATTATTTGAAAGTCTTAGAAACTGCACATAGTGGTGTTGTAGGTGGACACTTTGGTCCTGACCAAGTAATTAAGACCATTCTATTCTCAGGACTCTGGTGGCCCACTCTTCATATGGATGCACATACTTATATGCAGAAATTTGACACATGCCAACGTGCAGAATATCCGATAAGGAAAGATGAGATGCCTTTGAGACCAATGATGGGAGGACGTGCATTCTCGAAGTAGGGAATATACTTTGTTGGTCCTATTAACCCCCCAGCTAGAAACTCCCATGTTGAATACATCATTGTCGCCACAAATTACCTTACAAAGTGGGTAGAAGTAAAAGCCACAACAAAGAATGATGCTCAAACGATGGCTAAGTTCTTATTCAAAAATGTATTCACTAGATACGGGTTACCAATAGAGTTGGTAAGTGATAGAGGCATGCACTTCTTGAACGAGGTCATTGAAAATCTCCTTCAAGAATTCATGGTAATACATAAGAAGTTGGCCCCCTATCATCCACAAGCTAATGGAAAAGCTGAGAGCACCAATAAGATCCTATGTAATGTATTGACAAAACTTGTCAATAATAAACGCTTTGATTGGGACAAACAACTACATCATGTTGTTTGGGCTTATCAAGTTGCCTATAAAACGGTACTCAATGCCACCCCATTTCAGATGGTCTTTGGACATAATGTTGTGCTACCATTGGATTTCCGAATCCCAGCCTTAAAAGTAGCACAAGAGCATGAGTGGAATGGACATGAGATGTCATATAGGATCTTTGATCCAGAACGCTTAGGTGAGACGAGGCTAGGAGCGGCAGCAGGCATCTATGCTACAAAGAAAAGACAAAAGGCATACTTTGATGCCCATGTAAAGGATAAAGGATTGAAAGAGGGAGATCTAGTGCTAGTTTATACGCTAAAACAACATGCCCGAAAATTGGAGAAACGAGATATGGATCCATGATCATTAATAGAATCTCTACTAGTGGAGTGGTTCAATTAGCCACTCTAGAAGGTGATGTCTTGCCGAAAATTAGTGGTTGTAGAGTCAAGTTATATCAGGAACCTCTCACAGAGGAAATGCTAATGAGACTCAACACTGCTAAGAAGCGAAAAGAAGAAGAGTTGAGGGTCAGAGAAGAAGCACAAGCGGAGGTGAGAGAGCGCATACGGCGAAATAAGTTAAGGAGACTAGGCCTAGATGTCAACACAGAAGCCCCAAAATATCACATGGACATGTGCCAAAAATTGGGCACAATTACTTCTTGAATCATCGACCGCCACCCCTTTGTGACCATAGAGGTAGGACAAGGAAAGAGTGTAAGGACTGTAAGAGCATTGGTTGACTCAAGTGCAGCAACTAGCGCAGTTAGACTTTCATACTGTCAAGACCTGCAATTGGACATCAAACCCATAGAAGCATATCTCATAGGATTGGTGTTGGTGTAAATTGCAAGCCTACACATTTGGCTCAAAGGATACATTGAAGTCTACACATACATGAAGAAGCATAGGAACATATGCTAGTGGTTAATTACCACTTTACCTCATTGTAAAAGTCAAATTGACTTGGAATCTTTTTGTAACCACCTACCAAAGTGAGTCGTGGAAAAAGTAGTTCATTTGATTGAAGGAATATATCCAAGCATTTAGGAGCTTGATCATAGGAAGCCAAAATTTGAATTTGAATTCAAATCTTTGCTCATTACATATAAAAAGTGAACATGAAAAGTCGCGGGTAAGAGTGATCATTTCCCGAGTATCATTCTACTATTTTTGAGTGTGTGTGTGAGGACTATACTATAGCCTACACCTCTCTACACCATTAGGCAATGTTATTCATGCCAATGGGATTGTATACAAGTGTTCATTAATAGATACATTTACATCATTCATCTCTGAGTTCTTTGTTAGTCTACTCAAAAGTCTGTCAACTTGTCAAGGGCATATCTCGGTCAATTCTTCACCAAATTCAGTGATTCAAAGCTTGTTGGATTCAGCGCAAAGTCATATACATGCTGTCAAAGTTTGAAGTAATTCTATTCAGCCATTTCAGAGAAATCTGCGTCGAGGTGAACTCTAGTCATTTTCTGCTACAGTCCTAAAAAGTCGGGGGTATAGCTAAACTTGCTAAATTGATTTCTCTTAGCATAGTTTATCTTTTTACATCGTTTCACTTGCGAATGGTAACTTACTAAGATAATTAAATACTCCTAGAAGGAATTTTATCAATTTCTACTGTGCTGGTCACACTAAGCAAAACATTCAGCAGGTGTCAAGGAAAAAATAGAAGGTTTTCTTGAGTTTTTGAACTTCCAGGTTATCTGTTTTGGTTCAATCATTACACACATCACTTCCAAACTACTGTTGAAGCTCAAGGTCAAGGACACAGCATGGAAGCGCATCAAGGAAGTAGACACACAAGAAGAAGGAGCAAGTAGGGAGCTCCAAGAAGCACCTGTCAAATTTTCAGAAGAAATCCCTACAAAAATAGTGATTTTTATCACTAAAAACCATTGTAAATACCATTTTCCATTTTTGTAACTCCATTTTGTTCAAGCCGAGGAGTCCTCGAGCTTGAGGAGTATTAGATCTACCATCCTACCAATTTTCATAATTTTTAGACTCCGTTTGAGCCCCCAAATAAGCCCTGGAACCTATTTTTTAACTAGGCCGGACACTAGGTCTGGACAGGGCCAAAACCACTCAAAAACTATAAAAAGGGCTGGAGAGCTCATTTTTGGGGTTAGCTTGTTGTAGATTTCAGTTTTGTAAGAGAGCTCTTTGGTAATCGAAGCTTTCCATTGTTCCACTCTTTGCTCTTACCTTGTGTCGTGTGTGTGTATGTGTGTGCATGCTTGTGTGCTTTCACTCACGCACTTGTGCCATCACTTGCTCGCGGTCTTCATACCGGTCCTCACGTCTCCACGGATTGACATTTATGAGGTGTATCTCCTCACGTTGGTACTCACCATTGTGCTAGAGTGACACCAAATTTGGCGCCGTTGCCGGGGAGAGAGCTTGGAGGACGAGCGTGTGACGGTAAGACGTAGAGTAGCGACATTGGAAGGTAAAAAAATCATCATTTTCAGTTCAGTTTTTGAATTTCCCTTCTTCTTCATCTTCACCATCATCACCATCTCCACCCACCTTCATCTTCTCAGTTTTTTCCATTTTTTTGAGTACATTCACCTTGTTTGTACTTGTGGTTGTGAGCAAGAAGCTTAGAGAGGGTGTAGAACAGAGGCGCTGAAGAAGTGGTACCAAAAACAACAAAAAAATCTGAGTGAACAGTCGGACAAGACGAACCTGCACCAAGTATCGTGAGCTGCAGTGTTGAGTATCGCGGAACCTGCGCCAGCGATCGTGAATGAGCAAAAGAGCAAACTGGGTTGCACAGAGTAAGGGAAGGTGTTAAAGAAGATAGAGAGGCTCTCAAGGTGAGCAAACACCCATTTAATCTATACTTTCTCAGTAAATCAAGTGTGGAAAGGGAAACGATCTGCGTCAAGTATCGTTTGGTACTGACAGAGGTGAAAAAAAGTGATTTGGGGTGATATAGAGAGTGAGGAGAGGGGAGAAGGACTAGGAAAACAAGGGCATCAAAACAAAACTTAAAAAAATCTTGCAAAAATCTTGGCAAAGGGTCAAGTATCGTTTTGCTCCCGCGGTCGAGTATCGCGATACCTGACAAGTATCGTGAATCTCCTGTGGTTGAGTATCGCGATATTTCCCTCCGATCGTGTATCGTTTCATACCGATCGCGATACTTGGCCAGCGATCGTTTTCTCCAGCGATCGTTTGTGAGAGATCGTTTGCCAAAGATCGTTTCATCAGCGATTGTTTCGCAAAGATCGTCGATCGAGTATCGTTTGGTTCAGCGATCGCGATACCTAGCAAGTATCGAGTATCGTTTCGAGTCAGCGATCGTTTGCCAGCGATCGTTTGCTCAGATATCGTTTTGTCGTGTATCGTCTGGATCAAAGATCGTGTATCGTTTGGCTTAAGTATCGTGTATCGCTTCACAGAGATCGCGATACTTACCAACTATCGTGTATCGTTTTGATTCAGGTATCGTCGATCGTTCTGAGCCAAGTATCGAGTATCGTCTGGAGCTAAATATCGTTTTGCCCGAGTATCGTGGATATCAAGTATCGCGATATTTCTCAACTATCGTGTATCGTGGAGTTTGCTCACGATACTTATTGAAGATCGTGTATCGCCTACTTCAGGTATCACGATACATACCAAGTATCGTGTATCGAGTTCCTCAGGTATCAAGTATCGTGTCCTATGAATGTCATGTATCGCCTGATTTGAAGCATTTTCTGAGAGACCCTGTTTCCCTGTTTTAGCCCCAAAACCCTGAACTGGCATAACTTTCTCATACGGAATCCGTTTGCTGTGATTTTGGTTTTATTGGAAAGCTCGTGGGTTTTGTTACTATTAATACCAGGATTATTAGATAGGGTATTTTGAAGTTGACCCTCAAGGGAACTAGAAAACCAAGGAGTTCCAAAGGATTTTGAGCAATATAAGAGAACTTTGGGACTAGAAGCCAAGGCTTATGAACCTGAGATCTGGCAGACACTTAGGCAAGGATAGACAAAGCATTAGGTCATCTGAGGCTAGTGTCAACCATACATCCAAGTCTTGGCCTCAACAGCTTAGTGGTTATCCTTACACACGAAGTTCAGAAACCAGTGACTCGGAAATGTCTTTTAGCATGGAAAGACCCACACGTAGCTCAGGCATTGCCTATTTACAGACACCAGAAGGTCCCTATAAGACCCAACTGGAGTATATCAGGACCAACCAATTAGGTGCTCGCATCTATGAGGATGGTCTAAGGCGATCAGTGGTTCAACTCAAAAATCCTGACCAACCCTTTGGACTTGAACACCCAGTGGTCAAGTTCGAGGAGGGTGCTTACATTGATAAGGAAGGAACCATGTATGTGGTTACCAACTTACCAGATAGGACAGATGAGTTTGGAAATATCATCCTTGAGAATGAGATAGGAGACCTAGAGCAAGGAGACCTAGGAGGAGAACCCAAGACCCCTAGAGGTAAGTCAGTCTTAACCAAAGTGCTCACTCCAGAATGGGTTCCTCAAGATAACAAAAGCATAGAACTATTCGTGAATAGAGAAACGGAGGAAGCCTTTTGGAGATTTAGGCCAGATCAACCCAGCCCAGTAGTCACCATCTATGAATTCAAGGATCCAGAGATACCAGGGAAAGTTGTCTATCTAGATCACACATCTCAAAAATTATTCTTGGTATCAGATCATGACAGACATGCTTACACGTGGCAAGGTGAATCAATTTTCCCTCCACCGAGATCTAATGTTTCCCAGGGCCTCCAAGGAGCCGGATCATCCAAGGCTCATGAAACCCAGAGGGAAAGAACTAGAGAGAGACCGGAGGTAAGTTTTGTAGACACTGTAGGCAGAGATAGATCAGGATATGGAATGGAAAGACCTGAAAGGGAGAGACATAAAGCTCATAGGCACCAAAGAGATGAACATGATTTTCCATTGCCTAGACCACGAGAGCACTCAAGAACCCTTAGACCGTCTCAAGTGGTTAAGACAATGAAGAACTACTTTGATGGATTTGGAGATCCTTATGATCATGTGGCGGAGTTCAAACAAGTGCTAAGAGCTGAACAGGTTGAAGACTTATTCACCCAGTTCGAGGCATTTGGTTTGACTCTTAAGGGTACTGCCTTAGCTTGGTTTCAACCTCTAAAGAGTCGCAACTATAGAGAGATAGGTCAGCTGCTAGAAGAATTCATTGTGGAATTTTCCAAGAGTGGTATCAGGCATAACACATCATCCTTGATCCACGACTTCAAGCAGACACCCCAAGAAACAGTGCGACTTGCAAGAAGAAGATTTAGGCAGTACTTGGAAAGATGCCCTGTACCAGAATTACCCACATCAGCCAAACAGGTGGCACTGTTTTTAGATGGCCTATTGAGCACAAAATTAAGATCATATGTATACCTGAAAGAGCCTAGATCCATAGAAGAGTGTATACGGATGTGCATTGACATAGAAGACAACTTGGGTGAGGAGTTAGGACTGTCCAAACTCTATAAGGACTCTGATAGTTCTACAAGTCATACCTCTAGAATCTCCACTGAGATAGATGAGATAGCTGAGCAAGTGGCCAAAAAGCTAGGAGTTCAAAATAGACAAATGCCAAGGGTCACTTCAGTGAAGCGATGTTATACATGTGGAGGAGATCACATGGCTAATGTTTGCCCAATGATGACTCAACCCCAAGGAAACCCTAATGCTCTGTATTGCACCATTGAGAGAAAATACACAAATCATACGACCCAGGATTGTCCCTATAACAGGCAGGCTGTTAGACAAAATTATCAGCAACCTTACCAGCAGGGTAGGTATCAGAATCAGTACCAACAGCCATATTATAGGCCACAACAATATCAACCTCAATACCAGCAGCAATATCAAGCACCATATAGGCCACAACCTGTCCTAGGAAACCAACCGCCAGCTCCTGCCAATGTGATCCCAGTTAAATATACGATGGCGGAGGAGAACCATAATAGAGCATTGGTGCCACTAACCCCATTGGTCTCAGAAAATGATTCTCACGCTCATGGTTCAGACTACTTCCATGAAGATAGTCCACAGGCTTATTATATAGAGTCACCTGAGCAAAGTGAGACTTCTCAGTATCAATATGGGACACCACCTATAGAACAAAATTGGGAGCCAGAATACTCCAATGTCATGTATACGAATCCAAATCCTAGGCCCCAATTGAGACAGGGAAGACCACAAGCCCCCAGAGGACCATGCTTTAGATGTCAGGGCGACCATTTCATTCGTGAATGTCCCCACCAACCAGCTCTGGGACTAGGACAGAACATCATAATACAAGGCTTTTGTCCTGAGTGCGGCAAGGAACATCTTCCTAGAGAGTGTCCCAGGAATCCCTCTAGTGTACCCAAGGTTACACCCATCAATGTGGTAGGCTTAGTGGCAGATTCAAGTTCAAGTAGCAATAATGTGGCTCCTGTACAGGCAGTTACTAGGGCACAGGCTACACAACAAGTAAAACCATCTGAGCAGTCGGAGTCAAGTGAGGCTGGAGAGCCTAGTAAGAGGAAACCAAGAACATGGAAGGATACCAGAGAGAAGGCTAATCGCAAGTGGAACAAAAAGCTATCCGAGCTAGAAGAAAGTCTAAAAGATGCCAAAACAAAAATAGAAGACATTGCATCTCAAAGCCCCTCGCATGCCGAAGCTCCATCCATTCCACCTCATTCCACCCCACCGCCCATTGTAAATAGACCGCAATCAGGGTCTGTTCTTGCAGATCCAACCCCAGAAGGCTTGGACATGATGTTCAAGGCCTACCAGGCTCGTCTTCAAGAAGGGCCAACAGCTGCAAACCTAGACAAGATTTACCCTAGAGCAGACTTAGAGATTCAACGGATGAAAATGTGCATGAAAATGGTAGAACAAGCTCAAGCTATACTTGAGACTAGTCAAAAGTTCAATCAGACAAACTCTATCAAACTAGATTTGCATTTCCAAGGCTTACTAGAAAGATTAGAGCAGTTGGTAAACAAACCACAAGTTTCTTTACCTCCACAGGCTCAACCAGTTATTGAAAGAGGAAGCTCACCACCAATGGGAGCTTATGTTCCTAATTCCACGGATGCTGGAATACCTCCTTCAATTCAACAATACTCTCAAGAGTTCTTGCGGGAAATACAGGAAGAGAAATGGGCCAAGGAGAAGGGTTATTCCCCTCCTATTCCTGAGATTGATGATCTACATGATCAATTTCCCCAAGACATTCCGTCTATCTATGGAGACCAAGCCGAGCAACAAGAAGATGAAAGATTAGATTTTGAATCTAATTCTTTACAAGAGTTGCCTCATTACACAGGCCCATGGGAATCTGAATCTCTCCAGATCAGAGCTCCCACAATATTGGTAAGAAATGAAGACTCAGTGATTCCAAGAAACACTGATGTTGTGAAGAACACTAAGGTTCAATGTCATCTCACTGTGGAAGAGCTGCTCAAAGCAAAACCTGAGCTCTGGAATCATGTGAAGGATCAGGTTCCAGAACTTGAATCCAATATGCCAAAAGTAGGCTCTAAGCAAAAAGTTCCAGAGATACCTCTCGACAAAATAGGGGACATGAGTGAAGGTGAAGAAGGTAATACGTATCTTCCAATCACCTATCAAGAATCTGAAGGATTACACCTTCAGAGATGTACCACCCCTACAGTGGAATCCTATCCACAAAGCGAAAGAAGATTCTATCTCCGTGCATTCGGGAAGTTCACCTGATCCATCCTGGCTGCATGAAGATACTCACTTGTGGATGTGCAAGGTCGCAGAGGAAGAGGAAAAGCGCCTAAAAGCGAGAGAAGAAGGAACTCCCCCATGAGATAGACCAATAAAAGAGCCAGCCTATACACCGATGATATTTCCAGATGAGGAATTTGAGCCTCATGGTTGGGCAGAAATCTTAGCTACCATGGACATAGCAGTCAATGAAGAACAATGGACACCTCATTGTGATGAGGAGGGTTATGATATTTCAGTGTTCATGTGTCAGCCCCTGTTGGAAGAGTGTGATCCTAGTGAGTTCATAGAAGAAGAAGAGAATGACGATGATCTAGAATCCATTGTGATGGATACTTACTTTGACTCAGAGGAACACTATTTAGAGGACACAGGAGTGTTAACCCAAAAAGAAGAAGAACCCCTCACGAGTATCAAAACGATAAATTCAAAGGAAGGAAGTGAAGGAGGTCAAAAGAAAAAGAAAAGAAAAGCAGTGAAACAAGAAGAGGAAGAATCATTGTTTGAAGTACCAGATAATTTCAAGAAATATGAAGTGGAAGACCGAAAAATTTTGGTACGGATGCCTAAGAGAGAGGCCATTATAGGAGAAGCATATGACAATAAAGAAAAGACCAAAAAAATTGTAGTGACCATTGAAGGGAACGAAGAACGATGTACGTACATAGGAGATGACTTAAGTGCAAAAGAAGAAGCAGAGCTTGTAGCTCTATTAAGGGAATATAGGGATGTGTTCGCATGGCACTATAGAGACTTGAAAGGAGTAGATCCAAAGATTTGCTCTCATACGATTCCGATGACCGCTGATGCCAAGCCCACCAAACAAAAGCCCTACACATATAATGACAATTATGCAGCCAAAATAAAGGAGGAAATTGACAGGTTGATTGAAGCTGGATTCATCTATGAGATTGAGCACACTGAATGGGTGTCCCCCATTGTGGTGGTGCCCAAGAAGAATGGAAAATTGCGAGTGTGCATTAACCTTAAAAAAGTTAATGCCGCTACGATCAGAGATAGTTATCCACTTCCAATCACCGAACATCTATTGGAGCGTGTTGCAGGCAAGGAAGTTTATAGCTTCCTTGATGGATTTTCAGGTTACAACCAAGTAGCCATTGCCCCCGAAGATCAACACAAAACGGCCTTTGCCACAGAATGGGGAATCTTTGCATTTCGTGTGATGCCATTTGGGCTCACCAATGCACCTGCAACATTCCAAAGGCTCATGTGTCATGTCTTCAAAGAGTTCTTGCGGAAGAGCTTAGAAGTATATGTGGATGATTTATGTGTGCATTCCCAACAGAGAAGTTACCACATCCCTGAGCTCAGACAAATCTTCAACAAGTGTAGAGATTATCGAGTTTGTCTGAACCCAGAGAAGTGTGTGTTCATGGTACGACAAGGTAAAATCTTAGGTCACATTGTTTCTAAGAATGGAATTTCAACAGATGAGGACAAAGTAAGAGCGATAGCAGAGCTGCCAAGACCAAGGAATGTTAAAGAGGTACAAGCCTTTATGGGCCATTGTGGATATTACTGTAGGTTTATCCACATGTATGCCATCATAGCTAAACCTCTTTACGGGTTGCTAACAAATTTTGAGTGGAACGAGGAATGCGAGAATTCCTTCAACGAGCTGAAAAGACGTTTGTGCACAGCACCAATATTGACTACTCCGGATTGGAGCAAACCCTTTCATGTCCATGTAGATGCCTCCAATCATGCAATAGGATGTGTGCTAGCACAACCCACAGGTGAAGGAAACCTAGATTTGCCGATAGCATATGCTAGTAGGCAATTAAATGCAGCTGAACGAAATTATACCACAACGGAGAGAGAAGGTTTAGGTATGGTATATGCTGTGAAGAAGTTTAGACACTATCTATTGGCCAACAAGTTCAAGTTTTTCACTGATCATCAAGCTTTACTATATTTGGTCAATAAACCTTGCAATACAGGCCGCTTAGTAAGATGGTTCCTCTTACTAATGGAATACGACTTTGAAGTTGTTGTTAGGAAAGGTAGAACCCATCTTAGGGCAGACCATCTTTCTCGCATCACTTCAGGAGAGCCACCGCAAGGAGTGTCTGATGAATTGCCCGATGCTTATCTGTTCAATTTGGAAGTTGTTCCTAAATGGGCAAATAAGTTGGTGCCAGTCCTAACCTTCGGACCTGCAAATAAAAATGTGAAAACAAGCAAAGAAGAAATTGTAAAATCACAAAAGTATCAAATATTGGCCGGAAGTATGTACAAGCAAGATACTGAGGGCGTATTAGCTTGTTGTGTTGAGGACGACGAACATACTAGTTGGATGCAACAAGCCCATGAGGGACTGCTAGGAAATCACTACTCTAAACAACGAACATTGCAGAATCTAAAACGTTTAGGAGTGTATTGGCCTAGCATGGACAAAGAAATACAGGAGTGGATCCAAAATTGTCCAGTGTGCCAGAAGAGACCCCCAGTGGAGCATGCCACTCTTTATCATGTGTCATTAATCCCAGATTGGAGTGCTCCATTGGTTGAGTTCATGAGATCGAGAACATTACCCAATCAAGCTAGTCTTGCAAGAAAACGGAGCATGGAACAAGAGGCTCAAGACTATGCCTTAGTCGGAGACAACCTATATCGAAGAGGCAAGGATGGTTACCTAAGACTGTGCGTTCATGAATCAGACTATTTGAAAGTCTTAGAAACTGCACACAGCAGTGCTGCAGGTGGACACTTTGGGCCTGACAGAGTAATTAAGACCATTTTATTCTCAGGACTTTGGTGGCCCACTCTTCATATGGATGCACATACTTATGTGAAGAAATGTGACACATGCCAACGTGCCCAATATCCGATAAGAAAAGACGAGATGCCTTTAAGGCCAATGATGGGAGGACGTGCATTTTCGAAGTGGGGCATAGACTTTGTTGGTCCTATTAACCCCCCAGCTAGAAACTCCCATGCAGAATACATTATTGTAGCCACTGATTACCTTACCAAATGGGTGGAAGTAAAAGCCACGACAAAGAATGATGCTCAAACGACGGCTAAGTTCTTATTCGAAAACGTGTTCACTAGATATGGGTTACCAATAGAGTTGGTTAGTGATAGAGGTACGCACTTCTTGAATGAGGTCATTGAAAATCTCCTTCAAGAATTCATGGTGATACATAAGAAGTCTGCCCCCTATCACCCACAAGCTAACGGACAAGCCGAGAGCACGAATAAGATCCTATGTAACGTATTGACGAAACTTGTAAATAATAAACGCTCTGATTGGGACAAACAACTTCATCATGCTGTTTGGGCATACCGAGTGGCCTACAAAACGGTACTCAATGCTACCCCATTTCAGATGGTCTTTGGACAGAATGCCGTGCTACCATTGGACTTCCTAATCCCAGCCTTGAGAGTAGCACAAGAGCATGAGTGGAATGGACATGAGTTGGCTTCCAGGATCTTTGATCTAGAACGCTTAGGTGAGACGAGGCTATGTGCAGCAGCAGGCATTTATGCTGCAAAGAAAAGGCAAAAGGCATACTTTGATGCCCATGTAAAGGATAAAGGATTGAAGGAAGGAGATCTAGTGCTGGTTTATACACTAAAGCAACATGCCCGCAAATTGGAGAAACGAGGATATGGACCCATGATCATTAATAGACTCTCCACTAGCGGTGCAGTTCAATTGGCCACTTTAGAAGGTGAGATCTTACCAAACTATATTAGTGGATGCCGAGTCAAGTTATATCAAGAACCTCTCACAGAGGAAATGCTCATGAGACTCAACACTGCTAAGAAGCGAAAAGAAGAAGAGTTAAGGGTTAGAGAAGAAGCACAAGCAGAGGCTAGAGAGCGCATCAGAAGAAATAAGTTACGGCGGCTAGGCCTAGATGTCCACACAAAAGTTCCAAAATATCACATGGACATGTGCCAAAAATCGGGCGTATCTACTTCTCAAATAATTGATCGACGGCCCTTTGTGACTATAGAGGTAGGACAAGGAAAGAGTGTAAGGACTGTGAGAGCATTGGTTGACTCAGGAGCAGCAACTAGCGCCGTTAGACTTTCATACTGCCAAGACCTGCATTTGGACATCAAGCCTATAGAAGCCTATCTCATAGGATTGGGAGGCGTGGAAGCACCCTGTTTGGGCGAGGTGGAACTTCCCATCTACCTTCAAGATGTTCCAATAAAAGTCAAAATGCTAGTGTGTCATGATGAGGACCTCACAGAACCACTTGTCTTGGGTCAAGACTGGATTTACGACCATGCTGTCAACTTGAACCTAAGAAGTCAACTTCTTCAAGTGTGGGTATATAATCAATGCATTACATTAGAATTGGAGACTCGCATGCCCACTGAAACTGACACCACACACTCTCTTTGTTCCTCTAAGGCTAATCTTCTCGAACAAGATGTTGTAGATGTCAAAAGCTCTATGATCCAGACGGACGCAATCACGGAAGAACAGTCGCAAAGGCAAGGTGAACCTTCTTCTTGTTTTTCAAAGAGTAAAGCATCCACGTTAGTCCAACCTCAGAAGCAAACAAAACAGTGCAAGATAGCCAGTCTATCAAATAGACAAAGAGCCTTCAAGCAGAAAGAAGTTAGGGGCATGAAGCAGATCTGGGTAAAGAAAGGAGTGCAACCATCGATGTTGCCTCAAAGATTCCCCCCCAACCAGATCGACCATGAAAAAAGAAGAACCAAGCACCTACGACAGGCTCAAGCACGACGAATCCAACAAATTTGGGTACCGAAGCTATCAAAGAAGGCCGACCACAATCATGTACAAATTTGGGTGCCTAAAAAATTAGCTACAGCTCAACACGGGCGATTACAGATGTGGGTACCCAAAAAGCTCCTACATACACAACGGCCTATGCTCCCCACCATGCAAAAGGTCTCAACAAAGAAGCCAAGGAAAGCAAAGGGTAAGAACAAAATACAAGGAACAAACGACGATAACCTCAACCCTTCTGCAACAGTAAGCCGACAATCAGCAAGGATATGGGTTTGGAAGCCAAAAGCACCAACAACAACCACAGAACCAAAAGGCCAACCACACGGGATACCAAAGTTTGGAAAGCATTCAAAGATGAAGTGGCCTGAGGTGATCTCTACAGTACCAAACCCTATTCCAAAATGGGTTCCAATCCGGAGGATTACATCATTTTGAGATCCGATAGACACCTCCAATCAAAGAATTCATCAAGTATTCAAGTAACATCAAAAGCCTCGACCAGCAGCAACCATGTGCCTTTGGCATAACCTTGTCGTTTGCACCATTCAGGTCATGCATTTCCAAAGTATGCATCAATATAGGGCCACCTTACAGGGCCGTGCATAGACACAATTGAAAAATCCCAGGCACATGAGACACAATTTTCACAGGCAAAATATGTTATTGATACTAACCTCTTTCTTCTTGTTTGCGACCACCATTGTTCCAAAAAAAAAAAAAAAAAAAAAAAAAAAAAGAGAGAAGACTATGTGCTTGAAAATGCTCATCAGCGAACTTCCAGCAAGGACATCCTTCAACAAAAAGGACAAGCCGACGGTCAAACACCATGAGGGAACCACAACACGAAGAGATGAAGATCAACGGACCCTTCACCATGGTAAGACGTGTATGTTTCGACAACACTATAACCATGATAGATTAGGAAACCTCTTCGTCAGCATACCCTTGAGCACTTAGCTCAAGACCCAATCTCTTGCACCATACTTCTTGCCATGCATTTTCCAAGTACGCATATGTAGGGCCACATTACAAGGCCATGCACAAGGCACATATTTTGTTCGACCCATGCACTAATGCACTTACCCACCATTCATTATGGGTTACAAGTACTTGGCATGAAAACTATGAAACGCCATCTTTGGAAGAACCAGACGACATCAAGATGACAACAATCAGAGCAAGGAAGCCATCCACCACCGAGAGTTGCTCCCAATCAACATTGACCACCTCCTTTGAGCAGCTAGCAGTTTTGGAAAACTTACAAATGCACCACCCAGATGGAGTATAAGGCAGAAGTACGTGCAAAGGGACTACAAACTGCAAGAGATAACAGTGGCAAAGTGAAGACCCAGACAAATGACCAGGATACATTGGGAAGAGGGATCGCCCCTGTTGAACGTAACGGACACTACATGGAACAACCACGACAACAAGGGTCTGTCAGGGACGACAGACTCAAGAGGGGGGGGAGTGTTGAAGCTCAAGGTCAAGGACACAGCATGGAAGCGCATCAAGGAAGTAGACACACAAGAAGAAGGAGCAAGTAGGGAGCTCCAAGAAGCACCTGTCAAATTTTCAGAAGAAATCCCTACAAAAATAGTGATTTTTATCACTAAAAACCATTGTAAATACCATTTTCCATTTTTGTAACTCCATTTTGTTCAAGCCGAGGAGTCCTCGAGCTTGAGGAGTATTAGATCTACCATCCTACCAATTTTCATAATTTTTAGACTCCGTTTGAGCCCCCAAATAAGCCCTGGAACCTATTTTTTAACTAGGCCGGACACTAGGTCTGGAGAGGGCCAAAACCACTCAAAAACTATAAAAAGGGCTGGAGAGCTCATTTTTGGGGTTAGCTTGTTGTAGATTTCAGTTTTGTAAGAGAGCTCTTTGGTAATCGAAGCTTTCCATTGTTCCACTCTTTGCTCTTACCTTGTGTCGTGTGTGTATGTGTGTGCATGCTTGTGTGCTTTCACTCACGCACTTGTGCCATCACTTGCTCGCGGTCTTCATACCGGTCCTCACGTCTCCACGGATTGACATTTATGAGGTGTATCTCCTCACGTTGGTACTCACCATTGTGCTAGAGTGACAAGTACATAGGCTATTTTTGGTGTTATTGGAAAGCTAAGAAGGTCTACTTATCAACTCTGAAGCAAAAGGGGGCTGGTACAAAGCAGGTTTGGCAGTAGCTACTCAGTCTCTTGGAGCATCCATCCATCTATCCCAACAGTGGTATCAGAGCAATAGAGGTAAAATTGGAGATGGTTTTCCTTCATTTATTAATAAATTGGACAGGAACAACTATCAAGCTTGGTCTCTAAGGATGAAGACCTACTTACAAGGAAGGAGTCTCTATGGATACATCTCAGGAGATGAGGAATTGCCCTCATTCAAAGCAAGAGGATTGCCAACCAAGGAAGAACAAGAAAAACTCAACACATGGTGTGCTAAGGATGCATTGGCAAGGTCATATTTACTCAACTCTATCTCTTACTTTCTTTTGCCACATATCAGAAATTGTAAGACATCCCAAGAAACTTGGGAAACCTTGTCATCATACTTCTCCTCCAATACAAGGGCTAGGAAAAATCAGTTGTGGATTGAATTCACAACACTAAGGAAGCAACCTAAGCAAGTTGTTTCAGAATTTGTGACCAAGATCAAAGATGTTGCAGATCAGTTAGCAAGCATAGGAGAAGAGATTGAAGAAGAACAAATTGTAAGGCAAGTGATCAATGGAATCAAGGCTGATGACAAATGGGAAAGCTTCACCACTGCAATGGATCTCTACATGGACATGCATACTCCAGATCTTACAAATCTCATGGGACAACTATTTACACATGAAGAAAAGCTCACAAATAATGGAGATATATCCAAAGGTAATAACTCTTCTGCCCTATACACTGATAAGAAGTCTAAGGATAAAGGCAAGAGCAAGAAGATGGAAGATGAAGGCTCTACCTCCCAATTCAACTATGCAGGGAGAGGTAGATCTTCAAGAGGAAGGGGCAGAGGAGGTAAGCAAGGTAGGGGGAGACCCTATAACTCATCACCATGCAACATTTGTGGTTTATCAAATCATACTACAGATGAGTGTTTCAGGAATTACAAAAATCAGAGAGGAAGAGGCTACCAAAGAGGTGGATACTCACAGTCAAGAGGAAGGTTCAACCATCACCAAGGCCACAACAACAATTACAATGGCAACTACCAAGGAGGATTCAAAACCAGAAAAGACTACAACAACTACACAGAGGAGTAGGATGACTCTCTTCTGATCATGAACATGACTTCAAAGTCAGGTACAAATGATGACCACCTATTTTACATTGACTCAGGGTGCTCAAATCATGTGGCTGGCAATGTGGCACTACTCTCTGATCTTGAGGAACCAAAAGGTAAACATCAAGTCCAAACAGGTGATGATACAAAGCATTCAGTAGTTAAAGTTGGAAATGTTAAGACTTGTGATGGTAATCAGAATTTGTTGAGCAGGGTACTCTATGTACCAACCATTACCAAAAATTTGATGAGTTTTGGTCAGATTGTGGAGAAAGGTTTGCAGGCCAGATTCAATCAATATGGAGCATTTGTGGAAGACCCAAGACATGGGTTCAAGAGGATTGCTAAAGGAGAAAAATCAGGTAGACTTTTCACTTTTGAGTTGGAAGATACAAAGAATATTGCACTATACAGTTATAAAGATCAAACACTTTCAGAGCTTGAGATTTGGCACAAAAGGTTAGGTCACATAGGAGAGAGAACCTTGAAACAAATGTGCAGGGACCAATGTGTGCTTGGGATACCTAATGTATCCAAGCAACATATGATTTACAAGTGTGGTGCTTGTCAATTTGGTAAGTCTCACAGGTTACCCTTCTCCAAGAAAGGATATATGCATGAAGACTACCTAGAGCTTGTTCACACAGATGTATGGGGACCAAGCAAAGACCCCTCAGTCTCAGGTTCAAGGTACTATGTGTCTTTCATTGATGATTTTAGCAGATGGATTGTATTATACTTCATGAAACATAAGGATGAGGTATTTAATTGTTTTAAGAAATATCTTGCATTAGTTGAAAATCAGACAGGAAGGAATTTGAAGAGGCTAAGGTCAGATGGAGGAGGTGACTACTTCTCCAATGAATTTGAAGACTTCTTGCAAGACAGAGGCATCAAAAGAGAGATAACCACAAGGTATTCTCCTGAACAGAATGGGGTAGCTGAGAGAAGAAATAGGTTAATTGTTGAGATAGCTAGATCTATGCTTAATGAGAAGAAGTTACCTAACTATCTATGGGCAGAGAGTGTTTCTACTGCCACTTACCTCATAAACATGTTACCATCTAAGTCACTTGATGGTATGACACCCTATGAAGCATGGCATGGTAAGAGACCATCTTTAGATCACTGCAAAATATTTGGATGTGTAGCATATGTGCACATTCCTTCACAGATAAGAGGTAAGCTAGACCCAAAGGCTAAAAAATGCATTTTCATTGGGTATGATTTAAATAAAAAAGGTTACAGGTTTTATAATCCTACCAATAAGGGATTTATGGTAAGCAGAGATGTGATCTTTGATGAAAATGATTCTTGGTATGAGAATGAATGCAAGAAGGTTAAACTACCCTATGACTTGGAAGAGAAATTTCCAAAACTTGCAAAGGAGGAACCTACTCAGAATGAAGACTCAAGTTCAGATGATGAAGACACTATCAACCTTGAAGAATTCAAGGCATGGAAGTCTAAGGGCAAAATGAAGATGAAGAATCTTGAAGACATACCTGAATCTTCAACTCAATCAATCAAAAGATCTCAAAGAGAAAGCAAGAAACCTATCAGATATGGGTATGATACATCTCTTGTTACTAAACATTCAGTTTATCTTGCCAAAGATTTGTCAAATGAAGAACCAGGTTCATATGAAGAAGCAATAACCAAATCAGAATGGAAAGAAGCTATGGATGAGGAGATTGAAGCACTCAAGGAGAGTGACACATGGGAGTTAGTTCCCAAGAAGGATTCTATGAAGGTAATAGGATCCAGATGGATCTATAAGTTGAAAAGAAATTCTGATGGAACAATTAATAGGTACAAAGCCAGATTGGTAGCCAAGGGTTTTGCACAAACCCAAGGCATTGACTATGAAGAGACATTTTCTCCTGTGGCCAAGATGCCAACAATCAGAGTGTTGGTAAGTGTGGCTGCATCAAAGAATTGGAACATGTACCAATTGGATGTCAAGAATGCTTTCTTGAATGGATGGATTTCAGAAGAAGTTTATATGTCACAACCTCCTGGCTATGAGGACCCTAAGAAGATAACTTATGTTTGCAAATTAAAAAAGGCTTTATATGGATTGAAGCAGGCACCTAGAGCATGGAATTACAGGTTAACTACATACCTCCAAGACCAAGGTTTTGTCATGAGCAAGGCTGACACTTCTCTGTTCATTAAGAGAAGTAATTCAGAGGTAATATATCTGTGTGTTTATGTTGATGACATCATCATTACACGTAATGATGTCACTGGAATCAGGTATATCAAAAGCCAGATGATGAAGGAGTTCAAGATCAATGATCTTGGTTTATTGAAGTATTTTCTAGGGCTTGAATTAGTTTACACTAATTCAGGGATATACATTACTCAGAAAAAGTATGTACAGGATATGTTGAAGAAGTTTCAATTGCAGGATGCTAAAGTAGCAAGCACTCCAATGGAAGTAAACCTAAAACTAAATGCCCATGAAGGTGATGAAGTCAAAGACATTACAGGTTATCAAAGTATGGTGGATAGCTTGAACTATGCTACTCTTACAAGAATTGATATTGCATATGGAGTAAGTGTGCTAAGTCAATTTATGCACAAGCCAAGGATACCTCACTTAGAGGCTGCCAAGAGAATCTTGAAGTATCTCAAGGGTACACAGAACCATGGTTTGTATTTCCCTTACACTTCAGATATTGATATCAAAATTTATTCAAATGCAGATTGGGCAGGATGCAAGGATGATAGGAGAAGCACTTCTGCATATATTTCCTTTGCAGGTGACAAACCAATTTCATGGTCTTCAAAGAAGCAACCTACTGTTGCTTTGTCTTCCATAGAGGCAGAGTATAGAGGACTGGCTAATGCCACACAAGAAGCAATTTGGATTAAGCTTTTGTATACAGAATTGGGTTTGTTTACTAGGTCTCCAATTATCTTTGGAGATAATACAAGTTCTCTTCACCTTGCAGCTAATCCTATCTATCATGCTAGGAACAAACACATAGAGGTTCATTATCATTATGTGAGAGAGAAGTTGATAAGCAAGGACATTCAACTTACCTATGTATCAACCAACATGCAATGTGCAGATTTGTTAGCTAAAGCTTTGGATGGAACAAAACTTTGCAGGTTCAAATCCATGATTGGATTACAAGACATACTTGAAGATTGAAGATGAAGACTTAAGACAAAATTTTTGGCTTCAGGGGGAGCTGTTGGTGTAAATTGCAAGCCTACACATTTGGCTCAAAGGATACATTGAAGTCTACACATACATGAAGAAGCATAGGAACATATGCTAGTGGTTAATTACCACTTTACCTCATTGTAAAAGTCAAATTGACTTGGAATCTTTTTGTAACCACCTACCAAAGTGATTCGTGGAAAAAGTAGTTCATTTGATTGAAGGAATATATCCAAGCATTTAGGAGCTTGATCATAGGGAGCCAAAATTTGAATTTGAATTCAAATCTTTGCTCATTACATATAAAAAGTGAACATGAAAAGTCGCGGGTAAGAGTGATCATTTCCCGAGTCTCATTCTACTGTTTTTTAGTGTGTGTGTGTGAGGACTATACTATAGCCTACACCTCTCTACACCATTAGGCAATGTTATTCATGCCAATGGGATTGTATACAAGTGTTCATTAATAGATACATTTACATCATTCATCTCTGAGTTCTCTGTTAGTCTACTCAAAAGTCTGTCAACTTGTCAAGGGCATATCTCAGTCAATTCTTCACCAAATTCAGTGATTCAAAGCTTCTTGGATTCAGCTCAAAGTGATTTACATGCTGTCAAAGTTTGAAGTAATTCTATTCAGGTATTATAGAGAAATCTGCGTCAAGTTGAACTCTGGTCATTTTCTGCTACAGTCCTAAAAAGTCGGGGGTATAGCTAAACTTGCTAAATTGATTTCTCTTAGCATAGTGTATCTTTTTACATCATTTCACTTGAAAATGGTAGCTTACTAAGCTAATTAAGTACCCCTAGAAGGAAGTTTATCAATTTCTACTGTGCTAGTCACACTGAGCAAAACATTCAGCAGATGTCAAGACAAAAATAGAAGGTTTTCTTGAGTTTGTGAACTTCAAGGTTATCTGTTTTGGTTCAATCATTACACACATCACTTCCAAAGTACATAGGCTATTTTTTGGTGTTATTGGAAAGCTAATAAGGTCTACTTATCAAATCTGAAGCAAAAGGGGGCTCTTACAAAGCAAGTTTGGCAGTACCTACTCAGTCTCTTGGAGCATCCATCCATCTATCCCAGCAATTGGGAGGTGTAGAAACCCCTTGTTTGGGTGAGGTGGAACTTCCCATCTACCTTCAAGATGTTCCAATGAAAGTCAAAATGCTAGTGTGTCATGATGAGGAACTCACAGAGCTACTTCTCTTGGGTCAAGATTGGATTTACGACCATGCAGTCAACTTGAACCTAAGAAGAGTCTGGGTACATGAACAATGCATTACATTAGAATTGGAGAATTGCATGCTCACAGACCATGACACCACACAGTCTCTTAGTTCCTCTAAGACTTATCTTCTCAAACAAGATGTTGTATGTGTCAAAAGCTCTATATTCGAGAAGGACACAATCATGGAAGGAAATTCACAAAAGCAAGCAAAACCTTCTTCTTTTTCAAAGAGTAAAGCATCCACAGTAGTTCAACCTCAGAAGCAAGCAAAACAATGCAAGACAACCGGTCTATCAAATAGACAAAGAGCCTTCAAGAAGAAAGAAGTTCTGGGCATGAAGCAGATTTGGGTACGAAAAAGAGAGCAACCACCAGCCTTGCCAACACAATTTCCACTCAGGCAAGCCAACCATACGAAGACAAGAAACAAGCAACCAGGACCACCTCCACCAAAAGATCTCCCACAAATCTGGGTGCCTAAGAAATTAGATGTAACTCAACAAGGGCGATTACAGATGTGGGTACCCAAGAAGCTCTTACATACACAATGGCCTATGCTCCCCACCATGCAAAAGGTCTCAACAAAGAAGCCAAGGAGAGAAAAGCGCAAAAATAGAGCACAAAGACCCAAAGAAGATAGCCTCAACCCTTCGGCAAAAGTAAGAAGACAATCATCAAGGATATGGGTTTGGAAGCCTAAGGCACCAGTAGCATCCACAACAACAAAGAACGAACCATTCCGAATACAAAATTTAAGCAATCAACCAAAGATGAAGAAGTCAACAAGGACTTGTACACAACCCACCACTGTTCTGAAATGGGTCCCTAAAATCAGTTGTCCTTTTGACATCCAATGGATACCTACAACAAAGGCTGCATCAACATGTGCAAGAATATTGAAAGCCTCGACATGCAACAACCATGTGCCTTTGGCATAACCTTGTCTTTTGCGCCATTGAGGTCATGCACTTCCAAAGTACGCATCAACATAGGGCCACATCACACGCCCGTGCATAGAAACCATTGAGAAATCCCAGGAACATGAGACACATATGACATATGTACAATATTTTGTTGGTACTAACCTCTTTCTTCCTATTTTGCGATATTGTATAAAGAAAAAAGAAGAAGGAAAAAAAAGAATAGGACTATGTGCTTTAAGATGCTCATTAGCGAACTATCAGCAAGAACCAGACAAACGACCAGGCTACATTGGAAAGATGGACCGCTCCTGTTGATACATGAAGGACACTACCTCTCAACGTACTACATGGAACAACCACTACAACAAGGGTCTATCAGGGACGACAGACACAAGAGGGGGGGAGTGTTGAAGCTCAAGGTCAAGGACAAAACATGGGAGCACATTAAGGAAGTGGACACACAAGAAGAAGGAGCAAGTAGGGAGCTCCAAGAAGCACCTCTCAAATTTTTAGAAGAAATCCCTATAAAAATAGTGATTGTTATCACTAAAACCATTTTAAATACCATTTTCCATTTTTGCAACTCCATTTTGTTCAAACTGAGGATTCCTCAAGCTTGAGGAGTATTAGAACTATCATCCTACAAATTTTCATAATTTTTAGACTCCGTTTGAGCCCCCAAATGAGCCCTGGAACCTAATTTTTAACTAGCCCGGACACTAGGTCTGGGCAGGGCCAAAACCACTCAAAAAACTATAAAAAGGGCTGGAGAGCTCATTTTTGGGGTTATCTTGTTGTAGCTTTGAGCTTTGTAAGAGATTTCTTTTGTAATCGAAGCTTTCCATTGTTCCACTCTTTGCTCTTACCTTGTGCACGTGTGTGTGTATGTGTGTGCATGCTTGTGTGCTTTCACTCACGCACTTCTTCCATCACTTGCTCATGGTCTTCATACCGGTCCTCACATCTCCATGGATTGACATTTATGAGGTGAAGCTCCTCGTGTTGGTACTCACCATTGTGCTAGAGTGACAATAATCTTTGTAATTTACTTTGTAATAGGAAGGGGTTATTTTAGGGAGATCCAAAGAGTTTCTAAAAGTTTGGAAATATGGTGTTCTTTATTTCCATGATGTGGAATGGTATGTAGAAGATTACGGAGAGGATGGAAAGGAGAACGGTGCAGTATTTGGAAGTGTCTTTGTGCAAAGTGGCATTTTGGAAAGTCTGTAAAACGAAGCTCTGTATTATGAGGCAAAGATTGAAAGTGTAAATCGAGTCCATTTATAATACACAGGTACTTAGTATTTCACAAATGTGTGTCTCTGAAGATTATCTTTATTCCAAAAGTTCTCTATGATTTGTGAAGTGACAATACTCAGAACATTATAATTTGTAATAATCAGTGAAGGAACATAAACACATTGTTGGCATACAAAGCAATAAAGGAGTCATGCACAATACGGCAACAAGGCCAGATCATTTTTTCCCATAGATTATGTACAACCCAAGTGATTTTAATCACTACACAAACATTGTAAATCCCGTTTTTGGTAGATTAGACTCCATTTTGTGCAAGCCGAGGAGTCCTCGAGCTTGAGGAGTATTAGAAGTACCATCGTACCAAATTTCATAATTTTTAGACTTCGTTTGAGCCCTCAAATAAGCCCTGGAACCTAATTTTTAACTAGGCCGGACACTAGGTCTGGACAGGGCCAAAAGCTAGTCAAAAACTATAAAAAGAGCTAGAGAGCTCATTTTTGAGGTTAGATTGTAACTGAAACGAACTTGTAAGAGCTTTTGAAAGTAATCTAAAGAACTCCATTGATTCTCTCTCTTTGTCTGGCCGTGTGTGCGCGTGTGTGTGTATGTGTGTGCATGCTTGTGTGCTTCTCACTCACGCACTTGTGCCGCCACTTGCTCGAGGTCTTCATACCATCCTCACGTCTTCCCGGATTGACATTAAAGGAGGTGCTACTCATCATTGAGCTACACCAAATTTTGGCGCCGTTGCCGGGGATCGAGCTTTGAGGACGAGCGTGTGATGGTAAGACGTAGAGTTGACGCGTTGGAGTTATAGGTATTTTCTTCACTCTCATCGATTTTCTTTTACTTTCTTCACCACCTTCATCACCATCATCATCATCACCATCTCCCACCTCCATCTCCATCATCGCGAAAATTTTCAATTTTTGACCATATCCCCATCTCCACCTCATTTCCCTCATTTCACTTGTGAGAGAGAGCGAGAGAGCGAATTTGCATGTGCTGTTTTTTGCATGTTTTGTGAGTATTCTGCAGGTACAGGCCGCATCATCATCCCCAGCACTCTGCGCAGGTACGGAATTCTGAGTAACTGTCTGTGTGTCGCCGAGCTCTGTCAATCGCGACCGACAGAAAAATTGCTCTAATTGCTAAACAAAGTGCATATCCATGACCTACAGGCCTAGAGCTTCCCAAAAATGTGTTTAATTTTTTGAAATTCCACAGATTTCTGTCAATCGCGATCGCTCTGTCAATCGCGACCGACAAACCACGACGGACAGACCTGTCAATCGCGATCGACACGTCAATCGCGATCGACAGCCCACGACGGCTCTGTCAATCGCGACCGACAGGGTCAACGACCGATTAACCACGACCGACTGACCATACGCGTGACACGTGTCAATCGCGATCGAGTCATCAATCGCGATCGACTCATCAATCGCGACCGACACAGTCAACGACTGTTTGACCACGACGGACAGACCACGACGGCTCTGTCAATCGCGACCGACACGGTCAACGACTGTTTGACCACGATCGACAGACCCTCGCGACCGACCTGTCAATCGCGATCGACTCATCAATCGCGACCGACAGAGTCAACGACGCTTTGACCACGATTGATTGACTTTTCGGCCACGTGGCAATCGCGACTGACCAGTCAATCGCGACTGACAGCCACGACGGACCTGTCAATCGCGATCGACACGTCGATCGCGACTGACCTGTCAATCGCAACCGACAGACTTTGCGAACGCGTTAGAAGGGCAAATTAGGTCAAATTTTCAAGGCAAAATTATTGGTCTAAATTTTGATTGAGTGTGGGACAAACTCTAGGGTGTAGTATTGCATTGTTAGGCCGTGCCACAAGCTACTCGGGTATTCCTGTTCGACTGTTAGCTTGTATTGAATCCTGATTTAACTCCCTAAACCCTGAACAGTCCTAACTTTTTCATATGAAATCCAATTTTTGAGCTCTTGGGCTTGTTGGAAAGCTCGTGGCATTGATTTTCAGAGAGGGTAATTTGAAGTTGACCATACCCAGGGGGATCAAAGTCAGGGGTCTTTAGAATTATTTTCCTAAAAGTCACAATGCAAATGTGTGTTTGTGTCACATGAATGAAAGTGGTTGGTTTTGTCCTTTGAATATAAGCATTGAGCTAACCGTGGATCTTCTATAGGTCCATTGAGAGCAACTGAGAGCGTACAAAGCAAGGTTTCTTTGCAAGCTTGAGAACCGGGTTCTTGAGCACCATAAAGCAAGGGATCAACAAGTAAGGTTGGATTATTCTCAACTCCCTCTGTCATTTCCTAGCTCAAGCTAAGAACGAGTAGAGATAGGAGTAAGCCAGGGCGACGATAGGCAGCTATCAAGTTGAAGACAACCTAAAAAACTCAAGTTCAAGTTAAAGACATAATCTCTGTACTGTCGATAACCTAAAGAAAAAGAACCTAACGTGGAACGATCAACCTGAAAGTACGAAGAACATTCAAGTGTTCCTGACGACGTGATATCAGACAAGACCATAAACACAATAATTAACTAAAAAGAATCAAGTGACTGGTACCAATTGATTGGCAACGAGGTTGTACTCGGGAAAAAATTGGGATAATCGGTTAGGCATATGAACCTTCGATCAGGACGACACCTAGCCAGGGAGAGACAAAGCCTTAGGTCTTCAGAGGCTAGTGTCAATCATACTGCAAGGTCTTGGGCCCAGCAGTTGAGCCACCACTCATACTACCCTAGCTCTGAGACCAGTGAGTCAGAAATGTCTCAAGGCATGGACAGACCTACAGGAAGTTCAGGAGTGCCTTATTTGTACAGGGTAGAAGGCCCTTACAAAACACAGTTGGAATACCTTAGGACCAACCGATTAGGTGCTAGCATCTATGAGGACGGCTTAGGAAGATCTGTGGTCCAGATTAAAAACCCTGATCAATCCATAGGACTAGAACACCCGGCTGTCAAGTTTGAAAACGGTGCATATCTGGACAAGGAAGGAACTATATATGTAGTCACTAGTCACCCTGATAGGACCGATGACTTTGGGAATGTAATCTCAGAAGCGGACTTAGGTGACCTGGAGCAAGGGAACATGGGAGCGGAACCTAGAACCCCTCGAGGTAAATCAGTTCTCACTAGGATTATCACGCCTGAATGGGTCCCCCAAGACAACAAGAGCATAGAGTTGCTCCTCAATCAAGAAACTGATGAAGCCTTTTGGAGGTATAAGTCTAATCAGCCAACAGACATAGGAAATATCATGATCTATGAACTTAAGGATCCAGATAGCCCAGGCAGAGTGACCTACTTAGATCATGCTTCAGAACGGATCTTTGTGGTGACAGAAAATGATAGGCATGCCTACACTTGGAAGGGTGAATTTATTTTCCCTCAACCAAGATCAAATGTATCCTATGGTCACCCTGGAGCTGGAACTTCCCAAGCTCATGGTACGCAAAGAGACAGAAGTAGAGATAGACCGGAAGTAAGCTTTGCCAACCCTGTAGGCAGAGAAAGAATGAGAACGGAGACGAATAGGGTAGAACCTCCTGAGATACATAGAGCCCACAGGAACCAAAGAAATGTAGATGGATTCCCTCTGCCGAGACCTAGAGAGCACGCAAGAACTTTGAGACCCACCCAGCTAGTTAAGTCCATGAAGAATTACTTTGACGGCACAGGAGATCCCTATGATCATGTGGCAGAGTTCAAGCAAGTCTTGAGAGCTGAACAAGTGGAGGATCTGTTCACGCAGTACAATGCCTTCGGTCTAACCCTTAGGAACACAGCACTTACGTGGTTTCAGCCATTAGATGAACGCCAGTTCAGGAGCATAGATCAACTCCTAGAGGCATTCATTATAGAGTTCTCTAAGAGCGGCATAAGGCACAACACCTCCTCACTGATTCACAGCTTCAAGCAAACCCCTCAAGAGACTGTGAGACTTGCAGGAAGAAGATTTAGACAATATCTTGAAAGGTGCCCTATTTCGGAGCTACCCACATCTGCTAAACAAGTAGCCTTATTTCTTGACGGATTGCTGAGCCCAAAATTGAGATCCTATGTGTATCTGAAAGACCCTAGGACTATAGAAGAATGTGTACGTATGTGCATTGACATTGAAGATAACCTAGGAGAAGAGCTAGAGTTGTCCAAAATTTACAAAGATTCAGATAGTGCATCTAGTCAATCTTCCACACAAGCCACATCAATTGAAGAACTTGCCGAAAAAGTAGCTCAGAAACTAGGTGTAACTAGCAAACAAATCCCAAGGTTTGCCCCTGTGAAAAGGTGCTATACATGCGGTGGTGACCATATGGCGAACGTCTGTCCCATTATGGCTCAACCCCAAGTAAACCCTAGTAGCCAGTACTGCACCATAGAACGGAGATACACCAATCACACCGCACAAGACTGCCCATACAACAAGCAGGCAGTTAGGCAACCCTATCCGCAACCCTACCAACAAGGCAGATACCAGAACCAAAATCCACCACCACAATATGCTAGACCCCAACAAACCTACCAACCACAGTATCAGGCCCAACAAAGGCCTCAGCCTGTGCTAGCACAACAACCGCCTGCCCCAGCTAATGTGATTCCGGTAAAGTAACATCCTTGATCTCTGAAAATGACCCAAGTGACCATAGCTTTGATTCTACCCATGTGGATAGCCCCCAGGCTTACTACATGCAGTCCCCAGAACATGGAGAGTCCTACTATGGTGAAGAGTCGAACGAACCTAGTTGGGAGTCAGATTACACGAACATCATGTATACAAACCCCAACCCTAGACCTCAACCTAGGCAAGTACGACCACCATTTCCTAGAGGACCGTGCTACAGATGCCAAGGAGATCACCTCATTCGTGATTGTCCCTTGCCTCCACCTACGCAAACCCAGTCGGTGACGATCCAAGGCTTCTGCCAAGATTGCGGAAAAGAGCATCTCTTACGAGATTGCCCAAAGAACCCCAATAGCATGCCAAAAATCACCCCTATCAACGTTGTTGGGTTAGTGGTAGACTCCTCAGGAAGCGTCACTTCCACTGCACCAGTACAGGTAGTCACTAGGGCTCAGGCATTGCAGCAAAACCAAGGGGTAGGCCAGGAAAAGAGCCTAGATGCTAGCGATACTGAGAGCCAAAATAAAAAGAGAACAAGAGCTTGGAAAGATAGCCGCGAACGCATGAAAAGGCAATGGGCAAAGAAGATGAGTGAACTTGAGGAAAGTCTACGAGAAACCAAGGCTAAAATCATAGAGATCACGTCTCAACCGCACTCTCACACATTCCCACCGCTACCATCCCCATCACCCTCCATCCCTTCACCCTCTAAGACAGCCCACGCAACCCACCCACCACCCCAAACAGGATCAGTATTAGCTGACCCCACTCCCGAAGACATAGACATGATGCTTAAGGCATATCAGGCCAGAATCCAAGAAGGGCCAAACGTCACGGATCATGACAAGTGCTATCCTAGAGCTGACCTAGAGATAGAAAGAACCAAACTATGCGCGAAAATGGTCGCATTGGCTCAGACTATGTTTGAAGCCAGTCGCCTTTTCAATTACTCAGGCTCAGCCAAAACGCAATTACACTTGGATGGATTCCTAGAGAAGTTAGAGAGGATAATTGCAAGATCTGACAAGGAAGAAAAAAATCAAGACCAAGAAAAAGCAAGCAAAAACGGGAATCATTCCCAATCAGAAGTGTATGTGGCCAATACCCCTAAACCGGACAACTTCCCCTCCTTAGAAAGAATAGAGAGGCCAATAGCACAGCCAGAAAAGGAACCTACCCCTCAAAGAAAGGAAAGGACAAGAGAACGGGTAAGCCAGCCTCTTCAGGAAGCCCGTGGGCCTCCTCAAGAAGCTTATCTTCCCCCCCAAAAGGCAGATGAGCCTCCCTCGAAAGCTCAAGTACCTCCACAGGTTGCCTACATTCCTTCTCAGGGAATGTGTGAGCCTGTTCGGAAAAGTAATAGAATAAGTAATCCTCCCCAAGAAGCTTGTGCTCCAGCCATTTGCGAAAACGAGGAGAGAGTCAACAATAGAATCAGCCCTCCTTCACAGGTTGCTTATGCGCCCAATTCTACGGAGCCAGACACTTCTTCTTCTATGAATCGGTTTGCCCCAGACTTCCTACGAGAGATTCAAGAAGACAAATGGGATAACGAAAGCGAGGTCGCCCCTCCTTTTGAACTTGTGGACGATGCACACGACCAATTCCCACAAGACATCCCATCTATTTACGGGGAGCATGAGAGTGTTAAGTCTCACGAGAGATTGGACTTTGAGTCTAATTCCATACAGGAGCTACCCCACTTCACAGGCCCATGGGAAGCAAAGTCCACATGTATGAGAGCACCCACAGTCATGGTAAGGAACGACGACTCAGTCATACCGAGGAACACGGAGGTAGTAACGAACACCAAGGTGCAACGCGATCTCACTTTGGAAGAGCTGTCTGAGGATAGACCAAACGCGTGGAAATATGTAGCTAGTCAAGTAACTGAAACTGCAAAACCTCGTTCCCGGGTAGGATCCCATAGGACAGTACCGGAAATTCCCTTGGATAAGATAGGAGATATCTGTGAAGGTGAAGAAGGGAACACCTACCTTCCCATCACCTACCAGGACTACACCACGAAGGCAATTTTGGACTCAGGTGCAGGAGTTGCAATTGCCACCACCTCCTTATGGAAGCGTTGGGGCAAGCCGGCACTCAGGCCGACGAGAATGAAATTGCAGATGGCCGATGGTCACATAGAGAGACCCCTAGGATTGCTAGAAGGAATAACTCTCACCACTTGTGGTGTCGAGTTTGAACATACCTTTGCCATATGTGACTTCAGCAAAAATCATGCCTATGAGATGATTTTAGGAAGACCATTCATGCGACAGTTGCAAGTGGTACAGGATTGGGGAACCAATTCTTTGTACCTGCAGCACTTAGGTGTTACAACCAAAGTCAATCTCAAGGATTATTCTCATAGAGATGTCCCTCCTATCCAATGGAATCCCATCCATAGAGCTAAAGATGACACAGAATCGGTGCATTCCATAGGGTCTGGATCCTCATGGATGCATGAAGACACCCACTTATGGATGTGCAAGGTAGCAGTAGAGGAAGAGAAGAGAGAAAAGGCTAGAGAAATAGGTGCAAACGAAACCCATAGACCCATTCAAGACCCAGCCTATGCACCTGTAGTTTTTCCAGACGAGGAATTTGAACCCCATGGCTGGGCGGAAATTTTAGCAACAATGGACGTAGCCATCAATGAAGAACAATGGACACCTCACTGTGATGAGGATGGCTATGACATTTCAGTCTTCTCCATAGAGCCAATCATGGGAGAGGCAGTTCTAGAAGAGTGTGAACCT
The DNA here is from genome assembly GCA_020310875.1 of Ceratopteris richardii. Taxonomy (NCBI): domain Eukaryota; kingdom Viridiplantae; phylum Streptophyta; class Polypodiopsida; order Polypodiales; family Pteridaceae; genus Ceratopteris; species Ceratopteris richardii. The sequence goes on from CM035429.1 coordinate 77,586,908, forward strand.
AGCCCTGATGCATATGAGGATGCAAGTGACTCCGATCTAGAGTCAATCATTATGGACCCTCCATTTGCATCAGATGAAGAATACTTCCATGAAGTAGAATTTCAACCTCAGAAGCATGGAGAAGTGACAAATGATGTAAGATTAGCAACGCATATGACCCCTAAGGAAGAAGGAAAGAAACGAAAGAAGAGAGAAGCCTTACCAGAAGAGGAAGAATCTTTGTTTGAGGTCCCAGAAAATTTTAAGAAGTACGAGATAGATGACAGGAGAGTCATGATAAGAATGCCTAAACGAGAGGCACAATCAGGAGAGGCCTATGATAACAAAGAAACCACCAAGAAAATAGTAGTGGCCATAGAAGAAGGAGAGGAGAGATGCACGTATATAGGTCATGACCTAACAGAAGAAGAAGAGTACGAATTGATAGCCTTGCTAAGAGAATACAGAGATGTATTCGCTTGGAGTTACAAAGATTTGAAAGGCGTAGACCCCGAGATATGCTCACACACCATTCCCATGACCTCAGATGCTAAACCCTCTAAGCAAAAGCCTTATACATATAACGATAATTATGCTGCTAAGATCAAGGAAGAGATAGATAGACTGGTTGAAGCTGGATTTATCTATGAAATTGAGCACACTGAATGGGTATCCCCCATCGTAGTGGTGCCCAAGAAGAATGGCAAACTGCGTGTGTGCATTAACTTGAAAAAGGTTAATGCAGCCACAATTCGAGATAATTATCCGCTTCCCATAACAGAGCATCTCTTAGAAAGAGTGGCAGGCAAGGAAGTGTACAGCTTCCTTGATGGATTTTCGGGCTACAATCAAGTAGCCATAGCTCCAGAGGATCAGCATAAGACAGCCTTTGCCACAGAATGGGGCATTTTTGCTTTTAGAGTAATGCCATTTGGGCTTACCAACGCACCAGCTACCTTCCAGAGGCTGATGTGCCATGTGTTTAAGGAGTTCCTAAGGAAGAGTTTAGAAGTCTATGTTGATGATCTTTGTGCTCATTCCAACATTAGACAAACCCATATCCCTGAACTCAGACAAATCTTTGACAAATGTAGAGAATATCAAGTCTGCCTGAACCCAGAAAAGTGCGTTTTTATGGTCAGGCAAGGCAAGATTCTAGGACACATAGTGTCAAAGAATGGCATATCTACAGACGAAGAAAAAGTGAGAGCCATAGCAGAGCTACCGAGGCCAAAGAATGTCAAGGAAGTACAAGCTTTCATGGGGCATTGTGGTTATTATCGACGATTTATACACATGTATGCTGTCATTGCAAAGCCCATGTACGGACTGCTGACAAACTTTGAGTGGACGGATGAATGTGAGAATTCCTTCCAAGAGCTTAAACGAAGATTATGTTCAACACCAATCTTGACCACACCAGATTGGAATAAGCCATTCCATGTTCACGTGGATGCATCCAATTATGCTATTGGATGTGTACTTGCACAACCTACTGGTGAAGGTAATATGGATCTTCCAATTGCCTATGCCAGTAGACAATTGAATGCGGCTGAACGGAATTACACCACTACAGAGAGAGAAGGCTTAGGCATGGTATATGCAGTTAAGAAATTTAGACACTATTTGCTTGCAAATAAGTTTAAATTTTTTACTGATCATCAGGCATTATTATATCTTGTAAACAAGCCATGCAATACAGGAAGATTAGTGAGATGGTTTCTCTTGCTAATGGAATATGACTTTGAGGTTGTGGTAAGAAAAGGTAGGACTCATTTGAGAGCTGATCATCTCTCTAGGCTCACATCGGGAGAAGCCCCACAAGGAGTGTCAGATGACCTTCCTGATGCTTACTTGTTTAATTTGGAAGTTATACCGCAGTGGGCCACGCCAATAGTACCAGTATTGACATACGGGCCTAATCATCCAGTGGTGAATACACGGAGTAGAGAGATAGTAAAAGCCCAAAAGTACCATATCATGGCAGGCAGCATGTACAAGCACACAGATCAAGGGATCTTGGCTTGTTGCGTAGAAGAGGATGAGTACGCTAAATGGTTGCAATTAGCACATGTAGGTGCGTTAGAGCAACACCATTCAAAGCAACGAACGTTGCAGACTCTAAAGAGATTCGGAGTGCATTGGCCAACTATGGAAGCGGATGTCCAAAAGTTGTGCAAGGAATACCCAATCTGTTGCACTAAACCACCTGTGGAACATGCCACACTCTATCAAGTATCCATTGTGCCAGATTGGAGTGAACCTCTAGTATCATTCTTGAGGACAAACACATTCCCTCCAGACATGACTCTAGCTAGAAAAAGGAGTTTGGAACAAGAAGCCCAGGATTATTCACTCGTTGGTGATAATCTATACAAGCGCGGTAAGGATGGTTACCTGAGACTGTGTGTCCATGAAAGTGAGTATCTTAAGATCTTAGAAACTGCTCACCAAGGTGTAGCAGGAGGACACTTTGGACCAGATCGGGTGATCAAGGCAATATTGTTTGCGGGCTTCTGGTGGCCTACCCTTCACATGGATGCACATACCTATGTGAAACGGTGTGATGTCTGTCAGAGGACTCAGTATCCTATACGCAAAGATGAGATGCCACTGAAACCTATGATGGGTGGACGTGCATTCTCTAAGTGGGGAATAGACTTCGTAGGTCCTATTAATCCCCCAGCCAAAGGTTCTCATGCGGAATACATCATTGTGGCAACAGATTATCTCACCAAGTGGGTTGAGGTAAAAGCTACAACCAAAAATGATGCTCAAACAACTGCCAAATTCTTGTTTGAGAATGTATTCACAAGATACGGGCTACCTATAGAGCTGGTAAGTGATAGAGGCACTCATTTCTTGAATGAAGTGATTGAAAATCTACTCCAAGAATTCTTGGTAATACACAAGAAGTCTGCCCCTTATCACCCTCAAGCTAATGGACAAGCTGAGAGCACTAATAAGATTCTATGCAATGTACTGACGAAATTAGTGAACACTAAACGCTCTGATTGGGACAAACAGCTACACCATGCTGTTTGGGCATACCGAGTTGCCTACAAAACGGTACTCCAAGCCACCCCCTTTCAGATGGTATTCGGCCAAAACGCTGTGCTACCCTTGGACTTCCTGATCCCTACATTGAGAGTAGCACAAGAGCACGAATGGACAGGTCATGAGCTATCCTCTAGAATTTTTGACCTTGAACGATTAGGAGAAACAAGACTGCGAGCTGCTGCAGGCATATATGCTGCCAAGAAGAGACAGAAGGCATACTTTGATGCCCACGTAAAGGATAAGGGTTTGAAAGCAGGAGATCTAGTCTTAGTCTATACACTAAAACAACACGCGAGGAAGTTAGAAAAGAGAGGCTACGGACCTATGATCATCAATAGGATCTCCACAAGTGGAGCAGTGCAATTGGCCACATTAGAGGGTGATGTTCTCCCAAATTATATTAGCGGTTGCAGAGTCAAGTTGTATCAGGAACCCCTCACGGAGGAAATGCTTAGCCGACTCAACACTGCTAAGAAACGCAAAGAGGAAGAAAAGAGAATTAGAGAAGAAGCTCAAGCAGAGGCTTTAGAACGCATCAGAAGGATGAAATTACGAAGGCAAGGTAGAGATCAGCCTGGAGCGAATGACTATGTAGACCAAGGATTTCCTATGGCCATGTGTGAAGTCGCAGGAACAAGCTCGCATAGGATAATTGATAGACGTCCTTTCGTAACCTTAGATATAGGACAAGGAAAGAGTGCAAGGACCGTAAGAGCCTTGATTGACTCAGGTGCAGCCACTAGTGCTGTTAAATTGTCTTACTGCCAAGAATTACAATTGACTGTCAATCCTGTGGAAGCATATCTTATAGGATTGGGAGGAGTGGAAACCCCTTGCATGGGCGAGGCGGAACTTCCCCTTTACATTCATGATGAGGCAATGACAGTTAAAGTACTGGTGTGTCAAGATGAGGATCTCACTGAACCTCTAGTCTTGGGTCAAGATTGGATCTATGACCAAGCAATTAACTTAAACCTAAGAAGTGGACTTCTCCAGGTTTGGGTCAATCATAGTCGAGTTACAGTAGAATTAGACAATGGAGCACTCAAGGAACTAGGAAAGGCACAGACTCCTGGTCCTTCCAGGGGTACACATGAAGATGACCATGCTGTTCTTGTTCAAAACCCTGTGTTGCAGAGGAATGATATTTGCAAAAAAGGAGTCAGGGATGCAACGGAACTCCCTTCTTTTCCAAAGGCCAGAAGGAGGCAGCAACCAAAGGCGGATCACAAGCAGAAGAAGCCGAGTACTACCTATGTCCGAGATCAAAAGTACCTGCGCAGCAGAATGTCCCAGAAAATAAACCAGGTGTGGGTGCGGAAAGGCGAACGACCGGGTGCACCACCGTCAACTACACGGGCAAAGCCTCTTATTAGTAACCAACAACACGACGCTAATAAGAAGTCTGTCAGAAATTCTTCTGCTAAAGTAAAATCTATTTGGGTGCCCAAGAAGTCGATGAAGGCAAGCCCACAATCTAGACAAATTTGGGTGCCTAAGGCTTGCTTGAGGGCACAAGTAGTTACGCCAAGGCCACAACCTATGCAGCATAACCCATCTACGAGTACAACCAGTATTCCCTCGTGCTCAACACTTAGGAACACACCAAGACCCATGAGCATGCATGTAATCACTTATAAGTGGGTCTCTAAAAGGCCCCATTCCCAAACAGCGACACCGACACAGCTCTCTGGAGTCTCTACGAAACCGAAAGCAAAGCCCATCCACTGCATTTGGCAGTCTAAGATCTGTGATAAACCCCCCGACCCCGATTTGTAAATTCACCCCACTTACTAACGGCATTAGTCTCCTAGGAATACACAAACGTTAACTACACTCACTGTCTTCGTGCACTTACTAACCACTAACTCACCATATACCTCCTGTTAATGTTGTAACGGGGACAGCAACGGATTTAGTCTGTCCATTACGATGTTAACACATGCTTCTATATTCTCACAGAATCAGAAGGCAAGCAGTAAAATGGCAGAAGCGACAGGTTCGGGCTCACAAGTAGGGATACTTACTGCAGGAATTGATGTGGATAGCCTACCTGTGGACGTGCCCCCGACTGAACGACCAGTGGAGATGCAACACCTTCAGCAACTCCCGGTGCCAGATCCACCTACAGGAATCACGGAAAGAGTCCATGCCAACTCTCATTGGTTCAATGGCATGCCCGGTCCATTAGGAGAGGCTAAGTATATCTGGGAGTCTAAATGCGAGTATGACAGATCATGGGTGCGTTTCCAATTTTTCTCCAAGGAGTTCGAGACTTTACAGAACACCGAAGACGTCCAGATCATATGGCAACGAGCAGGGTTGGCGGAATATTTTGAAGCCCCACTACCTAAACCCGACCTCCTCCGATGTTACTATCTGGTCTCTACATTACAAGCTCATGAAGATAAGGACCAACCCGGATCATTTGTTCTCCCCTCATTGCTGGGCAACAACGAGTTGAAGAGGTTTGAACTTACTGTGGAGCTAGTGAGTGATGCTTTAAAGATGCATGGCACGCATGTACCCTCAGAAAAGGATGCTCTCGTTCCCAACAACATGAAGGACAGGAAAGTAGTGAAGCTGAAAGACATGGCAGCCCTCACCCCAAATGTGTCCATCCCTCTCCGCATGTGCATGCAACATTTCGCCTTCCCCGGTCAAGACCGATTCACGCAACCACACAAGAAGATCTGGTTTGCTCTCTACTTGGCGGAAGCAGGTGCGCTACCTATTAAGCTACCAGTGTGGATTATAGATCAGTTGTATGAAGCGAACAAACGGGCTTCTAGGAAATTAGTGGTGAACGGATGCTGTGCACTCACACGCATCATTTACCGATGCTTGGCATATGATGTCCCCATTGAGCGTGCCTTAACTTGGGCACAATTACAAATGTTTAAAAGGCTCAAGACATCCACACATCAGTCCAAGCGCATGAGGGGCGCGATTCCGTGTGTCCAGACAAGGGAAGTCCTGACTACTCCTGAGGCATCACCATTAAGAGAGGGCACTGTACCTCCTTTTACCATTAGGATACCCAAGTCGGAATCTGACACTACGACACAACCCACCCCATCGGCTCCTCCGGTTACACCTGAATTCGAGTTTGCTGCCACTGGAGAGGCTGAAGGACTGGACCCCCAGGATTTCGAAGCATTCCTACAAAGCACACAATTCTCTGATGTGGAGTTTTATTCAGAGGCAGAGGAGCAGGGCACATCCTCACGGAGAAGAAGAAAGTCTACAGACGGTAGACATGTCCATTGGAGTGACGCTCAGCAAAGCCAACAACACGGACACCCGGAAGAAGAAGAAGCATATGAAGGAGAGACCACTGAAGCCCCAGCATATACAGCAGAACTCCGAAGGCTGTATCAGATTATGGAAGGAGTGCGATCGCAGCAGTTACTCACTGAACAGAGCAGCAGAGTACTTATGACTCAGTTGTTGGAAGAAGCGGGAGTTGACTCAGAGTACAGGGAAGGTCTCTTATTGATGGCAGAAACATATGGAGTTGTAGAAGCTGTGCGCACTGCCATTCAGAGGCCTTCAGTTCAATATGACCCACGAAGGTTCCAGACACGACCTCGCTCAGGTAAAAATATCCAAATTCCCGTTACAGTTGCAGAAGAGCCCACTACTACACCAACCTCCCAAACAGTTAGTCAACAGCACCCCGCCACCCATGAGGAGTCCACCGAACCACTACCATCCACTCCCCCACCATCACCTCCTAGAAGAGAAACAGTGGAAACCACATCGACTGCTCAACCCACCGACCCCACCTTCACCTTCCGTACTCCGATCTCCAGTGCCACCCTATTCTCTACCACTGATAACCCGGTCTTTGACGCAAACCCCATCACTACACCACCCACCGAAACCATTCCCGAGCCTGCCCTAGGACAACCATCCCCAATGCCTTCAGCCACCGGTCATCCTGACCCCAGATCCACATTCATGGGCTTCCCTGCTACCACGCAACCCTTTCAGCCCTCCTCAAATTTACGACCCCAACCCCCGATATCCCTCTCTCCATTTCTACAATCCCTCCAGGACATCTTTGCTAGGGCTTTTCAACCAGGCCCTCAACCATTCCCTGTCTTTTCAGCTCCCCACCCAACGTCACATCTATTCACCACTTCCACACACACACCACCTACCATACCAATGTATATGGCAGGCCCCACACTAACACCCACTCCTGAAGGTATGGATATTTCACCACCCACGGCACCTCCACCCACGGTTTCACCTCCTCCCATTCCCCCTCCACCAATTTCACCCACACACACAACTTTCGTAGACACATCATTCACTGTCTCCCTTCCCCAATTCCCTTCCCATGCATCTTCCACAGTAAACACCCCCCACTCATCTATAGGTAATGCATTGGACACCATGTTGGCTTGTATATCAAATTTAAGAACAGATTACATTCAGCTCCAGCAACAAAACGCACGCCTGCAAGAGCACTCAGCGACACTACAGCTCCGCCTTGCGGTACTAGAAGAGGAGAATGCTCGCCTCCACACACAGTTCCAAACCCTCCAAGACGCCCATAATATATTGGAAGTACAGCTACAGAACGTAGATCAGGAAGCAGTGCAGGTGGTAGAAAGTCACCTACGGACACAACTGGAACGCAACTCAAAACTTCAGCGAAATATGGCGCTACTTAAACGCCATCTTGCGGCTGCTCAGGAAGAGAACAGACGTCTGCAAATACAAAATCAAGAGAACCTGGAGGCAGCTATTGAGAGCACACCGGGGGCACCCATCAGCCCATCCAAGTTTCAAGCAGTGACCCCCGATAATATCAAGATTATATTGGAAGATTATGCCATGCTACTCGAAGCACATGATAAGCTACCGGAGGAGCTAGGACAACTGAAGCAGGAACACCAACAAGGCCCAACAGCTGCCCCTCCAACCACCCCCTCTGCAGCTTCGCTTCCCTCCGACGCAGAGGCCATAAAAGATCTCCAGCAACAGGTAACTGAATTGCAGACACGCCTACTACAATATGAGAGGCCATCTTCCCCTCCGGAGGCTCCCACGGACGAAGAAGTTGTGCAAATTCCTGTGGAACAAACGTTTGATGAAGAATATGATCCGCAACCATTCCCAGGATGCCAACAAACAGAAGAAGCGCAGGACACGTTCGAGGCACCACGGCCGCCATGGTTACGACAAGTGGAGGAAATAGGGACCTCGCATGAAGAGCGCACCGTAGTGCAAAATCAGGCTATGAGGGTCATAGAGGAGACTGTTTTACAATCAGAGTACTTCAAGAACTTGTCATCGAGACGCCTGATTCTCTCATCGGAACTCCAGTACAGGCCATATTATATTATCTTGGCTGATTATAATGCAGAAATACAAAGAGTCACGGGTCAGATTCCTACTTTTGCGACCCAATTTCAACTCGAAGACCTTCCTCCAGAGGTGCGAAAAGGCAAGATTCGTCAACCAACATGGCGGCAGAAACTTTTAGAGACTTATCCAGAAATGCTACGCACATGGAACAACGCGCCGTTGCACCTCCTGTACAACCCATGCTACGGTCCAGTCCCCCTCCGCAGGTCGTGGAAGGCATTTAATATCAAGGTACAGAACAATGCGCAATGCAAGGAATGGCTGAACTACCCGTACATAGCGCCACCACAAGGACCACCATCGGTAGCATATATGATGGGGACCATTCGCCACTGGATGCCGCGCTTGAAGCCCATGCAAGATGTAGCAGCGCAAATGATGCTTAAAATCTTAGATATGATGCAAGTGGTGCTGAAGACCTTTAGAAATGCAGCCGCACCACAGGTACGCCTTCCGGGGTTTAGCAATGGAAATTACGACTTGGTGTATGACATGAGCACCACCCCCAGTATCCGTGTGGCTTACGCTTGGCATGCACGCATCAAATACCTTCCCGCCTGCTACAAACAGACCTTCGAAGAAATGTTCAGATCAGGGTTCTGGGAGTACCACTCGGAGATTTTCGCGGCAAAGCCGACACATCTGCTTCAACTGTTTGCTTGTGAACAAGCAATGTATTCAGAGTACTACACCACCCCGCAACCAGAGACCCCCGGTGCAATAAATTGGGAGGCATTGGAAGCCGATCTAGCAAGAGGCTTAAGGATAGGAGAACATGAACTGGCCACCAATGTCATCCAATATTACATCGACCACCCGAGGGAACAAAGGTCTGTCAGGGGCGACAGACGCTAGGAAGGGGGGAGTGTTGGCATACAAAGCAATAAAGGAGTCATGCACAATACGGCAACAAGGCCAGATCATTTTTTCCCATAGATTATGTACAACCCAAGTGATTTTAATCACTACACAAACATTGTAAATCCCGTTTTTGGTAGATTAGACTCCATTTTGTGCAAGCCGAGGAGTCCTCGAGCTTGAGGAGTATTAGAAGTACCATCGTACCAAATTTCATAATTTTTAGACTTCGTTTGAGCCCTCAAATAAGCCCTGGAACCTAATTTTTAACTAGGCCGGACACTAGGTCTGGACAGGGCCAAAAGCTAGTCAAAAACTATAAAAAGAGCTAGAGAGCTCATTTTTGAGGTTAGATTGTAACTGAAACGAACTTGTAAGAGCTTTTGAAAGTAATCTAAAGAACTCCATTGATTCTCTCTCTTTGTCTGGCCGTGTGTGCGCGTGTGTGTGTATGTGTGTGCATGCTTGTGTGCTTCTCACTCACGCACTTGTGCCGCCACTTGCTCGAGGTCTTCATACCATCCTCACGTCTTCCCGGATTGACATTAAAGGAGGTCCTACTCATCATTGAGCTACACACATGTTATGATTGTAGCAATACAATCATAATCCCCGTTCCTATGCCCTACCTTTGGATAGTGTGTTGTTATGTTCGACACAAACATTTGAGCATATAAATGTTTGGTGACCACGATGGGATGGGGTTGATTTTGAGATGCAGTTCTGCATGAATTGATGTTGTTGTGGAGTGGTAAAGAGTACTTAAAAATTGATCACCATCATGAGTACTTGGACAAATTCATTAAGGAGAATATAGCAATATTACGTCTCAAAGATATCTCAATTGACGACATAGCAAATATCCCAAAAGAATTATTGCACTAGGTGAAGAATGGAGTTCTACCTCAAAAAATCTTGAAGGATTGGATATTTGAGTGGAGGAATGGAAAGTTAGCTAAAGCTTCATGTCAAGGGGAATTCAACAGAGCCGACCAATAGAGCCAGTAGCAGGAAGAAGAGTGCCCTATGAAATTAGGCCAGAGTGGTGGCAGTAAACCCCAACCAGAGTTCAACTTAGCCCTCGTCCCTTTCACTCCATCTAGAATCCTTGAGAAGTTGGAAGAAGCCATGGTGTACCGGAACCCACTTCCATGGCTGAATTACACCCACTTTATGGATGAACAGATGAAGATCCGGATGTGCATATACGAACCTTTGAGAACCAGTATGTCTCCAACCATCGAGGACTTCAAGATGATGATCACAAATCTTAGGTATTCCAAGATCTTCTTGCTAGAGACACCATTAAATGACTCATTGAGCACCCCCATACCATTTTTCAACGTATGAGGAGTTAAAAGGGGCATTCTTGGAAAGATTCAAGATTGCCAAAAGTGTGTCGGAGCTATATGCAACTTTATAGTATATGATGTAGAAGGGTACCGTGGAATAATATTCTCCCTCTAGCACAATGGAAAGTACCAACGTGAGGAGATCCCCCTCATAATTGTCAATCCATGGAGACGTGAGGACAAGTATGATGACGATGAGCAAGTGATTGCACAAGTGCATGAGTGAGAAGCACACAAGCATGTACACACATACACAGACACACGCACACAATGCAAGAACAAAGAGAGGAACAATGTAGTTCTTTGTATTACTCAAAAAGTCTCTTACAATAGCTCGTAGCCTTTGTGGTTGAATGGTTGTCTTTGTGCCTTCCCAATCTGACATGCATCACACCTATTGATCATGTGTTGCTTTGATATGTTCAGTAGTCCTAGAACACTTTGATCCTTACATATATCCTTCAAGGTTCTTTCATTCACATGAGCAAGTCTCTTATGCCACACTTCAAGCTCACTTAGGGTTTGAGACCCAAAGTTGAATAGAGATATGTTCTTGGTTTCTCCTACTTCAAAATTAAAGAGCCTACCATGCCTCTCACCTCGGGCTATCTTCTTGAAGCATTGACATGGATCTTCCACAAAAGCTCCATGTTGGGTGAACCTAACTTGCAAGCCTTTTTCAACTATTTGGCGTACACTTATTAGGTTTTTAGTGATATTGGGTACATAGAGAACCTTACTTAGAATGTTTGTCATGCCATTGGAAGCTTTGACATTACCAATCTTCTCCACATTGTGCTTTGTGTCATCCCCTGTTTGCACTTCATGTCTATGCTTTGGACTTTCCAAATCAGATAGAAGAGCAATGTTGCCTGCAACATGATTCAAACATCTTGAATCTATGTAGAACAAATGATCATCTTCTTTACCTTCTTTGTGGCTTAGATTCATAAGAAACAATGAGTCTTCATCTGGTTGATCTTCTGAATAATTGTTGTAGTCCCTTCTGTTATAGCTTCTATTGTTATTGTTGAAGTTGTGCCCACCTCTGCCTCTATTGCTGCCATATCCACCTCTTCCACTTCCTTTCTAGGTCTTCCCATTGAACCAGCAATTTTGAGTGGTGTGGTTGGTCTTATCGCATATGGCACAAGGTGGAACATTCTGACCTTTGGCTTTGTCTTGCTTTGGTCCTTTCTTCTTCCCTTTCCACTTGCTCTTGCTTGCGAAGTTGGCTTGGGAGGTCTCTTCTTCATCTTCTTCCTTCTTCTTGCCTTTTTGCTTCTTATCCTTCTTATCTGCATATAGAGCACTCGTTGAATTACCATGATAAGAGTTACCTTCATTTATGCTATTGTTGGCTTCTTGATTGAAGAGTTGTCCAAGAAAGATGTTGAAGTCTAGAGTTTGCACATCCATGATGAGATCATAAGCCGTCGTGAAGGATTGCCATTGCTTATCACTTCGAATGCCGTTGAGAATTTGCCTCATGATGACCTCTTCTTCAATCAGCTCTCCAATGGATGCTAACTGATCCGCAACCTCCTTGACCTTTGTAACAAACTCAGTGATGGTTTGTTTAGGTGTCTTCTTCATTTGGTTGAACTCGTTCCAAAGATGATTCTTTCTTGCTTTGGTACTAGCAGAAAAGAAAGTCTCAAGGGATCCCAAGTATCTTGAGATGTCTTGCATCCTCTAATATGTGGCAATAGAAAGTCAGAGATAGAGTTTAGTATGTATGACCTTGCTTGAGCATCCCTTGCACACCAAAGTGTGAGCTTATCTGTCTCCTCTTGTGTAGGTCCTCCCTTGGATCTTGGAATAGGCATAGCTTCATCACCTGCTACAATTCCATTAAGATTGCTACCTTTCAAATAGGCCTCCATTATGATTTTCCAAGCCGCGTAGTTGTTTCTATCAAGCTTCTCGATCATTGAGGGAAAGCCGTCACCCATCTTGATCTAGCTCTGATACCACTGAAAGAACTTGGAGAAGCTTGTAGAAGGTAGAAAAGTGTGTTTTGAAGCGATGAAGTTTGGTCAAGCCAACCGGCACAATACCAGACCTTGAGCTTATGGAGACTCAAATAGACCTTATAAGCATGTGATAAGTGCAAAGAAACACACTATGTACTTTGGAGCATCAAGGAGAATGCGTCGATACAAGACAGATAGGTTCGCGGGTCGACTAGCTCAAAAAACTTACTATCTATGGAAGAGACAATGAACTTAAAATGCCCATAGCGACCAGCGTGATTACAATTAGAAAAAATCCTTTTATGGGAGTGATACACATAGGGTTGAGTGTATAGAATGCACAAAAGTATAATGAATAAGCAAAATATGCTATAGGAATGAATGCGACATTCACCGGTGGTACTTCCTATTTTTCAGGAATACGTAGAGATTGACCCGGAGAGAGAAAAACTCAGATTTCTCCCAATCTACTGAACCAAATGCTTTGACAATTTATAGCATAAACTAGACACTAATACCTTTCCAATGAGCCATCTTGCACTCAATTTGGAGCTCAGGAGAGAGGAGCATCCTCTGCAAGATTACTGTTGGCAAAGAAGATGATGCAAAGAATTGAAGGAGGAAGACAATGATGGTCACAAGTGTATGTAAATTACAAAAACCTTCCCAACGCATGCTTTCGTTGTGGCCAACAAGGCCACAGGATTAAAGATTGCCCTTTGAAACAAAAAAGCAAGCGAAATCAAGAAGCCTCCAAAAACGCTCAAGACAACACAGGCACTTTGGCCCACTCGACGAAGGAAGAGGAAGGCAAGGGCCCCCGTAATCGAGAAGCTGATGCAGACAGGTCCATCGAAGTCAGAAGAAGAAGGAAAAGAAGCCCTAGGGTGACTTCTGAGCAAAACATCATGTCAGTTACCCCCTCTAACAATTTATATTGCAATCTGGAAAAGGAGATCAATGAGTTTGACTACCCAGGTGGGAACCTACTTGAGGTGGACACCAACGACAAAGCCCTAGAGATCCCTGATAATAAAGAAACTTTCCAGGAGGGCTACACTACAAGCAAAGAAGATGGATTTACCACTAGTAACGAAGATAACATGGATAGTGAAAGTTCCATCATCGGATCGAGTATTCCAGAAACGGTGTCGAAAACGGTCCCCATGTCTTCCCAGCAGGAGGCATCTCGCAAAGGAAAACAACCTATGGAGTTACCCTGGAAAATCCCCCACAAGAACCTATTTCTAATTCGGGATCCGATCCCAGCAAAAAAGAAAGATGAATCCAAGAAAAGAAAGGACAAAGCTCCCTCCCGCAAAGAGGGCTCACTACGACAATGATCATCATCTCGTTAAACACTAGAGGGCTAACCGACCTCTCAAGAGCGACCATCATTGGTCAATGGCTTTGAGACATTAGCCTAAACCCAGAATTTATATGTATTCAAGAGATTAAAATTGACGGAGAAGACCTCCAAAAACGGCTTAAGCAGGTCTCCTCGACCCATGTTTGGATTTCAACGGTGCACCAGCGGGGGTCCGATTGAACGGTAATCGGTATTAATCAACTCTGGTTTGAAAAGCTTGAGAACTCCATTGAAGATGAAAGGCATCGATGGATTGTTGTTTCCTTTGGTGCTCCTCTTTGTTTTACTCTGGTTTCTTTGTACGCTCCTAACGGGGAATTAGAGAGACTGAACACATGGGCCTCATTGGACTCGCTCCCCCACAACGTGCTTATTTGTGGTGACTTCAACATGGTGGAGGACCCTATGGACAGATGGATGGGCAAGGGCAGGGTCATCGATAGTCGGGAGAAAGAAACGTGGGACAAAACCAAACTTCACTTGGATTTGGTCGAATTCAAAGACTCAAATGGCTTTTCTTGGTCAAATCTCCAAGCGGGCGAGGACCTGAGGAAAGCTAGACTTGATAGATGCTACATCTCTCAGAGTTTTACTCATCAATGGGGCCACCCGTCCCTTGCGCAACGCACTGACCTCACCATCTCTGATCACTACCCGATCATTATCACTTTCCAACCTTCCAACAAGATCTGTAAGGCTCCTTGGTTCCATGCCAGTGCGCCCACCTTCTCTCTCCCCTCCATCCACAAGAAAATTCCGATGTGTGGAAAGAGGCGTTTGCCTCCGGCTTGTCCCCAGCCAAGTGCTGGAGACGTGCGTTCGATAAGTCTCGACAGATCATGATTAGAACCAGGAAGATGCTCGAGATTGTGTGGCGGGCTCATAGGGAAGCTCTTTACCATAGACTCTGGAGGCTCGAGGAGGAGGTGAACAAAGGAAAATCTCAAGCCCAGAAAGGTCTTCGAAAAATCAGAGTGCTGTTGAGATACGAGGAAGAAATACAAAGGAAAAATTTGCAAATTTTTTTCAAGGAGTGGTGGGCTGGCAAAGCCGACAAACCGACCAAAGAGATGTGCCATATCCTAAACAAGAAACATAACAGAGAATCGATCCCCTTATTGCTAGAATTAAATGGCAATGTATGCAATACGGAAGAATATAGTTTTGGGATCATTGAAGGGTACTTCACGAGACTCCTGGGGACCTCGAACCCCCTCTCCCACCATAGAAGGGACTGTATGGCAGCCATATCTAGGGTTTCCCCCCGCAGGATACCACTCAACCTTCGCTCCCTGCTACATGCCCCTATCTCTGAAGCTGAAATCATTGAGGTCATTGATGCCCTCCCTCCCGGTAAAAGCTCGGGACCCGATGGGCTCACTAATTATTTCTTTAAATCCTTCAAGTTGGTGGTTGCCACCCCTCTTCGTCTGGTTTGGCAAGAGGCGCTCAAGTTTGGCGCACTTCCTTCTTGTCTCAACAATGGTATTATCAAGTTAATACACAAAAAAGGGGAAAAGAACAGAATAGAGAACTTGCGTCCTATTATGATGCTCCAAACAGGATACAAGATCATCGCCAAAGTCATTGCCAACAGAATCTCTTGCCACTTGAGAGTGTGGCTAAGCGAGGACCAGAAAGGTTTCATCAAAGGCAGGTCAATTTAGGAAACCATTATAGATATTTGGGAAGGTCTTGAATTTGCAAATGAGTCTAAACAAGATGTGGTCTTCCTCAAGATCGACTTTGATAAAGCTTACGATAGGCTAGAATGGGACTATATTCTGCAGTCGCTCCAAGATCTTGGATGTAGTTAGAAATTCACCAAGATGATCGCGACCCTTCTCGAAAATGCATCGACCCAAATTAACATTAACGGCAAACTTTCGAAGGTGATCAAACTTAGAAGATCTATCAGACAAGGGTGCCCATTGGCTCCCCTTCTCTTTGCCATCACCACGGAGGGGCTTAGCAGGCTTGTGGTGTCCCAGGTGGAAGTTGGTAATATCAAAGGCCTCCGCTTGCCTCACGACCACAGTCAGATCACCATGAGACTTTTTGCCGATGATATGAACGCGTTTGTTCACAATGATAGTACCAGCCTGGAGATGTTCTGGAGGTGTCTTGCTACTTTTTGTGAAGCCTCTAGATCCATAATCAACCACTCTAAGACTGCCTTTAGAGCTATTGTGGGGTCTCAGCCCGGCCTTCTCATTGACCATGGCTGTCAAATCATTCCATAGGGCCAAATTTTTTGGCTTCTTGGGATCCCCTTGGGGTTTGCCGTCTCTATGGAATAGCGGTGGAACTGGGTGCTGGTCAAACTCAAAAACAAGCTTAACTATTGGAGAGGTATGCAAATCAATCTTGTTGGTCGTGCTATGGTTATCAACACGTTCCTCCTTTCTTCTACCATTTATTTCCTTTCTTGCTGGAGACCATTCCCAAACAACAAAGAAACGATTGACTATCAGGTTAACCTCAACAAGAAGTGGTGCCTGTCATGGACGCGGCTTCGGTGGGACATGAAGTTCATGGCTATCTGGCACCCCCTCATAGAAATCAAAAAGTTTGTCCTCTTATGGTATATGTATATATATATATATATATATATATATATATATATATATATATATATATATATATATATATATATATATATATATATATATATATATATATATATATAGTCCTCTTATGGCAAATTCTTCATCATGGAATCTCGACCAACCGTAAGGCTAGCAAACTTTGTGGGATCCCTCCCTAGTGCAAACGCTGCTACCGATCTATCGAAGATGTTCCGCACATCTTCTTTACCTGCCCCAACTCCAACAGACTCTGGCAGACGGTTGGAAAGAAAATTAGACTTCAGAGACATCTCAATTGGCAGCAAGCCCTGCTGGGAGAAGTGATCGGCTGCTCCGCGACTCTCTAGAGTGCCATTAGAGGGGAGGTCCTATGGAAAATCTGGCGGGACAGATGTGCTCTCAACTTCGATGACTCCCCCAAGGAGTGGTCAATTGAGAAATTGTTGTTCCTCGTTGGCAAAAGGATTTTTAACTGTAAGAATCCCCCCCCCCCTTCAGGCATCATCAAGTTCTCCTTTTGATCAATAACAAACTTAAACCCAAGTGGGGCCCTCATGAGGGTGATGAGAGGGTGATTAACCTTCTTTGTAATGCCATCTAAGCTCTGTAAAAGCTTCCCTTGCTTTGTGGGATTTGGGGGGTCCCGTGGGCACTAGTCCCCTTCTCTTGTACTTTTCTTTCTTTATTTAATTCAAGTCCGGGAGAGTAGGCTAATGCCGAACTTCCTTTATAAAAAAAAGTGTATGTATATTGCTTCCATGTATTGTGCAAGTGGTTTCAAGTCTTTGTATAGACTCTAGGAGTGTTCCACGACTTCTACAAGTGAAGTTTGAATTCAAATGAAGGCGGGAATGGTTGTTGGAGGGAATCAATTCACTTTCCTACAATCTACGAAAAGTGAAGATCTAGTTTGATCTACTTTTAGGTGATTGATTGCTTGATTAAATGCAACTTCAACCACCATAAATTCGTGGGATTTTGGGCTCTATATTTCTACCTTTACATGTGTAAAACTCAAGGCTTTTACAATGGTATATGAACCATCAAAAATCTCTCAAAAAATACAGTAAATGAGTATAAGAAAAAGAACTCTCCAACGGATATTCTTTCGACGCGATAGCCTTTGATGTAGATCAAATCCCACTCAAGCATAGTGTAAGCTTGATGTTCCAACATCATTTGCGCTGTGACGTTTGGCATTGATTTGAGGTGAGGAATCCAATGGCGGATAGTGGCCATCATATAATCAATAGAGGCTAGTCCTTGCAGTGTTGCAATGTATAGATAATTAAGCCACTCCTTACATTGGGCATTATTTTGTAACTTTATATTGAATGCCTTCCATGATCGGCATCATGGAATGGGACCATAACATGGATTGTAGATTAGATGCAGAGGTGCATGGTTCCATGTACGTAGAATTTCAAGGTAAGTCTCTAAGAGCTTTTGCCACCAAGTCGGTGATAGATCTTGCCTTTCTGTGCCTCTGGTGGTAGGTCCTCAGGTTGAAACTGGGTTGCAAAGGTGGGGATCTTCCTTGTTCTGTTATCCATCCACCTGGAATGGGTTGAGGGTCATAGTCATCATCAAACATTTGTTGGATTGGGATTGAGATGGTTTCTTCTTCAGCGGGGGCCTCCGGTGGGGGTGGTGGTCGTTCGCTTGTAATTCTTTGACTTGTTTGAGTTCCTATAGTGCTTCTAAATTAGTAACAGTGGAAGAGGTTGAGATGGTGTTGGTGGGACAACTATAGTATCGTAAGTTTGTTGTTGCTTCATTTGATCCAATTCTTTGGATAATTTTTCATGGGCTTCTAGTAGGTTAGCATAGTCTTCAAGTATGACTTTGATGTTTTCTGGGGGTACAACTTGAAATTTCGACGAACTGATGGGTGCCCTGAGTGTATTCTCTATGGCGACAAATAGATTGTCTTGATTTTGTGTCTGGAGCCGTCGGTTTTCTTCCTGAGTTGCGGATAGGTGGCTTTGTAATAGTGTCATGTTACACTGTAGTTTTGAGTTCCGTTCCATCTGTGTGCGTAGGTGACCTTTGACTATTTGCAAGGACTCTTTGTCAATGTTTTGTAACTTTGTTTTCAATAAGCTATGTGCCTCCTGTAATGTATGAAACTTCGTTTGGAGACTTTCATTTTCATCCTCCAAGGTAGCGATACATTGTCATAACTCCTCTGAGTGTGTGTGTGTAATCTCTTATTATGTTCTTCTAGTTGCATGTATTCTGTTCTTAGCTGTGACATACACTGAAACAATATCAAATGCATTATTTATATATGAAGATGCAGTGTGTATCATGGTTGATGCAAGGGAATGGGGGTGGGGAATGGGAAGTGTGGATGCTATGTTGAAGGGATAGGTGTGCACATGTGAATTTGGTGGTGGAGGAATGGGGGATGGTGGAATTGAGGGGGGTGGGGGAGGTGTTGTGGGCGGCGATATGTCCATGCTTTCATCCGTGGAGGTGAGCATGGTTTCTACCATATACATCAAAATGGTAGGTGGTGTGTGTGTGATTGTGGTGAATAAGTGTGAAGTGGGTGTTGAGAAAGAAAATTGTAAACATGCTCCAACTTGACTTCCTTTGACATGATCTTCTCTCTAATAAAGTGGTAATGCACTTCTATATGCTTCGACCTTGCATGGAGCATTGTCTTTTGAGCCAAGCATATGCTACTTATGTTGTCACAAAAAATAGGTACTTGCTTAACCTACAAATAAAGATCAACAAACAACTTCTTAAGCTACATAAGCTCACATGAGACTTGTGCTAAGCCTCTATACTCAACTTTGGTCAATATGCCAAAAGCAAGCTCTAAGCAAAAAGCTCCAGAGATACCTCTAGACAAGATAGGAGACATGAGCGAAGGGGAAGAAGGTAATACTTATCTTCAAATCACCTATCAAGGTTACACAACCAAAGCAATCGTAGATTCAGGTGCTGGTGTTGCTATTGCGACCACCTCCTTGTGGAAGCAACGGGGCAAACCCACATTAAGACCAACAAGAATGAAGCGTCAAATGGCAGACGGTCATTTTGAAAGACCTCTAGGATTGCTCGAAGGGATAACTCTAAACACTTGTGGTGTAGAGTTTGAACACACATTTGCCATATGTGACTTTGAGAAAAATAATGTCTACGAGATGATCCTAGGAAGGCCCTTCCTACCACAATTGCAAATAGTACAGGATTGGGGAACCAACTCCTTGTACTTACAGAACTTAGGAGTCACCACCAAGGTCAACTTGAAGGATTACACCTTTAGAGATGTACCACCCCTACAGTGGAATCCTATCCACAAAGCGAAAGAAGATTCTATCTGTGTGCATTTTGGGAGTTCACCTGATCCATCCTGGCTACATGAAGATACTCACTTGTGGATGTGCAAGGTCGTAGAGGAAGAGGAAAAGCGCCTAAAAGCAAGAGAAGAAGGAACTCCCCCAAGAGATAGACTAATCAAAGACCCAGCCTATACATTGATGATATTTCCAGATGAGGAATTTGAGCCTCATGGTTGGGCAGAAATCTTAGCTACCATGGACATTGCAGTCAATGAAGAACAATGGACACCTCATTGTGATGAGGAGGGTTATGATATTTCAGTGTTCATGTGTCAGACATTGTTGGAAGAATGTGATCCTAGTGATGTCATAGAAGAAAGAACCTGATCCTTAACATGACTCCATAGCTCAGGTTTTGCTTTGAGCAGCTCTTCTACAGTGAGATGACACTGAACCTTAGTGTTCTTCACAACGTCAGTGTTTCTTGGAACCACTGAGTCTTCATTTCTTACCAATATTGTGGGAGCTCTGATCTGAAGAGATTCAGATTCCCATGGGCCTGTGAATTGTGGCAACTCTTGTAAAGAATTAGATTCAAAATCTAATCTCTCATCTTCATGTTGCTCTGCTTGGTCTCCATAAATAGATGGAATGTCTTGGGGAAATTGATCATGAAGGTCATCAATCTCGGGAATAGGAGGGGGATTACCCTTCTCCTTGGCCCATTTCTCTTCTTGTATTTCCCGCAAGAACTCTTGAGAGTATTGCTTAATTGAAATAGGTGCTCCCTCGTCCACGGAATCAGGAACATAAGCTTTCATTGGCGGTGAGCTTTCTCTTTCAACAATCAGTTGAGCCTATGGAGGTAAATAAGCATGCGGCTTGTTTACCAATTGCTCTAATCTTTCTAATAAGCCCTCAAAATGCAAATATGGCTTGACAGAGTTTGTTTGATTGAACTTTTGATTAGCCTGGAGCATAGCTTGAGCTACCTCTACCATTTTCATGCAGATTTTTGTCCGTTCAATCTCTAAATCTTCTGGAGGTTAACTCTTGTCTAGGTTGTGAAGAGAGATGGTGGATGCAATGCAAAGATGAGTAGGTGCCGCTAGAACCAGCTTCACACCAGCCAACTGAGACTTCATAGTTGATTAGTAGACCCTTTGAGCTTCCTAAATCCACCAAAATATCAGCCAAGTACTTTGGAACATGTATCCCAAAAGTTTAAGTGAAGATAGACAAGTTGCGAAATGACTAGCTCCCAAAACTTGCTATTTTTGGACATACACCTGCTGGAAAAAATGAACAATGCTCTCAACCTGGTAGGAATTAGAAAACTTCCTTTTGGGCATACCAAATAGACTTAGCAAGCTTCCCAATACAAGTTAAAACACTTCAAATGATGGACAGAGCACTGAGAACAACTTTTAACAAAATCTGGAACATGTCCGCCATTCTCGAGGCTCTGCAGAGATAGATCAGTGAGCAGTAAAATGCAGATATCTCCCAAATTGTAAATCCAATGACCTTGAAAATTTATATGCAGAAAGTAGACAGTAAGAGCTATCCAACGCATTTTAAAATATAGAAAATTTTTGAGTAAAACTCGAGATATGACCTTCTGAAGTCACTACTCTGAGTGAGTATAGCAGAGAACAAAACAGAGAAGTAAATGGTGATAGATGTATAGATTCACATATGATTACAACCACATTGAATCTTTGCACAATGGGAGTAGAATGATAGAGCTATGGAGTAAGCTCTTCAATCTCTACAAGATGACATGAAGTGGTCACGTACAAGGCTTGCTAATCGCCTCTTCCTTCTTGCTCCTTTTATAGCTATTCTTGGAGGGAGTTTTGAATTCGAATTCGAATGGATCCACCTAAAAGTGATCCCCAAAGTTAGGAGAGATTCCCTCAGCTCAAAAATTCATGATTTTGGTAGTTATAGCCACGAAGTTACTTTTACATCATGCATGAGGTAAGCCATCCTTTTCTTTTTTTCTTTTTCCATTTACAAGAGATAAAATGAACTCTTTTACAAGAGGTGTTCACATGACTACTCATGTGACTTACAAATGAGGATAATATCAAGCATATCAAGCATGCAGGCTTGGGTAAAATGCACCAAAAGCTCCCCCTCAAGCCTAATATGCTTGGCCTCCAAATAAGTCTTCAATTGTCCTTGATTTCCTGCAAGCCAATCATCAACTTGAATCTACTTAACTTCGTACCATCAAGAGCTTTCGTCAACATGTCTACACATTGCATATCTGTAGAGACATAGGATAGTTGAATATCCTTGCTCATTAGCTTCTCCCTTACATAATGGTAGTGGACTTCAATATGCTTGGTTCTAGCATGGTATACCGGATTAGTTGCTAGATGTAGTGAGCTTGTGTTGTCACCAAAAATGTGAGGTGTTGAAGAATGAAGTCCAAGATCTGTGTACAAAGACTTTAACCACATGATTTCTTGAGTTGCATTAGTCAAACCTCTATATTCGGCTTCAGTAGAAGATAATGCCACGGTTTCTTGCTTCTTCGATGACCAAGAAATGATTTTTGAACCTGCAAATGATATATAACCGGATGTGCTTCTTCTATCATCTCTAGATCCAGCCCAATCTGCATCTGAGTAGACCTTTAGCTCAATATCTGAAGTATATGAATAAAACAAACCTTCATTCATAGTCCCCTTTAGGTACTTGAGGACTCTCTTGGCCGCTTCCATGTGTGGTCTTCTCAGCTTATGCATAAACTGACTCAATATGCTAACACTATAGCATATATCCACCCTTGTGAGTGTTGCATAGTTCAAACTTCCAACCAAGCTTTGATAGCTTGTGATGTCTTCAATTGGCTCTCCTTCATAAGCACTAAGCTTATGATTTTTCTCCATAGGTGTACCTGCACACTTGGTATTTTCCATCTTGAACTTGACGAGCATGTCATGCACATACTTCCTTTGTGTGATGTATATACCTGAATCTATGTAGATCAACTCCAATCCAAGAAAATAAGTGAGTGGTCCGAGGTCACTTATTTTGAACTCCTCCTTCATCTGACTCTTTACCTGTTTGATTCCTTCAAGATCATTGCCTATGATAATAATATCATCAACATACACACATAAATAGATCACTTCAGATCCATTCCTCTTTATGAACAAAGAGGTATCCGCCTTGCTAGCTTTGAATCCTTGGTCCTGCAAATAAGTCACCAATCTGAAATTCCAAGCTCTTGGAGCTTGCTTCAATCCATACAAAGCTTTCTTTAGTTTGCATACATAGTTAGGATGATGTGCATCCTCATATCCAGGAGGTTGTGCCATATACACTTCCTCAGAAATCCATCCATTCAAGAAAGAATTCTTTACATCAAGTTGATAGAGATTCCAATTTCTAGATGCAGCAAGACTAATGAGAACCCTAATTGTAGGCATTTTTGCAACATGAGAGAAAGTTTCCTCATAATCAATACCATGGGTTTGAGCAAACCCTTTAGCAACTAACCTTGCTTTGTGTCTATTTATACTTCCATCTGGATTCCTCTTGATTTTGTATATCCATCGAGATCCAATTACCTTCATAGATGGCTTGTTAGGTACAAGCTCCCAAGTGTCATTCTCCTTGAAGGCATCCATTTCTTCATCCATTGTATCTCTCCAAGCTTTCTTGCTTTGTGCTTCTTCAAATGTGGTAGGTTCTTCATTGGTTGAATCCTTTGCAATGTATATTGAGTGCTTGGTGACCAAAGAAGTATCATAACCAAACCTCTCTGGTTTCTTCTTCTCCTTTGAAGACCTTCTAAGTGGTTGATGTGAGCTCTCAGGTCCATATGTAGCATCCTGCATCTTTGCTTTACCTTTGTTCTTCCATAGCTTTAGTCTTTCCAAGTCTTCTAGGTCAATCTCCGAATCACTTTCTTCAAGCTGCTTTGGTTCCTTTGGTTGAAGTGATGGAAAGTCTTCATCCAAGTCATACGGCAGCTTCACTTTCCTGTCATCATCAAACCATGATTTGTTTTCATCAAAAATTACATCTCTACTCACAGAAAATCCTTTATTGGTTGGATTGTACAATCTATATCCTTTTTGGTTTTGATCATAACCAATGAATACACACTTCTCTGACTTGGGATCCAATTTCCCTCTTACTTGAGAAGGAATGTGAGCATAGGATAAGCATCCAAAGATTTTGCAATGCTCTAGACTAGGTCTTCTTCCATTCCACACTTCATATGGAGTGGTTCCATCTAGTGACTTAGATGGAAGTCTATTTATGAGATATGTGGCTGTCGACACAGCCTCTGCCCATCAAAAATTTTGACAGTCATATGCGCTGCGATATCATCCATATGCTTCAGGCGAGGGAGCCAGTGACGGATTGTAGCCATCATATAGCCAACAGTGGGCAACTCGGTGGGCGGCTTGAAGTAGGGGTAATTCAGCCAATCCTGACACTGCCGATTGTTTTGTACTTTGATAGTGAATGCAGTCCAGGAGCGGCGTCGTGGTACTGGTCCCCAGCAAGGATTATACTTTAAATGTAAAGGCGCTTTCACCCATGTGCTCATCATTTCTGGGTACTTCTGGAGTAGATCTTTGCGCCAATCCGGTTGATGGATCTCTCCTCTTTGCGCATTTGGTGGCAAGTCTGCCGGCTCGAATTGTGTAGCATGCGTGGGTTTCATGCCGGTTTCTTTCTCTATAGCTAGCTGATATTCAGCCATTAACATGAAGTACGGTTTATACTGCAGCTCATGCCCAGATATATAGCGTCGGGGGGCTAAATGAGCAAAGAAGGGGGATTGTAAGATTCTCTCTTCAATCATGGCCATTGCACGTAACTGTGCCTCTACTCTGGCTGAATGTGTCGTTCCAAGTTCCTCAATCGTTTTCATCCACGCGGGGGTAGGAAGTTCATAGGTCATCTGGCCTTCGGCCGTGACTTGTCCGCCTGGGATGGGTATTGGCTCGTATGCTTCTTCAAACGTTTCCTCCACCGGAATGGTTATGTTCTCGTCGTCAGCTGGGATCTCCGGTGGGGAGTCAGGCCGTGGTGGTGCTTCGTATACATCTATGCGTGATTGGAGAGTGGTTACCTGGGCCCGTAATGCGTTGAGTTCCTCTATGAGGTCAGGAGAGGGGTCCACAGGTTCTGGTAATGCTGCTGCTACTTGTACTTGTTGTGGTGCCGGTTCTCTGAGCTGTAGTAGCTTGTGATCTTCCTTTAACTTCTGATGCTCTTCTTTCATTCGATCATAGTCCTCTAGCAATCTCACGTGATCCTCTAGCAACATCTGCATCGATTCGGAGGGGATTGCCTTGAATCTGCTAGGACTTAAGGGTTGTTCTGGATGGTCCAATGCCGCTTCCAAATTCTCTCTATTCTGCTCTTGGAGTCTCTGGTTCTCCTCTTTTGCTGCGGCTAGGTGCCTTCTGAGTAAGCCCATGTTTCTGGTCAGCGTCGCGTTCCTAATTGTTTGGGCTCGAAGCAGGTTGTCCAGATCAGCAGTGGCTTCTTTTGTTTTCTCTTCACTTTCTAGCTCTAGCTTATGATATGCCTCTCTTAGTTCTTGGTATCGCGTATTTAAAGAGGCATTCTCGATTGATAATGAATTAAGCTGCGACTGTAATTCATTTGTCGTCCTCTGCAGCTGTTGATAGTTGTTGCCAAGAGATGCAAACTCATCTCGTACTTGTGTCATGCATGTGAACATTTGTTGAAGTGCAGTGTCTATGGTTGGCGATAATAGTAATGGAGTGATAAGTGAGGATGCAGTGGAAGTAGATGCAGCGGGAATGGGGAATGGGGTTGGGAAGGTGGATGCAGTGGTGATCGTGGAAAATTGTGACGTACCTAAATATGATGGTGCTGTGAGTGGCGTGGGTGCTAGTGCGGTGGGTGGTGAGATGTCCATGTCATTGGACGTGTCAAGTGCGGTGACTGTGAAAAGCGGTGTGTATGTGGGTGGTTGTGTCGGTGTGAAGACGGGATTTACAAATGTAGAGTAATTTACAGGGGGAATGGCTGGAACAGCTTGGTGAAAAGGGGGAATAGGGGTTACAGTGGGTTGGGGAGGTGAAACTGGTGAGAAGGTTAGTGGGGTTAGAAAGGTGAAAGGGTGTCTTAAAGGTGGTGGGAAGGATGGGAAGGATGAAGGGATGAAGGGGTTAACACGTAGACGAGGTGGGGTGGGTGCGGGCATGGTGGCATGAATGGGCAGAGCAAAAGCTGTGGCTAAGTTGTCGTGGGCTGGTGTGGATGTGGGAGGAGCAGGTGGGTGTGCGGGGGATACAGGATGGGTTGGTGAAACATGAGGTGAGAGAGGAGTAGAAGGTGTGGATGTTATTTCAAGGATAGTGGTAGTATGTACAACGGTAGTACGTGGTGGGGAGTCGACTAGGATAGCTTCTTCGGTGATGGATCTTTCCGGACGTAGACGTGCATCTTGCGCCTGGTGGGATGATTGAGCACCTACGGGAACTCGAATATATTCCCCGGGCTTCGATAACAGGCGAACTCTGCGAGGGTCATATTGGGGGAGTGGCTTCCTTTGTAAATATCTCAGTGCTTCGACCGGGCCGATGGATTTGACCAGTTCTCTAAACCCTCTGATGTAGACTTCTTCAAATCCTCCGGAGATGAGTTCTTGTACGATTATGGTTTGGCTCTCTTCTTCAGTCAATTTCTTCCGTGCCCAGACTTTCTCCATTGTACGATATAATTTCTTGATTGCCAGCGTGTAAGCTGCTGCTTCGAAAGTCTCCTCTTCATGCGTGCTGGTGTCACCTTGTGCATCGGTTTGTTGGCCTTGGCCATCTGTCTGTCCTTGTTCTTGGGAATCATGCGTGCCTTGGCTAGCTTCATCGTCACCTTCATCGTCATCGGTGGCTGTTCTTTCGTCATCAGAGCTCGACACAACTTGTCCCTGTGGCTGATCCCGCGGTGTGGTAGGGTAGCTGGGGCGTTCATATTCTTGAGAGAACATCTGTGCCTCTGAAAACTGGAACTCATTTGAGAATGCATCAGGCATTTCAAAATCGAATGTTGTGTTTATTGGTTCTGCCTCCATCTGTGGTAATGGGAAAGAAAAGGCTTCCGCACCAATAGTGGTGGGGGCTTCTGCTGTCGTGGTGGTGGGTTCTGTGGTTGTAGCTGCCTGAGGTGCAACGGTACTAGTAGTGCCCTCCGTTACCACTGATCGAGATAACCTTATTCGAATGGGTTGCACTGTGGGAGCGGCTTCTGTCGGTGATCGCTCTGGAGAGGGTTGTGGTGATGGTGACTCTGGCACTTGAAGGCAAGGAATAGTGCCTCTCATGCGCTTACCTGCCCGTGCTCTGTTGGGCTTCCTGGCTTTCTTCGTCGTTCCTTTGAATGCCTTCAGTTCTTCTCCTGTTAATGCACGTTCAATTGGCAAGTCATAAGCCAAGCACATGTAAACAATTCTTGTCAGCGCACAACATCCATTAAGCACTTTCTTTCGTTCCCATCTGTGTTGTGCCAAATACATTTGATCAATGATCCAGCTCGCCAGATCAACAGTCTGAGGTCCAGTACAGGCTAAGTACAATCCAAACCATATTCTTTTATGTGGCATGGTGAATCTGTCCTGAGCGGGGAATGCAAAATGTTGCATGCATATCCTTAGCGGCTTTGACAGCTCAGGTGTAATTATTGAGATCTCCTCCCACTTAGTGACATCCCCACGTTTCATAGGGTCTGGAACTAATCTTTCTCGATCTGTGGGCGTGTGGGTTCCATGAATCTTGATGGCAGCTCTGATTAAATCCTTCGAAAGATAAAATCTTTTGTAAGGTGGATCATCCACTAAAGAGGGCAAAATAAAAGTTCCTGGGATATCCTTATTCTCTGAGGCCAGCAAAGTAGTGATTAAATAATAACACCTATAAAAGTCAGGTTTGGGCAGAGGATCACTGAAATACTCCGTGAAGCCGGCTCTGGCCCAAACATGAGTTAAGTCCTGGGTGTTCTGTAGGCCTTCGAACTCTCTGGAGAAGAATTGGTATTTTCCCCAAGTGCGGTCATCAAACGTCAAATTAGATTCAAATATAAAATCCGCGTCCGCTAAGGGTCCTGCAAGTCCCTGAAACCAGTGAGAGTTACGGTGTATCTTTTCTGTGTAGCCCATAGGTGGGTTATCGATCGGCATGGGCCCTGGAAATCCTTGGAATTCTGGCGGTGGAGCAGTCGGGTGGGATTCTACTCGTAAAACATTGAGGGGCACTGCAGCTACACTAGGGCCTGCTTCTGATGGTCCTTCGTCGGTTTGCATGATGACTGATGCGCTAACGAGAAAGATCTGCTACAAAAGATTAACACATTAGCATGGAAATTAATTATGATCCCATTAAAGTGAGATCGCAATCCCTTTCCATAACTGATGCGTAACCCGTGTAGCCAAGTGCTGTGATGTGATGGATGCAATGCTTCTTGCAGCACTAGTGCAGGTCTCTAGACACCTACACGTTTCAGATTATGCATGCATTTCTTGATGAGATGAGATTATGAGTGATGTGTGATGATGGTGGGTGAATTTATACAAGGTTTAAAGGTTAGTGATTTATTACAAGGTTGTATGTTAGTCGGGGGGTAGTTAGACAGTGGGTTAGTGGAAGACGGTTGGACTCGCTTCGGTATCCATTTCCGAAGAGTCTTTGAGTGGGTGGTGGGTTTCTGCTGAGGGGTAAAAGGTAGTATCGGGTGTGGTGGTATTGAGGGATGGAAAGATTTGTGAGGGGTATATATTACATGGCTTAAGTGTTGAGCTATGATACATGGTTTGGGTACCCAAATCTGCGTGGGTGTGGGTCTATGGGTAAGATATTTCTTGGCGATCCAAATTTGTCGAATGTTCGGACGTGTAGAAGAAGGTCGAGGGGATGGTGGATACTGATTCTGTTTCTGCCCTGCCTTTTTCTTGTCGATCTCTGCTTGGTTCGAGTTCTTCGGTGCTTTTTGTACTTTTGGCACCCATATTTGTCTGGTGCCGCTTCCTTTGGGTGGCCTCGACTGCCTTCCGTGTTGTGTCTTCTGATACTGCCGTCGGTCTTGGTTCCTTCGTCGTGGTTGACTTTGTTGTGGTTGAGGTTGAGAGGTCGGATGGATGCTCTGCTTTGGAAAAGAAGGGAGATCCAACACTTGCGTGACCTGCCCATTAGGAAGTGATTCGTTCTTTAACTTTAATCTAGGCCAGTCCGCAACAAGTTTGGAAGGATGAGCACCGCAGGGTGTCGTGCTCGTTTGGCCGCTGATGTAACCCACCTGACCGCTGATTGTGTCCATCTGCCCTAGCGGTTGGGTAGCTGCCCCTTCTAGTTTGCAGGAAGTCCCAGGGAAGATCTCCTGTCGTCCTTCTGATTGACAATTGTCCATAACCAAGCCCGAGTGGGTTGGTGTAGACGTAACGTGACTGAGCTGATCAAAGATCTTCCGGTCTTCCGTCGCATGTATTTCATGGGGTCTAGGGTTACAAACCTCAGTCGGAATGCCGTTAGGGAAGTCAAGCGGTATCACTCGCTTCTGTTCTAAGGTTCCAATCTGTAAGGAGCCTTGTCTAAGATTTAGGTCCACTGAGTGATCGTATAGCCAATCTTGGCCAAGGATTAGGGGTTCTATTAGGTTGTCATCATGGCACACTAGTAGCTTCGCTGTCATGGTCACATCCTTAATGAGGATAGGAAGGTCCACCTCACCCATACAAGGGGTTTCCATGCCTCCTAGCCCTATGAGGTATGCCTCAATTGGCCGCATTTCTATTCCTGAATCCTTATAGTGGGACCATCTAATTGCACTAGTCGCAGCACCTGAGTCAATTAAAGCCCTGAGTTCTTGGCAAGGGTTGCCGTGCTCTAGCCTAACTGTAATGAATGGTCTCCTGTCCACTATGCTAGGATGAGTGGTTGACTTTACTTGACACATGGCCATGGGATATCTGGGGGATGTTTCCAGATGGTTATAATGTTCTCTCCCTAGTCCTTGTCTTCTTAGCTTCATGCGCTTAATGCGTTCTATTGCTTCTGCCTGAGCTTCCGCTCGTATTCTGTTTTCTTCCTCCTTACGCTTCTTTGCCAACGTGAGTCGTCTAAGCATATCCTCAGTAAGAGGTTCCTGATATAGCTTGACTCTACAGCCACTAATGTAATTAGGCATTATATCTCCTTCTAAGGTGGCTAACTGTACTGCTCCACTTGTCGAAAGTCTGTTAATGATCATAGGTCCATAACCTCGCTTTTCTAACTTCCGTGTGTGCTGTTTCAGCGTATACACTAGAACTAAATCTCCTTCTTTTAGGCCTTAATCTTTCACATGTGCATCAAAATATGCTTTCTGTCGCTTCTTCGCTGCGTATATTCCTGCTGCCGCTTTCAGCCTGGTTTCTCCTAATCGTTCCAAGTCCATTATTCTCGCTGATAATTCATGGCCGGTCCACTGATGTTCTTGTGCAACCTTAAGGGTCGGTATCAAGAAGTCCAAAGGAAGCACTGCATTCTGACCAAAAACCATATGAAAGGGAGTTGCATTGAGTACGGTCTTGTAGGCCACTCGATATGCCCAAACAGCGTGGTGTAACTGTTTGTCCCAATCTGAACGTTTGTTGTTCACAAGTTTTGTCAGTACGTTACAAAGTATCTTGTTAGTGCTTTCAGCCTGACCATTGGCCTGAGGATGATATGGTGCAGATTTCTTGTGAATCACCATAAAATCCTGTAACAAATATCCAATGACTTGGTTTAGAAAGTGAGTGCCTCGATCGCTCACTAACTCTATAGGCAATCCATATCTTGTAAAGACATTCTCAAATAAGAATTTTGCAGTTGTGTGTGCATCATTCTTTTTCATGGCTTTTGCCTCTACCCATTTCGTAAGATAATATGTGGCAACAATAATGTATTCCGCATGTGTACCTTTTGCAGGGGGGTTGATGGGTCCTACAAAGTCTATACCCCACTTTGAAAATGCACGTCCGCCCATCATGGGTTTCAATGGCATTTCATCTCTGCGAGTAGGAAACTGAGTTCTTTGGCACACATCACATCTCTTTACATAGGTATGTGCATCCATGTGAAGAGTGGGCCACCATAATCCTGCAAAGAGGATGGCTTTGACTATCCTATCGGGTCCAAAATGACCTCCTGCAACACCTTGGTGTGCAGTCTCTAGTATGCTCAGATAATCGCTCTCATGAACACATTGTCTTAGATATCCATCTCGTCCTCTTTTGTATAGGTTATCGCCAATAAGTGAATAGTCGTGAGCTTCCTGCTCTAGACTGCGTTGTCGAGCTAAGGTCATGCCTTGAGGGAATGTGTTTGTCCTCAAGTATGTCACTAAAGGTTCACTCCAGTCTGGTGTGAGAGACACGTGATATAAGGTAGCATGCTCTACTGGTGGTCTTTCACAACACACCTGGCATTCTTTGCACAACTTGTAGACATCTGCTTCCATAGAAGGCCAATATACTCCTAGTCTATGCAGAGTCTGTAATGTTCGATGTTTCGAATGATGTTGCTTTAATGCACCTATGTGTGCTAATTGCAACCAATTCGCATGTTCTGATTCATCTACACAACAAGCAAGAATCTTTTGATTATCCTGTTTATATATGCTTCCTGCCATTATTTGGTATTTCTGAGACTTGGTAATCTCTCCTTCTTTGATCTCTATCCTAGGATTCTTGGGTCCGTATGTCAGAATAGGGACTATAGGCTTAGCCCATTCTGGTGCTATCTCAAGGTTAAACAAGTATGCATCTGGTAATTCATCCGCTACTCCTTGGGGAGCTTCTCCTGAGGTTAATCTCGAAAGGTGGTCAGCTCTAAGATGCGTCTTTCCTTTCCTGACTACCACTTCAAAATCATACTCCATGAGTAATAGAAACCAACGTATTAGTCGTCCTGTGTTACATGGTTTGTTGACTAAGTATAATAGGGCTTGATGATCTGTAAAGAACTTGAATTTGTTTGCCAACAAGTAGTGCCTAAACTTCTTTACCGCGTAGATCATCCCTAATCCTTCTCGTTCCGTTGTGGTGTAATTTCTTTCTGCTGCGTTCAATTGTCTGCTCGCGTAAGCTATGGGGAGATCTATGTTACCTTCATTCGTGGGTTGTGCTAACACACATCCTATTGCATAGTTGGATGCATCCACATGTACATGGAATGGCTTACTCCAATCTGGGGTTGTCAATATAGGTGCTGAGCACAAGCGTGGTTTAAGTTCATTGAATGAATTTTCACATTCATCTGTCCATTCGAAATTGGTTAAAAGAGAGTACAAATGCTTGGCTATGATTGCATACATGTGTATGAATCTCCTATAATATCCGCAATGGCCCATAAATGCCTGTACCTCTTTGATGTTCGTCGGCCTAGGTAGATCCACAATTACCTTCACTTTTTCCTCGTCCGTAGAGATTCCATTTTTTGACACAATGTGTCCTAGAATTTTGCCTTGTCTGACCATGAAAACGCATTTTTCTGGGTTCAAACAAACCTGATATTCTCGACATTTGTCAAATATTTGTCCTAACTCTGGGATATGTGTCTGTCTTACATTTGAATGAGCACATATGTCATCGACATAAACTTCCAAGCTCTTGCGTAAGAATTCCTTGAAAACATGACACATGAGTCGCTGGAAAGTGGTGGGTGCATTTGTTAAGCCAAATGGCATTACACGAAATGCAAATATGCCCCATTCAGTGGCAAAAGCCGTCTTGTGTTGATCGTCTGGAGCGATGGCTACTTGATTATAGCCTGAAAAACCATCAAGAAAGCTGTAAACTTCCTTGCCCGCAACTCTTTCCAATAAGTGTTCTGTGATAGGAAGAGGATAACTATCTCTAATCGTTGCGGCATTAACTTTTTTAAGGTTAATACACACACGCAATTTTCCATTCTTCTTGGGCACAACCACAATGGGGGATACCCATTCGGTATGCTCAATTTCGTAAATGAATCCTGCTTCTATCAAGCGATCTATCTCCTCTTTAATCTTCGCAGCGTAGTTATCATTATACGTGTACGGTTTCTATTTTGTCGGTTTTGCATCTGGAGTCATAGGGATTCTATGAGAACATATATCTGGATCTAGTCCTTTCAAATCTTTGTAACTCCAAGCAAAAACATCTCTATATTCGCGCAATAGGGAAACTAACTCTTCTTCTTCTTCAGTCGTCAAATCATGCCCTATGTATGTACATTTTTCTTCTTCTCCTTCGATAGCAACTATTATTTTCTTGGTTTTCTCTCGGTTATCATATACTTGTCCGTCATTCGCCTTTCTATTAGGCATTCGTACCATGATTCTTCTATCTTCAATTTCGTATTTCTTGAAGTTCTCGGGTACTTCAAATAAAGATTCTTCTTTTTCTGACATGGTTGCTTTCTTCTTTCTTTTCTTACCTTCACTCTTGTTAGTCACTTCTGTGGCTAACCTCACCTCGTTCGTAATTTCCTCGTGTCTCTGAGTGTGAGTCTCTACTTCGTAGAAATATTCTTCCTCTGATGCAAAGGGCGGGTCCATGATAATTGATTCTAAATCAAAATCGCTTACATCCTCAAATGCATCAGTGTTCGGTTCACACTCTTCTAAAATTGCATCGCCCATGATTGGCTCTATCGTGAAAACTGAAATGTCATAGCCATCCTCGTCACAGTGGGGTGTCCATTGTTCTTCATTGATGGCTACATCCATGGTTGCTAGGATTTCTGGCCAACCATGGGGTTCAAACTCTTCGTCTGGGAATACTACAGGTGCATAAGCTGGATCCTGAAGGGTTCGTGGATTTTGTTCTGCACCTAAGGTCCTTGCTTCTAATCGTTCTTCCTCTTTTTTGGCTACTTTACACATCCATAAATGGGTATCCTCATGCAACCAAGAAGGATCTGATTCTAATGAGTGCACGGATTCCGTCTCTACTGGTGTCTTATGGTGGTATTCCATTGTATTGGGGGTACATCTCTATGTGAATAGTCTTTAAGATTGACTTTAGTAGTCAATCCTAGATGTTGCAAGTACAAAGAATTAGATCCCCAATCTTGTACAATTTGCAACTGACGCATGAATGGTCGTCCCAATATCATCTCATAAGCATGGTTTTTCGCAAAGTCACAAATGGCGAAGGTATGCTCAAATTCTACACCACAAGTGGTGAGAGATATGCCTTCCAGTAAGCCTAATGGTTTTTCTATGTGTCCATCAGCCATTTGTAGTTTCATCCTGGTGGGTCTGAGTGCTGGCTTACCCCAACGTTTCCACAAAGCGGTGGTAGCGATGGCTACTCCGGCTCCTGAATCTAAGATGGCTTTCGTGGTGTAGCCCTGATGGGTTATTGGAAGATATGTGTTACCTTCCTCTCCTTCGCTTACGTCTCCAATCTTTTCCACGGGTATCTCTGGTACCTTCTTATGTGATCCTATCTGAGAGGGTGTGGTAGCTAGCTCAGGGAATTGATTTGCTACGTGCTTCCACAATTCTGGTTTTACCTTTAACAATTCCTCCAGAGTGAGATTACACTGTACTTTAGTGTTCTTGATCACTTCCGTGTTCCTAGGGATCACTGATTCTTCATTCCTCACTATTATCGTGGGTGCTCTCATACTAATAGACTTTGCTTCCCAAGGTCCTGTGAACTGAGGTAATTCTTGTAAAGAATTAGATTCGAATCCTGTGGGTTCACTCAGTTGTCCCACCTCTACATCATCGCATATAGAGGGGATGTCTTGGGGAAATTGTTCCTGCAAGTCATCTATTTCTTGAATAGGAGGATGAGTTCCTTGTTCTTTTCTCCATTTCTCTTCTTGGATTTCTCTCAAAAATTCATGTGAGTACCTATGTATGGAAGACAAGTTATCTTGACTTTCTGTATTGGGTACTTGAGACAGGGATGGTGCATTCCTTTCCTGTGTCTCTGTGACAATAGGGTTCCTATGCTGATCCTTTTTCTCTTTGCTTTCTATCAAGTATTCTAGCCTCTCCATTAGTCCTTGAAAATGTAATTCCAGTTTTGCCATGTTATTCCAATTAAGATATCTAGAGGCTTCGAACAAAGCTTGTGCTAACTCTACCATTTTAATGCACAGTTTAGTTCTCTCAATTTCTAGATCAGCTCGAGGGTAGTTTTTGCTCATTTCAGCTACCTGAGGTCCCTCTTTTAATCTTGCCTGATATGCACGAAACATCATGTCTAGATCTTCTGGTATGGGTTCCGCTAAAACCGATCCTGATTTCTGAGCTGGATTCTCTTGATTCAAGTCCTGTGAAGTCAATTCTTGGATTTTGGCTCTAGATTCCTTTAAACTTCCTTCCAACTCACTTATCTTTTTACTCCATTTTCTCTTGATTCTTTCTCTAGAATCTTTCCAAGATTTTGTCTTTTTACTGCTAGATTCTGCAACTTCACTAGTTCCGGCTACTTTCTCTTGATTAAGCTGTTGGTTCTGTAAGAGCGCCTGGGCTCTGGTTATAGCTTGGATAGGCACGTATCTAGGGTTGGATCCATCTGCGTTGTTTACAATACCTATCACATTGATCGGTGTCACATTTGTAGCATTAGCAGGGTTCTTAGGACAATCTTTGATTATGTGCTCTTTGCCACAATCGGCACAAAAGCCTTGTATGTTATAGTACTGTGATTGCCTTGCTATTGGGCGATGTGGACAATCCTTAATGAAGTGATCTCCTTGGCACCTAAAGCATGGTCCTCTAGGGCCCTGTAGTCTCTGTTGTCTCAATTGGGGCCGTGGATTTGGGTTTGCGTACATCACATTAGCATAGTCTGGCTCCCAACTAGGTTCCATTGGTGGACTATCATAATGATACGTCTCCACATGTTCTGGTGACTCCGTGTAATAAGCGGGTGGACTAGTTACATGAGTAGAGTCAAAACTGTTTGAGTTCGGGTCACTTTCTGTGATCAAGGGTGAAGAAGGCACTAAGGCCCTACTTAGGTTCTCTTCTGCAGCAGCATATTTGACTGAGATGACATTCGCTGGTGGGGGTGGCTGCTGAGCTAAGACAGGTTGAGGTCTCTGTTGAGCCTGGTATGGGTAGTTCTGAGGAGGCCTATAGTAATAAGGCTGAGCATTGTATTGGCCTTGATACCTACCTGGCTGCTGGTATGTTTGCGGGTAGTTCTGTCTCACGGTTTGTTTGTTGTATGGGCAGTCCTGAGCCGTATGATTCGTGTATCTTCTCTCAATTGTACAATATTGGCCACTAGGGTTGGCTTGAGGTTGTGGTGCATTGGGACACACGTTTGCCAAATGATTTCCACCACAAGTGTAACAACGTACATTAGTTGGTAGCTTGGGTACCTGTTTACTAGAAACTCCTAGTTTTTGGGCCACTTTCTCTGCTAGGTCCTCTATCGAATTAGACAATTTTATGGATGCTAGAGAAGAACAATCTGAGTCTTTATAGACCTTTGAGAGTTCTAATTCATCTCCTAGGTTGTCCTCGATGTCTATACATATTCTTACACACTCCTCTAGCATTCTGGGTTCCTTTAGGTACACATAGGAGCGTAGTTTAGCGCTCAACAAGCCATCTAGGAACAGTGATACTTGTTTGGCTTGTGAGGGTAGCTCTTGCATTGGACATCGTTCGACATATTGTCTGAATCTACGTCCTGCTAGTCTAACTGTTTCCTGAGGGGTTTGTTTAAAGCTATGGATCAACGAAGACGTGTCATGTCTAATCCCACTTTTAGAGAATTCAGTGATGAATGACTCTAAAAAGTGATGGATGTCTCTAAATTGCCTTTGTTGCAATGGTTGGAACCAAGTTAAAGCGGTATTCTTTAACGTTAGTCCAAATGCATTGTATTGCGTGAACATGTCCTCGACTTGTTCTGCTCTTAGTACTTGCTTGAATTCTGCAACATGATCATAGGGATCTCCAGTCCCATCAAAATAATTTTTCATTGATTTTACTAATCGAGTGGGTCTCAATACTCTTGCGTGTTCACGTGGTCTAGGTAGAGGAAAATCATCTCTACCACCTGGTATTCCATGATCTCTTTGTTTATCCGCTCTATTAGTGTTCGTGGTTGTTCTATCTCTCCCTATGGGATGATTAAAGCTTACTTCCGGTCCCTCTTTATTTCCTTCTCTTTGATGTCCATGGGCTGAGGATGTTCCTGCCCCTTGTTGACTTGTATTCATGTTCGTTCTAGATGGAGGGAATATCAATTCACCTCTCCATGTGTATGTGTTTTTAGCGTGGTCAGGCACCACAAAGACTCTTTCTGAAGCCTCATCCAGGTATACAACCTTTCCAGGTGTATCTGGGTCCTTGAATTCATAAATTGTAATGATGCCTATCTCACCAGGGTGTTCCTTTCTGTACCTCCAAAAGGCTTCATCTGTCTCTTTATTTACGAACAACTCGGTGCTCCTGTTATCTTGAGGGATCCACTCTGGGATGAGTACTCTTGTTAATACGGATTTCCCTCTAGGTGTTCTAGGTTCTTCTAACGGTTCTTTTCCTTGAAATTTCGCTTCCGTCTCTAATTGAATTGTGCCAAACTCATTAGTATCGTTTGGCTGCGTACTTAGAACGTACATGGTTCCTTCCTTGTCTATGTAAGCGTCTCTCTCAAATTTCACCACTGGTCGTTCCAATCCAATGGGTTGATCAGGGTTGTGCATCTGCACCACTTGCCTTCGCAAACCATCCTCATAGATGCGAGCACCTAAGCGGTTGGTTCGGAGAAACTCTAATTGCGTTCTATAGGGTCCTTCAGGTTTTTCTAAGTATGCTACATTAGACCCTCCTTCTGGTCTGTCTGTGCTAAATGCCATTTCTGATTCGCTAGTATCTGAGCTCTCGTAGGGGTAATTACTATTCAATTGTTGAGCCCACGATCGTGCAGTAGTTCTTACACTTGCCTCTGATGATCTAAGGCTTCGTCGGTCCGACTTACCTATGTGTCTCCCTGATCTAAGGTTCATTAATTTTCTTCCTTGCACACTCAATTACACACTTAGATCGTCACTGGTTCTTTGTTATTACTCTCTTAATTCTTTTTAATTTTCTTTGGATTCTTGTCTTAATGCATGCGTCAGGAATTCGACTTTCCGTGGTACTTTGAGTTCTCGTTCCGTCAGACTTACGTTCTTTCCTTTAGGTTTTCGTCACACACACCTTACTTGTAGTCTTAAACTTGAAAGAATTAAGTATCTTGAGCTTGAGGCGTTCCTATCGTCGTTAATCCACAACTACCATTTAGCCTAAGCTAAGAATTGACTGAGGGGGTTAAATAATCTTCCAACCTCGAGTCGGCTTTTCTGGTTGCTCTGATGCCCAAGAAGCCGCGCTTCCCAAGCTTGATGCCCTTCACGGCCTTGCCTTGGTTGCCTTCGATTGCCCTTGCTTGCCCTTGCTAAACCTGGAAAAATTCAATATTAGACCAATTCACAGTTGGATGATCAAGCACTTGAGTATATACACCTTTTAGGTCCCTTCCCTTTTGCCCAAAATTTCAACACTTGCCCCCTTGGCTTTCTAGTCCCAAACTAGGTGAACCTCAAAATAGTTTATCTAAAAATAGACGTATCCTTTAAGAAAAAAACAGTTGAGGTCACGTAGTACTCGTCACGAGCTTTCTAACAAGCTATTAAGCTCAAAAAACGGACTTCGGATAAAAAAGTTATGAGCGTTCAGGTCCTGGGGGGTAAAAACTGACAATCAGATTTTCCTTCAAATATGAGCTAAGGGGTCTCCTATGAGTCTAATGGTCCAAAAATTTCTCAAAAATACCCCCAAAATTGGTCAAAAAATGGAACCCTAAATTTGCAATGGGGGTGCACAATCGCGATGGTCTGGGACCGTCGCGATGGTCCAAGCGAACCGTTGCGATGGTCCAAGCGAACCGTCGCGATGGTCCAAGCGAACCGTCGCGATGGCGTGGAGTTTGGACAATCGCGATGGTGCGAAAAGGTGAACCGTCGCGATGGCCCGAAGTGAACGATCGCGATGGCGTGAGATTTGAACGATCGCGATGGCGTGGAAATGGACCGTCGCGATGGTCCAGAAGTGAGCGATCGCGATGGCATGAGGTCGAACCGTCACGATGGCTCGATCAGGCGGACAATCGCGATGGCGCGGTCAACGGTCAAAGGTGGACAATCGCGATGGTCCGAAGTGACCCATCGCGATGGTCACAAGTGCGATGGCGTGAGCCAATCGCGATGGTCCGATTTTGGGCTGTCGCGATGGTCCGAAAAACGAACCGTCGCATGAGCCAATCGCGATGGTCCGGGGTCAGTTGAACAATCGCGATGGTCCAAGTGGACCGTCGCGATGGCTCAAGTGAACCGTCGCGATGGTCCGAGACCGTCGCGATGGTCCGAGACCGTCGCGATAGTCCGAGACCGT
Organism: Ceratopteris richardii; assembly: GCA_020310875.1. Taxonomy (NCBI): domain Eukaryota; kingdom Viridiplantae; phylum Streptophyta; class Polypodiopsida; order Polypodiales; family Pteridaceae; genus Ceratopteris; species Ceratopteris richardii. The sequence continues at coordinate 77,626,181 of CM035429.1, forward strand.
CGCGATGGTCTGGCCGAGCCGTCGCGATGGCGTGAGCCTATCGCGATGGTGCGACATGATCGCGATGGTCCGAGCCAATCGCGATGGTCCACCAAAGTGTGAATTTTTGAGATGCGCCTGTGGATTCGTAGATGCGCAAGGGTCGCCTACCTCGTGGTGTGGTCGCCTACCAAGAATTCCGCAGGTTGCAGACCATCGCGATGGTCCGCCACACTCGGCAGATCTTTGACAGAGAGTAAAATTTTACCTTTTCCAAGCTTTCCTGATGCACTGGAGCTCTGTACCTGCAAGAAAACTCAAGAAAACACAAGCACACACAAGCACAAAAGTTCTCTCTCGCTCTCTTGCATGCACAAATGAGGGGAAATGAGGTGAATGGGTGGATATGGTGAATTTTCTGATTTTTTTTTGGAGATGAAGATGATGATGCGATGATGAAGATGGAGTATGGGGAAGGTGAAAAACACTAAAAACTAAGTAAAAACAACAACAAAAACTGAAATTTTTACCTTCCAACGCCACTTCTTGCTATACTCTTACCATCACACATTCGTCCTAGACTCGATCCCCGGCAACGGTGCCAAATTTGGTGTTGCTCTAGCACAATGGTGAGAACCACGTTAAGAAGCTTCACCTCCTTAATGTCAATCCGTGGAAGAGATAGGAGTGATATGAAGATCGTGAACGTGAGATGATGTGAGAGTGAAGGTGAGAAGCACAAGGATGCACACACACATACACACACACAATGAAGAGACAAGCAAGACACAATGGAAGGTGGGAAATTATCTCTATTACTCAAGATCACTATTACAAGCTCAAAAGAACTCTAATCTCAAACAAGCTAACCTCAAAAATGAGCTCTCTAGCTCTTTTTATAGTTTCTAGACTAGTTTTGACCGGTTTCACATCTAGTGACTGGCCTAGTTAAAAAATAGGTCCTAGAGGCTATTTGGAAGGGTAAACGATGTCTAAAAATAACGAAAATTGGTACGAGCATTCTACCTAAGCTCCTCAAGCTCGAGGACTGCTCGGCTTGCACAAAATGGAGCTATGAATTAGAAAATGGGATTTTGTCTATATTACATATGTTACAAGAGTGATGAAAATCACTGTTGGATGTTTGAAGAGGTAATAAAAACATAGTTGCTTGAAAAAGTGGTCCGATTGGCTCCCTGCTCCGTCTTTACATGCTTCCACGTCGTCTGTGCCTCCGACTGCTTCCAACATTGCCCTTTGTTCCTCATGGTTGGCATTGCTTCATCTCCGGATATGAATCCATATAGATTCCTCCCTTGAAGGTAAGCCTCCATCCTTAGAGAACATGTCTCCTAAAGTTGGCACACCTTCTCCAAGTTAAATCTCTTCAAAAGAGTAGTAGATATTGAGATTTCCTCCAAACAATGTACCTATGTCTAAAACTGTTCTTCTATGTAGTCGACATTGACACCTGCAACTTCTAATGCATGGTTCTCCCAAACTAGACCCCTCTTATTCAAATGCTTTTAGCTACAAGTAGCTTACCTTTCAACTTAAATATTGAGTGCTTGTTTTCTCAAAATTTTATATTGTGGAGAGAGATCAGATCAAAACTTTGACCACCGAGACTGCACATGTTTATGTCTTCACTTCTTAACATTTACACATGTAAATGTTCCTGTCTTCAATTCTCTCAGCCTGATTATAATTAGTCTCTAAAAACTTCTACAAAGGTTATTCAACTATAGAGTTAGACTTGTACAAAAACATTCCTCAAGAAGATAAACATAGAAGGAGCATTGAGCAAAAAATTAAGGTGCAACATTTCTAAATTTTCTTCTATTCAGAGAACATTACATCTGAAGGATAGATCACATTTTTCTCACTTCCTAATGCTTATAATGAATTCTCATTCTTTTCATACATCATCTCTCACTTTTAGTACATCTATATCAAGTATATATAGATGTTTACATCTCGACTCATCATGGATACAAAGTTTTTATGGACTAATTACAAGAGTAATATACATGTATATACAAGTCTTCATCTTATGACCATGTACTCATCTTCAAGGCTCAGATTTGGATCTTTGCTTTACTCTTTGACTTCAAAACTTTTCCAAATCATCAATTGATGATTGCCTTGCACCAACATAGTCTTCTTCAAAAATAATAGATGAGGTATTATCAGGTAAGGGAGTTCCATTTCAATTCCATTGCAAGAAAAAAGTGATGTTTCTACTTTTGTAGCATATAATAGTGAATGCATGCAAGCATTCGTGAGTATGAATAGGAAATTCAAAATGTCTGAAGTAAAAGACTAAGAAACAAAGGATATGGATGTAATCTCGATAGTAATGAGAATACAAATGTATCTTGTTTCATGGATTGGCTATATACTCATATGCAACAAGCCAATGCAATATAATGAATGAATCTCAGATGAGCAAAGGGATTTAATGATAGGTTGTGAAAGAAATATTTTAATAATATTATATTTTTTCACATATGTGTATATTAGTTTCTCTTTAATAATTTACTTTTTATTATCGCAAGCTGGAATGCTCACTAATATGTGGGCTTTTGGACATTAGAATCAAAATTATTGATTCTTTATGTAAAATTTAGGATTCTAGCATTCTTGCTTCTTTCAAGCAATTATCACGTGCTAGCTGAAAAGATATGAACGTTATAGATAGAGAACTTGGCTACATAGGAACCGTTGTTGGTATCTATGAAATATCGTTTTGTATATTCAAAGAACTACAAAAAAGTTTTTATTTCTTATGATATAGTTTATTATTTTTTAAGCACATAATAATGAATTTTTGTTTTTTTATATTTTGATAGGTTATTTTGAAGTTTTATTGGTTTTGAGTTGATTATAAAGGTAGTAATTCCACATTGAGAAGGGAATTATCTGGGTTTTGGGCAATTGATTCTTTGAAAATAATACGATTAACTAGAGAACCATATATTCTTCCTAGGCATATTGAACAAGTATTTTTTTATAAAATGCCATCATGCTCATCCTTCATGGCAAGTCATTCATGTTCAACTTAGAGGTTGGTCATTGTT
>CM035429.1:77634239-77651739 GCA_020310875.1 Ceratopteris richardii
GTATGTGTATGTGTATGTGTATGTGTATGTGTATGTGTATGTGTATGTGTATGTGTATGTGTATGTGTATGTGTATGTGTATGTGTATGTGTATGTGTATGTGTATGTGTATGTGTATGTGTATGTGTATGTGTATGTGTATGTGTATGTGTATGTGTATGTGTATGTGTATGTGTATGTGTATGTGTATGTGTATGTGTATGTGTATGTGTATGTGTATGTGTATGTGTATGTGTATGTGTATGTGTATGTGTATGTGTATGTGTATGTGTATGTGTATGTGTATGTGTATGTGTATGTGTATGTGTATGTGTATGTGTATGTGTATGTGTATGTGTATGTGTATGTGTATGTGTATGTGTATGTGTATGTGTATGTGTATGTGTATGTGTATGTGTATGTGTATGTGTATGTGTATGTGTATGTGTATGTGTATGTGTATGTGTATGTGTATGTGTATGTGTATGTGTATGTGTATGTGTATGTGTATGTGTATGTGTATGTGTATGTGTATGTGTATGTGTATGTGTATGTGTATGTGTATGTGTATGTGTATGTGTATGTGTATGTGTATGTGTTGTATGTGTATGTGTATGTGTATGTGTATGTGTATGTGTATGTGCATGTGCATGTGTATGTGTATGTGTATGTGTATGTGTATGTGTATGTGTATGTGTATGTGCATGTGTATGTGTATGTGTATGTGCATGTGCATGTGTATGTGTATGTGTATGTGTATGTGTATGTGTATGTGTATGTGTATGTGTATGTGTATGTGCATGTGCATGTGTATGTGTATGTGTATGTGTATGTGTATGTGTATGTGTATGTGTATGTGTATGTGTATGTGTATGTGTATGTGTATGTGTATGTGTATTGTTAGAACGGCCGTCGGACAAGGACAATTGTACTTAGACAGAGGGCTTTAATGCGCGGTAAAGAAAGTTTCGCGGAAACCTTGTAACAGACTTCTATTTAAAGCAATGAAAGGAAAGCGGTAGTAACCGGCAGTTTTGGGAAGAGCCCCTGCTTTTGTTGGGAATTGTAGTGTGTTGTTGATTAAGTCTCGAGCCGAGGTGTTTGGGAATTGCAAGTGCAGCATTGTGTGTGTATGTGTTCTGTTCCGTCTGTTCTACTGAGTCCGTTTGGGAAACTGCGAGCATCCTGTTTGAGACTGTGTGTGAGGTGTTGATGAGAATATTGAGCTCTGTTCTGTTCTGTTCGCATCTAACTATTCTACTATTCTTCCTGTCGTGCCGAGTTCTATTCGGTAATCTTGTGTTGTGAATCTGTTTGGTGATAAGTTATACGCGGTTCTGGATCTTTTTTCTTCACGAAATAAGTGTGGTTTATCATCCTTCTATTGAACGAGGGACAGTGTAAGGCCGAAGTGAACTAATTGCGTGTTAGCATTTTTCGGTTAAGTGACCAGGTTCAATACAATAGTCTGCATTCACTGAGGATTCCGATCCCAGGAAGGACTCGTATCGGTAAAGGTCTGTACGCGAACAGAAGCATTGATAAGTTTGTGATGAATCAACTGTGGTAGGAACTTGTTTATAATACCAACCGATGGCAGAACGGACCACCACCGGAAAACCCCAATTTACCACCGCCACGCTGTCATTTTTGTGGTGAATTCAGACACATTAGAAGATATTGCAAAGACGCAGCTGAGTATGATCAAAGAAAGAAGGAAAGGCAAAACCCAATGGCCAACATGGTACAAATTACTCCGGTAGAAACACAAACTACTACAGTCCAGACCCGATCAGGTAAACAACTGCAACCAACAGCAGAAGTATTTGAACCAGGGATACGAGAACAACATAGGATGTATAACAAGGCTAGTCACTGGACCGCCACAGAACCACCAGTGTTCCCAGAACCCATTCCGGTGACTCAAACCTCGTCAGCAAAGGAAGGAATGCAACAAAAGGGAGCAGCAGCAGAACAACCATCAGCAGAAGACATAACAGCAGATACTTCGGCAACAGCAGAGACTTCAAGTTCAAAAGAGCAGGATAACCAATCTCAGCAGGCCTGGGAAATTTTATCCAAGGCATCTATCACCCTACCTCTCGGCCAACTTTTGACGTTAGTACCTGGAATCCGGCAACAGTTTCAACAACATTTTAGCCCGGCACCCTCTTGCATTCCAGCAACCGCCGTAGTTCAACCAGAATCTGATTCTACGGTTGATCATGCAGTGCCCTTGATTACAGTATGGTATAAGAATCAGAAGATCACGCAGGTATTAATTGACGGAGGCTCCGGCGTAAACATTGCAACCGTAGCATTATGTAAAAAGCTAGGCTGGACCGAAATCGAACCAGTTCAATTCTTTGTCAGAATGGCTGATCAATCTAGAGTCCATCCCGTAGGACTTGTACGGAATGTACCCATTACTCTACAAGGTACGACTTTCAAAATGACTTTTGTTATACTAGATCTGCCCGAATCCACCTTGGATTACAACCTTCTTTTCGGCCGACCTTGGCTGAAGCATGCAAAGGTAATACAGGACTGGTCTGCACAAGAGCTCACATTCAAGGATGCCAATCGTAAATATGTGGTAAAACTAGATGCTATACAACCCTGCGAACTTCACGCCATACCTTATCTCGCTGAACCAGTTCATATGTTAGATGGACTATCAGATGATGAAGAAGAACAATTTCTGAAGAATAACGCCGATTTAATGTCTCTAGGAACTGTTGATCTACAGTCTGTCATTAATAACTGGAACACTTCAGTTTGTGCAGTAGTAGCTATCACCGAAAAGTCTGACCAAGCAGATACTGAATTACAACCACTATTCAAGCCAACAGAGGATACAGAGAACCCACAACAATTTTATGTCCCTGAAGACCAGCTGATCACGTACAATTTGGGAGACAAGGACCATCCTCGACCTGTAAAAATAAGGCAAAACTTATCGGAAATCTTTCATGCTAATTTGATTCAGCTCCTTCGCAAATTCTCAGACGTCTTCGCATGGGATTACAAAGATATGAAAGGATTAGATCCGCGCATATATCAGCACAGAGTCATGCTGAAGCCTGAAGCTAAACCAAATAGGCAGCCCAGCTATCGGATGAATCCCAATTATGCATCTCAGGTAAAAGCCGAACTTGACAGATTATTAAAAGTAGGATTCATCGTACCAGTAGAACATGCTGAATGGATTTCACCAATTGTGATTGTGCCAAAGAAAAATAAGCAACTACGAATCTGTGTAGACTACCGGAAATTGAACGCAGCAATAGTACCAGATCCTTTCCCGATCCCCTTTTTGGATACCATGCTTGATAGGGTAGCAGGCCACGAAATGTATTCATTCTTAGACGGATACAGCGGTTACAATCAGGTTAGAATGGCTAAAGAAGATATACCAAAAACTACTTTCATTACCAATTGGGGTGTCTTCGCCTGCACCGTAATGTGGTTCGGATTAAGAAATGCACCAAGCACATTTCAGCGATGTATGCAGGAGATATTTTCTCATTATCTCACTTCATTCATGCAAGTATATCTTGACGACTTCTCGATCTTTGGGAAGATGTTAGCACATTTAAGTCATTTACGATGTTGTTTTCAGAAATGTAGAGAATATAGACTCTGTCTTAACCCAAACAAACCCGTGTTTGCGGTTTCATGTGGCAAACTACTTAGGCATATTGTATCTGCTCAAGGTATCCGAGTAGACCCAGATAAGATTTCGGCAATTTTAGATGCCCCGGTACCCGCAACTCCAAAAGAAGTAATGCGTTTCATGGGTCAAATACGGTGGCATGGCAGACACTTACGATGGCTTGCTCATCTCGCAGTACCACTGAACAGGCTAATCACAAAAACTCCCCGACAGTTTGAATGGACTGAAGAATGCCAAACTACATTTGATCGGCTCAAGTATCTCTTGACACAAGCCCCAATTTTACAACCACCGGATTGGGACAATCCGTTCCATGTTTTTGTCGACGCTTCAGATATTGCAATTGGCAGTATTCTGATGCAGCAAACAGATAAGTGGTTTCGCCCTGTTTATTACGCCAGTAGAAGGCTTGCACCGGCAGAAAAGAACTACTCCACTACTGAAAGAGAATGCCTAGGATTGATTTACTCAATCAAAAAGTTTAGACATTATTTATTAGGCCGGAAATTTACCTTTCATGTGGATCATGCTGCCCTTGTTTATCTAGTAAGACAGCAGCATCAAGGTGGACGATTAGCACGATGGGTGCTACTTTTACAAGAATTCGACTATGACGTCATTCACCGACCCGGAAATGCACATGCCCTAGCAGATTTCTTATCTCGCCTGGATTCCGGTGAAGCTCCGGTAGGCATAGATGACACGACTCCTGCAATTTATAATGCTGAACCACTATCCGATGAGACGGCCAACCCACAAGCACCATCTACATACTATGATCAGATTCTAACTTTTCTCACCGAAGGATGCTTCCCATCTGAGACCACCAAGGCAGTTCGAAGGAAATTGGCAGTCTTTAGCCGTCGATTCCGGCTAGTAGCAAGAGAACTATATTCTACAGATCATACCGGAATCTTACTTCGCTGTATTCCACCTCATGAGGTTAATTCAGTTATCACTTTGGCGCACTCAATTCCTTCTGGTGGCCATTTTGCAGTAGACTTAACTCACCGGAAAATTCTGCAAGGAGGTCTCTGGTGGCCAACGATGTACAGAGATGTCGCACAGTTTGTTAAACAATGTGATACTTGTCAAAGAACTGGTCAGCCTTTACAAAGGCATCTTTTTCCTCTGCAACCCATCTTACCACTTGAACCATTTCAGAAATGGGGATTAGATTTTATCGGTCCAATCACACCCCCAGCAGTCTTCAGTAACAACAGATACATTCTAACCTGTACAGACTATGCAACAAGATGGGCAGAAGCCTGGGCTTTACGGTCTGCTACAGCGGTTACGGTAGCAAAATGTCTACTCACGGATGTCTTCCCACGATTTGGCTTACCCCTGGAAATTGTCTCAGATCAAGGCACTCACTTTGTGAACAATCTAATGAAGGCCCTTACACAATCATTCCAGGTCACACATAACTTTAGCTCTCCTTATTATCCACGTGCCAATGGATTGGCCGAAAGTACAAACAAATCACTTTTGAATATCCTCCGGAAATTGATCATGGAAGCACCAGAAAGATGGGATCAACTACTACCTGCAGTATTATGGGCATACCGGACTACATATAAGGTAACAACAGGCTTGACACCTTTCAAACTAGCTTATGGCTTAGAAGCAATAGCACCCTTGGAAATAGTCATCCCAAGTCTGCGTGTAGCAATCACTCAGAAGATGCTATCGGAATATTCGCTGACAGCACGAATGGACGTACTCAGGGAACTTGATGGCTATAACGCAAAATCGGATAGAGCAGCAGGAAAATTCAAACTACGATGGTTCGGCCCTTTCAAGATCTCAGAACAAATCGGTTCGGCAACTTTTCGGTTGACTACGTTGACCGGAAATCCACTTCCAAAGGTAATCAATGGGTCGAAGCTGCGGCCGTATTATCCCACTACTACTACGCATTAAATTATTCGGCGGCGAACCGCGTTTTGTATAATTTTTTGCGTTTTCTTTTTTCTTTTTCTCCCTTTTTAGTCGTGTTTTGTACGAATCTTTATGTTACCAGCCGCCCCTCCCTACCGGTCACTCAAGCACACACGCCAGCATGCAAACAGTATCTTTCCCGCACCGCACAATGATACCCACCCCCCCTTCCCCCCCCCACCGTGTTCTCCTTATTTAACCCCCCTCGGTTGCGCCAAAAACACTATTGTGTTCTCGAGATTATACGTATTATCCTTGTCTTCTGTGTTGCCTGTAAGTGTGCTTGTGAACACCATGGAAGCGCTAGCCAACTACGCTGCTTTCCGTGATGGTATCCCGACAGACGTCGGCGAATACCTGCGCTGCAGAGGGTTGGCTAACTTCGCTGAGTTGCCCTGGCACTCAGTGGAAACCCACCCCTTCTCCGCGCAGATCATCCACGCCATCGCCCAATTCCCCATCACCGAACAACAGTGGGTCTTTCCTTCCCTCCCATATAGAACCGTCATCACCTTCCAAGCCTTCTCTGCAGCCTACCGCCTCAGCCCGCAAGGACGCGAAAATGGCCCTAGCATCCCTGTCGCTCGCATGACCGAACTCTTCCCCCGCTCCTCATCAAATGAATATGCCATTCTCTGCCGCCCAGAACCCGAACGATCCGCCCTACAGTTCCTCGTAGCAATCCTCAACCTGCAAAAACGAACCTACGGCATCTCTCGCCCCTTCTATTCCGCCCTAGAGTTAGCCACCCGTGAACCTGTCAACTTTGCCTCTTATTTCTTCCAACAAATCCATAAGGAATCCGTTGCTATAGTAAAACAACTCCAAAAAGGCACCTCTCCGCGCTCTCGCCTTCCCCACATCATCTCCTTCCTCTTCCCAACCATTCTCGCCGCACAACCCCCACCCACAGGCCCAGCACTTAGGCACGAAGAATCAGCACAACCGCTCAAGGAAACTGAAGAAGACGACGAAGAGATCAATCAACTCTTCCGCACTAAATGAATCTGCATCAGCTCTTCCGAAAGCGAAGTCCAAGGATCCGCCGGAAAGAAACACGACGCCGAAGAGGATAAGCAAGAAGAAACATACCACGACACCGCCACTTCAATACACAACGACACTTCGACAGAGCAACAAGACCAGCAAAACCAAGCAGACACAGAGATAATGTCCACCGAAAAGGAATCCGAGCATCAACAGGATGAACCGGAAACCGCCACAAAAGCGCTGGATGAACTTATCGCAGCCATCAACCATACAGAAGCCGAATAACTGACAGTTGCAAAGGTAACCACGACTGACTCTGTCCTGCCTACCCCACCTCTCAACCCCGACCTCCCACCGGAACCATCTCGCCGACCCGGTTCTGAACCTACACCCTCCTCCTCTTCCTCCCCTAACTACTCTCCGCCAAACTCCCAGAATCTCCTTACCGATACCTCCTCTCAGCCTCGTCAACCACCACCACCACCCACCGTATTTTCGGAACTAGCCTCCATGGGGCAGTTCCTCATGCACTTATCACACCAGCTGCCCATACAGTTTAAGGAAGCCACGGACAACCTGAAGGCCGAATATCAATACAAGGTCGACATCCTGGAAGCTGACATCAACCCCCTCCAGGAAGAAATCGAAGCCATCAAGACTGAGAACCATCAGCTACAGACGCAGATAGCAGAGCTCCAAGCCAAATTCTCGACAGAACAGACTCTAGTAGAACAAAGAGATGCAGCCCTCGAGCAACTTGCAGCTAAAGAACGCCTCCTACATGCCGCGCATGCAGAAATCCGAACCCTGAAGAACACCCTCCACGAAAACGAAGATATCAACACCTCTCTCGAAGAGTTGATCGCAGAGACAAAGACTCAATTGCAGGAGTCCATCCAGAAGAATTAGGATCAACAGAAAGAAACCGAACAAATCCAAGAACAGTTACTACGAGCCGAAGAATGTGCAAATGAGGTTAACAGTATCCTCAAACGACAACTACTACGGGAAGGCCAATACCTCAAGGATATCGACAAGACGCGCAGAGAACGAGATGCATTTAAGAAAACTCGCGATTTTCAAACTCAGCACTATGAACGCCTAGACAACCAAGTGCGCAACCAGAAGGAGTATATTACAGAGCTGAAGACCAAACCGACCGAAATGACGACTTCCAGGAACGCCGCACTATCCAACGATTTCTATCTACAGGAAGCTTTTGTGCAGACCCAGGCCGAAAACGAGCTCACCGAAGCAATCGCGCTTAGCTCTGCTAGAATAGATGCGCAGGTTTTAGAGCCCGACACGCTAAAACAACTATTAGAAACCCTTAAGAAAAAGATAGCTCGCACATTTAGATCGGCTAGGAGTATGTATCTCGAAGGTCTCATAGAAGAATAAGTATATCCGCCCATCCTAATTCATAATGTAACGATAGATTTGCAATGAGTATGATAATCAACTTTTGGTTTTCTGACATTTTCGCACATGTAAAGTCTTGTTCAGTCTAGCACCAATCTATGGAGTAACACGCGGCATAATGATTTTTACTCTGATACAAATATTATCAAGGGAGGGAAGAGTCATGTCCTACTGACATACAATCAGTTTAGCAAATGACCGTTCCAGCACCAGTGTTTATAAAATGCGTATACAGAGCACAGCATTCTTCAATAGTATTCTTCGAGATTCAGCGCCAATTAGCAACTTCCAGCATATTCTTCTCAGCAATCCTTAAACAAGCATGTCAGAATCTGACCTACTCCGATGGCAACTCAGAAAGCGCGCCAATACATAGACCCACGTGGTAACGACAACAGATACTATCCTACAAGATGAAGCAGATGACGCAATAACTTCTGCATCAGTAAAGACTCAACACAAATTCTCCATCGAATTTAAAATCGAGCTCGATATCAATTCGAAAAAGAATGAGGACTGGCTACGGAAGATAGGGCTCCTCCAGTTTGCCCACTTACCATGGGAGCAGTGGATTGCTAATGACGATGCAGAGAATCAATTACAAAGCATGCGACAAACAAGCGGCTTCATTCTAAATCAGGTACGATTTTCACCCCAGCTAGTCTCAGCCGTATTTAAACTACCACTCTATGATGGCGCCCGATATCTTAAATGTTCGAATGAGGATCTGAGGAAGGAATTTGGCGACTATGAAGGCCCCAGACGGTATTACATGTTGAAAAATGCCACATCTCACCGCCGAGAACAATTTAAATGGTATTTAGAAAAGCTCTGTTTACTAGTGAAATTCGACTTAATGTCTAAAGAAAAATTTTCCCCCCTATTACATGCCGAAGAAGGAGGTCCGGTTAGCTAGACACATTGGCTGTATAACAACCTCCATGCACAAATCATTGTCGGGGATAAGAGAAGATCCCACACCAACAGCAGACTAGCAGCCTATTTAGCTGCTATATTTAATTTTGTCCAATCAGTAAAGGATAAGCAGCTACACTGGTCCCCCCCTTTTTATCCCGGTGAACATGATCGAATAGATACAGAACACCACACAGAGCCTGAGGAAGCAGCTCAACCCTCCACCTCGTCTGCACCTTTCTTCCACACAGGTAACAGCGCACAGAACCAAACCGTAGGGACGCCATTTCGGCTGTCCATTAAAAGACGAATGGCAGATAACTTGCCAACTGCCAGTCCAGAGCAATTACCAGACGATCTCCAACCCGATTCTGTCATAAGGATGCAAAACCAGCTACAAGAAGTTTCTCAATATTTGCGGCAACAAGAACAAGCGCTTCAGCACAGAAACGAATTACTACTCGCCACGATGACTAAGTCCAAAAACGAATTACTACTCGCCACGATGACACAGATGCAAAAAGAATTGGATGACAAAGAAGCTTTAATACAGGTGTTACAGAGTAACAACCAGCAACTAATGGCAGAATTAATCACAGCAAAAAAGTGTGTTCAAGACTTTAATCAGTGGCAGCAAACTATCCAAACACAAATTCAAGCCGAAATGTCAAGTTTTTCTACCCTGAATGCTCACCTGCAAGCCGAAAATGAAATTTTGCAGTCAAGGATACAAGTTTTGCAGGAGTTCGAAAGGCAGATATTAAAAGATGAAGGGGTAGAACTAAATGCCACATTAATGACAAATGTGGACATAGACTTATTAAAACAGCAATTGGATAGTCGTGTTCAAAATAGCTGGACACTTTTTCGCAGGATATGGCTGGCTATACTTGTTCCGCCACTTGAACAAGTGCGGTCAGAAAGGATTGGGGAGTCAAACCCTGGAATAGACCTACCGGCAGTGCAAAAGGATGTTGAAGACAGTAATGCACCTGCGAGTTCGAGTCCACCGTGCGTGCCAGTGTTAGAACGGCCGTCGGACAAGGACAATTGTACTTAGACAGAGGGCTTTAATGCGCGGTAAAGAAAGATTCGCGGAAACCTTGTAACAGACTTCTATTTAAAGCAATGAAAGGAAAGCGGTAGTAACCGGCAGTTTTGGGAAGAGCCCCTGCTTTTGTTGGGAATTGTAGTGTGTTGTTGATTAAGTCTCGAGCCGAGGTGTTTGGGAATTGCAAGTGCAGCATTGTGTGTGTATGTGTTCTGTTCCGTCTGTTCTACTGAGTCCGTTTGGGAAACTACGAGCATCCTGTTTGAGACTGTGTGTGAGGTGTTGATGAGAATATTGAGCTCTGTTCTATTCTGTTCGCATCTAACTATTCTACTATTCTTCCTGTCGTGCCGAGTTCTATTCGGTAGGTGCCGAGTTCTATTCGGTAATCTTGTGTTGTGAATCTGTTTGGTGATAAGTTATACGCGGTTCTGGATCTTTTTTCTTCACGAAATAAGTGTGGTTTATCATCCTTCTATTGAACGAGGGACTGTGTAAGGCCGAAGTGAACTAATTGCGTGTTAGCATTTTTCGGTTAAGTGACCAGGTTCGATACAATAGTCTGTGTTCACTGAGGATTCCGATCCCAGGAAGGACTCGTATCGGTAAAGGTCTGTACGCGAACAGAAGCATTGATAAGTTTGTGATGAATCAATTGTGGTAGGAACTTGTTGCTTGAGTCGGTATACGATAAGTTTGCGTAACCTCGGGTATAGCTGTCTGTTGTATTATTGTTCGGTATACCTATCTGTCACACAGAAGCAGCATATTGAGTAGTATCCGATTAATGAAGTTGAGTATTCTACTAGTGATAAGTCAGAACAGGACTTCCGCTCTGTTATTATAGCAGGTCCAGTCCAAAAGTTCTAAGTTCCCGCACAATTATCAGTAGTCAGAGTCAAACACTGAGCTAAGACGTGATGGAGTATTTATGAGTGTGTGAAAGTTGGGAAAATAGTACAGGGCCTCTGTCTAACAGACCCCTACCACTCCCAAGGACCCACGTGGCTAAGAGAACGATCGCGGTTAGAAGATTTGGAACCAAGTGAACGTGAAGCATTTGAATAGGACGTAAAGTAAACCCATAAACCAGTATCAGTTCAAACCATAATCAGTTTAACATTTGGCATTTAACAGTATGTGTATGTGTATGTGTATGTGTATGTGTATGTGTATGTGTATGTGTATGTGTATGTGTATGTGTATGTGTATGTGTATGTGTATGTGTATGTGTATGTGTATGTGTATGTGTATGTGTATGTGTATGTGTATGTGTATGTGTATGTGTATGTGTATGTGTATGTGTATGTGTATGTGTATGTGTATGTGTATGTGTATGTGTGTGTATGTGTATGTGTATGTGTATGTGTATGTGTATGTGTATGTGTATGTGTATGTGTATGTGTATGTGTATGTGTATGTGTATGTGTATGTGTATGTGTATGTGTATGTGTATGTGTATGTGTATGTGTATGTGTATGTGTATGTGTATGTGTATGTGTATGTGTATGTGTATGTGTATGTGTATGTGTATGTGTATGTGTATGTGTATGTGTATGTGTATGTGTATGTGTATGTGTATGTGTATGTGTATGTGTATGTGTATGTGTATGTGCATGTGTATGTGCATGTGTATGTGCATGTGTATGTGCATGTGTATGTGCATGTGTATGTGCATGTGTATGTGCATGTGTATGTGCATGTGCATGTGCATGTGCTATGTGCATGTGTATGTGCATGTGTATGTGTATGTGTATGTGCATGTGCATGTGTATGTGTATGTGTATGTGTATGTGTATGTGTATGTGTATGTGTATGTGTATGTGTATGTGTATGTGTATGTGTATGTGTATGTGTATGTGTATGTGTATGTGTATGTGTATGTGTATGTGTATGTGTATGTGTATGTGTATGTGTATGTGTATGTGTATGTGTATGTGTATGTGTATGTGTATGTGTATGTGTATGTGTATGTGTATGTGTATGTGTATGTGTATGTGTATGTGTATGTGTATGTGTATGTGTATGTGTATGTGTATGTGTATGTGTATGTGTATGTGTATGTGTATGTGTATGTGTATGTGTATGTGTATGTGTATGTGTATGTGTATGTGTATGTGTATGTGTATGTGTATGTGTATGTGTATGTGTATGTGTATGTGTATGTGTATGTGTATGTGTATGTGTATGTGTATGTGTATGTGTATGTGTATGTGTATGTGTATGTGTATGTGTATGTGTATGTGTATGTGTATGTGTATGTGTATGTGTATGTGTATGTGTATGTGTATGTGTATGTGTATGTGTATGTGTATGTGTATGTGTATGTGTATGTGTATGTGTATGTGTATGTGTATGTGTATGTGTATGTGTATGTGTATGTGTATGTGTATGTGTATGTGTATGTGTATGTGTATGTGTATGTGTATGTGTATGTGTATGTGTATGTGTATGTGTATGTGTATGTGTATGTGTATGTGTATGTGTATGTGTATGTGTATGTGTATGTGTATGTGTATGTGTATGTGTATGTGTATGTGTATGTGTATGTGTATGTGTATGTGTATGTGTATGTGTATGTGTATGTGTATGTGTATGTGTATGTGTATGTGTATGTGTATGTGTATGTGTATGTGTATGTGTATGTGTATGTGTATGTGTATGTGTATGTGTATGTGTATGTGTATGTGTATGGTATGTGTATGTGTATGTGTATGTGTATGTGTATGTGTATGTGTATGTGTATGTGTATGTGTATGTGTATGTGTATGTGTATGTGTATGTGTATGTGTATGTGTATGTGTATGTGTATGTGTATGTGTATGTGTATGTGTATGTGTATGTGTATGTGTATGTGTATGTGTATGTGTATGTGTATGTGTATGTGTATGTGTATGTGTATGTGTATGTGTATGTGTATGTGTATGTGTATGTGTATGTGTATGTGTATGTGTATGTGTATGTGTATGTGTATGTGTATGTGTATGTGTATGTGTATGTGTATGTGTATGTGTATGTGTATGTGTATGTGTGTGTGTATGTGTATGTGTATGTGTATGTGCATGTGTATGTATGTGTATGTGCATGGGTATGTATGCATGTGCATGTGCATGTGCATGTTGTTAGTTTCCTAAACCCAAGGGAAAGTTCACATATACGATGACAACTTGTTCACCCTTCTGGGGTTAGGTCAACTTTTCATATTATAAGTCTTTGATTGTATCCAAATGTATATGTGTAAACAAGAGGAATGGGAACCAAAGCATGGTCATATATGGATTCCTGACTTTGATTATCGACCCTTGCAATCTCACTTTGTCCTTACTTACCTTCTCTCCATGTCTCGTGCTCTTTTCTATTGCTACTCCTTTCTCTCACTCACTCTCTCATACTGTTTCACTTGCTCTTCCTGCCTTTTCTACTTATACCCACTTCTCCCAGACACTCCCTAGCACATATGCCTACACTCCCAATCCCCTTACTTTCTCACACACTCCCCTTTCCCATCAATCTCTTTCTTGCTCTCTTTTGCCCTTTCTAGTTTCTCACCTAAACACCAAAATTTGAAACTCACACCAATTCATAGTCCACAATTCTTATTAACTTAGATGTTGAAAAGCATGGGTTCATTTATCGTCATCATTTCTCGTGTCAACACTTATTTTTTGAGATGGCGTCCATATTTACATGAGCAAGTAAATTCATGTGTCCACCCCTAGAAACTTAAAGCATGATTCACGCTTTCTCTCCCAATATAAGACCCTTTCAAAAAAAGCTTTCTGATCATTTATGACGCACTATTGAACTAAGAGTGTCTTAAGAGGAGCTTTCACAAAAAACAGGTCGTCCCAGTTTACTTCCTTTTATGCACAACCAAGGTGCAGGCGGTTCTAGATGTCCTAAGTATAAAGGTCATGTAGGGAGGATATGAGCATCTCTCAAGTTTGCAAAAGAAATCATCCCTCTTTTGATACTGAGCCTCCACAACAAGGATCTAGGCTCACAACAACTATTTCAGGTCCTTGCGTTACAACAGATGACGGTTTAGAGGAAATCAAGCAAGTATTATTCATTTGCATAGGAACACAGAACAACCAAAAACAATCGAAACAAAACTATGTTGCCTATTGACGTTGCCTTGAGCTAGACATTCAGGATGCATTCTTGTAGTATGATATGCTCATGAGCCCCCTCTATGCATAGAGGGAAAATACTCTGTACCTTCAGCGTTTCTTAAGTATTTATGAAGATGAATGTGTCAATTTATTCTCCATGGAAATTTCTCAAGGACACTTCCCTACCCTCATCACATATTCATGATAATTAAGAGTTCTCCACATTAATCTTCCCCTACTGCTTACATATAGAAACCCCTATAGTAACCACCATATCTGATTCGGGACCCTCTCCATAATGAGACTGAACACAACAACCTACATACCTCGATGGCAGGTTTAAGAAATTAATCACCATTCCCAGCAATTTCAAGCACGCACTATGATGTACTGTTAGTAGAGGTGCAACAAAAACAAGGCACAACATAGCAAGACCCTTTCAGTCTGCTGCAAGACGCACATATCAATAAACTGTATTCTCTCAGAACCATTTTATTAAATGTGCAAGTATCTATATGTGTGTGTATGTGTATGTGTATGTGTATGTGTATGTGTATGTGTATGTGTATGTGTATGTGTATGTGTATGTGTATGTGTATGTGTATGTGTATGTGTATGTGTATGTGTATGTGTATGTGTATGTGTATGTGTACGTGTATGTGTATGTGTACGTGTACGTGTATGTGTATGTGTATGTGTATGTGTACGTGTATGTGTATGTGTATGTGTATGTGTATGTGTATGTGTATGTGTATGTGTATGTGTATGTGTATGTGTATGTGTATGTGTATGTGTATGTGTATGTGTATGTGTATGTGTATGTGTATGTGTATGTGTATGTGTATGTGTATGTGTATGTGTATGTGTATGTGTATGTGTATGTGTATGTGTATGTGTATGTGTATGTGTATGTGTATGTGTATGTGTATGTGTATGTGTATGTGTATGTGTATGTGTATGTGTATGTGTATGTGTATGTGTATGTGTATGTGTATGTGTATGTGTATGTGTATGTGTACGTGTATTGTATGTGTATGTGTACGTGTATGTGTATGTGTACGTGTATGTGTATGTGTACGTGTATGTGTATGTGTATGTGTACGTGTATGTGTATGTGTACGTGTATGTGTATGTGTATGTGTACGTGTATGTGTATGTGTACGTGTATGTGTATGTGTATGTGTATGTGTATGTGTATGTGTATGTGTATGTGTATGTGTATGTGTATGTGTATGTGTATGTGTATGTGTATGTGTATGTGTATGTGTATGTGTATGTGTATGTGTATGTGTATGTGTATGTGTATGTGTATGTGTATGTGTATGTGTATGTGTATGTGTATGTGTATGTGTATGTGTATGTGTATGTGTATGTGTATGTGTATGTGTATGTGTATGTGTATGTGTATGTGTATGTGTATGTGTATGTGTATGTGTATGTGTATGTGTATGTGTATGTGTATGTGTATGTGTATGTGTATGTGTATGTGTATGCGTATGCGTATGTGTATGTGTATGTGTATGTGTATGTGTATGTGCATGTGCATGTGCATGTGTATGTGCATGTGTATGTGCATGTGTATGTGCATGTGTATGTGCATGTGTATGTGCATGTGTATGTGCATGTGCATGTGCATGTGCATGTGCATGTGTATGTGCATGTGTATGTGTATGTGTATGTGTATGTGCATGTGCATGTGTATGTGTATGTGTATGTGTATGTGTATGTGTATGTGTATGTGTATGTGTATGTGTATGTGTATGTGTATGTGTATGTGTATGTGTATGTGTATGTGTATGTGTATGTGTATGTGTATGTGTATGTGTATGTGTATGTGTATGTGTATGTGTATGTGTATGTGTATGTGTATGTGTATGTGTATGTGTATGTGTATGTGTATGTGTATGTGTATGTGTATGTGTATGTGTATGTGTATGTGTATGTGTATGTGTATGTGTATGTGTATGTGTATGTGTATGTGTATGTGTATGTGTATGTGTATGTGTATGTGTATGTGTATGTGTATGTGTATGTGTATGTGTATGTGTATGTGTATGTGTATGTGTATGTGTATGTGTATGTGTATGTGTATGTGTATGTGTATGTGTATGTGTATGTGTATGTGTATGTGTATGTGTATGTGTATGTGTATGTGTATGTGTATGTGTATGTGTATGTGTATGTGTATGTGTATGTGTATGTGTATGTGTATGTGTATGTGTATGTGTATGTGTATGTGTATGTGTATGTGTATGTGTATGTGTATGTGTATGTGTATGTGTATGTGTATGTGTATGTGTATGTGTATGTGTATGTGTATGTGTATGTGTATGTGTATGTGTATGTGTATGTGTATGTGTATGTGTATGTGTATGTGTATGTGTATGTGTATGTGTATGTGTATGTGTATGTGTATGTGTATGTGTATGTGTATGTGTATGTGTATGTGTATGTGTATGTGTATGTGTATGTGTATGTGTATGTGTATGTGTATGTGTATGTGTATGTGTATGTGTATGTGTATGTGTATGTGTATGTGTATGTGTATGTGTATGTGTATGTGTATGTGTATGTGTATGTGTATGTGTATGTGTATGTGTATGTGTATGTGTATGTGTATGTGTATGTGTATGTGTATGTGTATGTGTATGTGTATGTGTATGTGTATGTGTATGTGTATGTGTATGTGTATGTGTATGTGTATGTGTATGTGTATGTGTATGTGTGTGTGTATGTGTATGTGTATGTGTATGTGCATGTGTATGTATGTGTATGTGCATGGGTATGTATGCATGTGCATGTGCATGTGCATGTTGTTAGTTTCCTAAACCCAAGGGAAAGTTCACATATACGATGACAACTTGTTCACCCTTCTGGGGTTAGGTCAACTTTTCATATTATAAGTCTTTGATTGTATCCAAATGTATATGTGTAAACAAGAGGAATGGGAACCAAAGCATGGTCATATATGGATTCCTGACTTTGATTATCGACCCTTGCAATCTCACTTTGTCCTTACTTACCTTCTCTCCATGTCTCGTGCTCTTTTCTATTGCTACTCCTTTCTCTCACTCGCTCTCTCATACTGTTTCACTTGCTCTTCCTGCCTTTTCTACTTATACCCACTTCTCCCAGACACTCCCTAGCACATATGCCTACACTCCCAATCCCCTTACTTTCTCACACACTCCCCTTTCCCATCAATCTCTTTCTTGCTCTCTTTTGCCCTTTCTAGTTTCTCACCTAAACACCAAAATTTGAAACTCACACCAATTCATAGTCCACAATTCTTATTAACTTAGATGTTGAAAAGCATGGGTTCATTTATCGTCATCATTTCTCGTGTCAACACTTATTTTTTGAGATGGCGTCCATATTTACATGAGCAAGTAAATTCATGTGTCCACC
>CM035429.1:77656739-77784239 GCA_020310875.1 Ceratopteris richardii
TGATTATGATCATCATATAAGCGACACTAGACATCGCTTATGCGACGCTCTTGGTTTCCTTTTTCTATTCATTTTGTTGGGCATCGCTTATGTGACCCTTTTTAACAAAAGTGTCACATAAGTGATAGTCCCCACTTTATCAATCAATTGGGGGTGTTGCTATGCCACGGTTATTCTTGTAGTGGCTCAAGGGCTCTTTAGTTTAATGTACACAAGTTGAGGTAAGAGCCTCTTGAATAGGTAAGAGCCTTTTAAAGAGGGAAAAAAGTGCCTTGGCAGTCCTAGTGCGTTCACACACATCACTACCTAAATATATCAACAAATCCCCCCTGGGAGTGATGAGGTGAACAAGGAGCTGACACATGTACAAGGAAGTGCCAAGCGATGTGGAATTAATCCACAATAGGAAGTAGGCCCAAAGCTTTGCAAAAAGCTTCAAACTTCTCCTTAGGTAGAGCCTTCGTAAAAAGGTATGGAATGTTCTCCTGCGTGGGCACATATGCCAAGCTGATCCCTCCATTAGAGAACCTCTCCCTGACATAATGATAATGCACCGTAGTATGCTTAGTGCGAGCATGGAAAATAGGGTTCCTCACAACTTCCAATGCACTCTAACTGTTAGTGAAGATGGTGGTGGTAGAAGACTGACCAACACCCAAATCAGTTATAAGGCATATGAGCCACACACACTCAACAATAGCTGTGAAAGTTGCCCTATACTCAGCCTCACAACTCGAAGTGGCCACAGTAGGCTGCTTCTTGCTCAACCAAGATATACATGAGCTACCAAGCATGAAGCAAAAGCCACTAGTGGACACATTAGTGTCATAGCAACCATCCCAGTAAGAGTCAAAAAAATCATACAAATCTAGCGGTAGTGATCCTCCCTTGGGATAAAACAATCCAAGTAGTCAGGTACCACTCAAGTAGCGAAAGATGCACTTAACCACCTGTCAATGTTTGATACGTGGGAAATGAATAAACTTGCTCATCTATGAGATAGCAAACTAAATATCTGGTCGAGTAGTGCATAAGTAAATAAAGCATCCAATAGCCGGTTGATAAATAACAACACCAAATGCATCTCCAGCATCATGAAGACTCAAGCATAAACTTGTCTCCATAGGAGTGGCAATAGGTTTACAGTCATCAAGGCCAAAACACTACAATAATGTGTCAATATATTTCGTTTCACACTAAGCAATTCCACCATCAACTTGCATAAAGTAAATGCCCAAATAATGATGCAAATGCCCTAAATCGGAAATCTCAAATGAGGCATGCAATTCAGCCTTAAAATCAGCAATTTGCTTGTCATGAAGACCAGTGAGCAGCATGTCATCAACATACACAACAATGATCAGAAGCACATCATTAGCATGCTTAACATATAAGGTTCTTTTGGTTGGACTATTCTCAAAACCATGTGCAATCAGATAGGCATGTATGTTTTCATACCAAGCATGTGGTGCTAGCTTTAAACCATATAATGCCTTATTTAACCTTCACACCCGGTTCTCATGCCCTTTTTGCACAAAGCCACAGGGCTGAAAAACATACACTTCTTCATGCAAATCACCATTCACAAATGCAATTTTAATGTCCATGTGATGTACATTCCAACCATAATGAGCTGCAAGTGCACAAATGCTACGAACAGTAGTCACTCGGTAAGTAGGAGCAAAGCTCTCATCAAAATCAATGCCTCTATCCTGAGCATAACCCTTTGCAACAAGCCTAGCCTTATACTTGTCAATTGTTCCATAGCATATACCTTTGCAACAAGCCTAGCCTTATACTTGTCAATTGTTCCATCAGGCTTATGCTTAAGCTTGTATACCCACCTAGTGCCAATGGCCTTCTTTCCAAGAGGCAAGTCACATAAAGTCTAGGTACCATTTTTCGTTATAGCATCATATTCAAATAGCAGCCATCCAATTTTTTGAATTTTGTGCTTCATCAAACAAAACAGGTTCCTTCTCATCATAGAGACTAGACACAACCATAGCATAACAAACTGATGCAAAAGAGGCACTATGAGAGCCTAAATGAGTACGATATAACAGAGAAGAATCTAATTTGCTATCATACAAAGTCTACACGAGCTATTTTGGCATAGTTTTTGCCTCCTTAATATCAGCTCTCTCATCGACAAGTGCATCATGTAAATCTGCATAAAAAATAGAATGATCTGCATCATCACATGAAACTTGTAAAGGCTAAGAAGTTACCTCATTAGGAGCACAATTAGACTGTCCACATGTAAAAAAAGGCGGCAAAGTATCATAAATGTCTTTGGAGCTAACAAATGTCTCCTTAGCACATGAAAGTAATGGTTAAATAGCATCTTCCAGAAAAACAACATCACGGCTAACTAGAATGAGTTTAATCTGTGGATGATACAGACGATAGCCTTTGCTTTTAGAACTGTACCCAACAAAAATACATTTCACTATTTTATTATCCAATTTCCTAGGATGTTGTTTAGGAGATAATGCATATGCCAGAAAACCAAAAACATGCAAATGAGCAACAGATGGATTGTGACCATGCCAAGCCTCATATGGAGTGATAGATTGCAGTGCTTTAGTGGGACACATGTTAAGTACATATGTTGCACACATGACAACCTCAAGCTAGAAACTATGTGGTAAAGTTTGACACTTGACCATACACCTTGTCATTTCCATGAGTGACATGTTCTTCCGTTCACCAACTCCATTCTGTTGAGGTGTATATGGCATTGTACATTGATGTTTTATCCCACTTTCAATGAGAAATGCATTAAAGGGAGGAGACATATATTCCCCCCCTAGATCAAAATGGAGGGTGCCCATTTTACATAGTGATTGATTTCTAGCCAAAACCAGAAACTATTTGAAGCACATAAGCAAATTGGACTTTGCTTTCAATGGATATACACATGCAGGCCTAGAAAAATCATCAATGAAATTCATGAAGTAAAGATAGTTTCCAAAAGAAGGTGTCTGCATAGGACCACAAACATCACTGTGTACAAGCTGCAATTTTTAAGTAGCTCAAACTAAACCATGTTTTGGAAGGGATGAATGTTGCATTCTGCCCAAAATACATCCTTCACGAACATGTTCACCAGGTGCCTCACGTTTGTGCAAAGAGGACACCATTTTAGATTTTTGCAGGCATACCAAACTAGGAAAATTTAGATGACCAAAGCGTGCATGAGAACTCTTTGCATTTGGCATAGCTTCAGAATCATGTACTACACATGCTGAATCATTCACAGATTTTTCATAGTCTATGAGCTTATACGGCCCATGAAATAAAATGCCAGAAGCAATAGTCATGTCACTATTTGACAGGTCATGAACTATACATCTATCATCAACAAATTTCACAACCAAGCCAATCTTGGCTAATGCAGAAATTGATAACAAATTTTTCTTGATCCCTGGCACAAATAGAGAATTTAACTATGTAAAAGAACTATCATCAGTAGTAGTCAGAATGATCTTACCATCTCCCATAACAGGATAAGAGGAGTTGTTGGCAAATGTGATAGTATTCCCTATAGTGGTAGGCTCAAGTGAAGTTAAGAAATTGTGCTATGAGGTAATATGTTTGGTTGCCCCACTATCAAAGTACCAAACATATGAATTTACTACAGACATACATTGCTCATGAGAAGATGGGTAAAAACTGCAAATAGTAGTAAAAACCCATTCTTCATTCTACACAATATTGGCAGACTTTGTTTTCGGTGTAGAGGCCTCTACAACAACCATTCTATCCTCTTTTTTCTTTGCCTCTTTTGGAGCCAATTTTGGACAATTCTTTATGAAATGATCATTTGCTTTATAGTACTTGCAAAACAATTCTTGCTTTTTTGTTTTCTTCTCTTCTATGTCTTCCTTCTTTGATTGTGTACATGAAGAATATGGTTATCTTCAACGACGTCTGCATTAGCTTCAGTACCTATATTTGCAAGTGTAATAGGACATTTTTCAACACCTTGCACCATATTCGAGAGTCCTTTTGCAACCAATACATGATACATCATATAAGCTCACAATGGATAATTCGTACCATCCAACTTATCCTCAACATTCAACATATGAAAACATCACTACTTTCATCCATGGCCACTACCCTGATGCAAAAAAATGACTATACCTAAAAAAAAGTTGAACAGAGCTACCATGACGACTTCTGCTAAACCTATGATAGAATTCCAAACACTTATATTGGCACAAAAAGACAAAATAGCCTACGTAAGCACTATGATAGTGTGTTCAAAGGCCGAAACGAGCTCAAATCATGATTTCGGCACAATACAATGAAGTTCTTTTGATCCCATAATCACCTTGAGTATGCACACCAAATTTCACGTGATTCTCATACTATGATCGGAGGAGTGTCGATGATGCCCTAGATGAAGTAGCAACCTGCTCTAATACTGATTGTTGGAGTTCGAGGTCTACAGAAGCATGCAAACAGCACAAGGAAGAAGAAGAAGCTTGGATCACAACACATAATATTGATTGTATTATCACTAGAATGTACAAATAATATTACCCGTTAGGGCAATAGGCATATATACAAGCCCGAGGAAAAAAAATATCCCAAAGAGGGAAAAAACTGCCCCAAAGGTCTTAATGTGTTCACACACATCACTACTTAAATATATCAACAAGGGCAAAGGAAATACATGAAGAAGAAAGAGGATGATGTATTTAGGAACAAGTTGGTTTTTGTTGTGAGTATGTGGAGTCAATTGATGCAAAACCCAAAGTTCTTGGAGTTTCTACAAGCTCCTTCAATTTCACATTAAGTTGGGCAACAAACATCTCTTCAAGAGCCTCTTCAAGTTGAGGCACAAGTTACACATGATGTAGATTTTAGGGAGACCAAAATGCAAGTGTCCATAACTACCCAACTCATTGAGAATTCTAGCACAGCTAATGCATTGCTCTTGGGAAAGACAAGTGAATTCAAGGGTGACAGATAAGAGTTTTCACCTAAAAAGTTCACTTTGAAATGTCTTTTTCTACAAAGAAATGGGTTGATAAGCCATGATAAAATAGAAATTTTGTCAAAACTTCAAATGTTCAAGACAAGAATCATCCAATTCCTCAACTAGCAAGTCATTTAAGGAGATACAATCTTTGAATGATGCAGGGAAATGTTTCAACTATGAACAGACATAGCATTTTGCATCTTCTTGTCCAAAAAAGAAGAGGCAAACTGAATTTGATGACATTAAAGATACCAAGGGCAAGAAGTTAAAACTTATAGCAAGTTTAGTTCTAGATATGGTACATGATCTACCCAATTTGGATGCGACTGAATTATGCAAAGCTTGGGGTAAGGTCAGAGATCAATCAGTGTTGATATTCTTTGATCCAAGAGCATCATTTTATTTCTCCAAAATTAGCTATAAAGCTAGGAATTCATAATGATGAAATGGAACCTATGGCTGAGGCAGGTCTATCATGTCCTGTTCATTCTAAGCAAGTCACTCATATCCTTGGAAAGCTTCAGCTACACATATAGACTTATGTACATGCATAGGAACTCCAAATTATGCCTTTGGAAGTTTGTGATGTTCTCTTGTGAATGCCATGGTGTCATAGGTTATATGCTTTGATGGATACCTATCAAAAGAAATTCACCTTTGTACATAGGGGGAAGAGTCATATATTGGATGTAAAGCTTAAGGAGAGTCCATCCCAGTTATAGCAACCTTTGCCATCACTTTTGTACTTAAAAATCATCTTTTTGCACACTTGGTATTTGCAAGAGATATTGAAGTAAATCATGTTCAATCCAATTTCTCCATAGTAGATAATGAGAGATCTATGTTTTTGCAAAGCTTCAATTATATTTCTCTAATTCTCTACCTCCACAATTGCCACTTGAGAGGACCATGTGATAGATTCAATGTTGGGTAGTAACCCACCTAATAGGCCCCCTTATAAGGTGAATCAAGCATAGAAAAAAGAGATTATGAGTCAGGTAAATGAGTTGTTGGAGAAAGGGTTGCTTCATCCCAACTCATCACTCTTTTGCTCGCCAGTACTTTTAGTACAAAAGAAGGATGGTTCTTGGCGCTTGTGCATCAATTATTTTGCATTGAATAAAAATACCATATGTGCCTCAAGAAGTTGTTTATTGATCTTGATTTGCAGGTTAATCAAGTACCTATTTTTTGTGACAACATAAGCAGCATATGCTTGGCTCAAAATCTGGTGTTCCATGCAAGGTCCAAGCATATAGAAGTGCATTACCACTTTATTAGAGAGAAGATCATGTCAAAGCATGTCAAGGTGAAGCATGTCAATACAAAGGACCAATATGTAGATATGTTTACCAAAGCTTTGGATGGAGTAAAGCTACAACACTTCAATGCATGCATTGGAATGAAGGAACTAGGGATTGAGACTTGAGGGGGAGTTTTTAAAATCAAGTCTCAATCATGAAAAAGGGATCAATCACAAGTTTTTCAAGTGGACCAATCAAAAAGTAGGAACCAAAGTCATGTAATCAAGTTAGAATCTCCACCAAACTCAATCAAATTCAAATCTTATCAATCAAACCACCAAAAAGTGCACCTACATTGAATGGTGGGTGGTTAGCTAGATTGTAAGAAAAGGAAAACTCTATATAATCATCATCCCACCTTTGTTTCTTGTGTTTTATGCATTCCACGAGTTTCCCACTTAGTTAAGTGAATTCATAAACTCCAAAAAGCATCCCCCTTGATTGCTAACCTCACTTTCTCATGACTTTGCTCCTCTCTATCTAGAGGTGTAGTTAGGTTTTTCCAAATATGATTGTACCAAATTCCACAGCACTTTCTTCTCCTTCATTGTACTCATTTTCATTGATTTCAAGGTTCAAATGGTCCCTTATAGATTGCCCTTAACTTTGCCAAAGTTTCAAGTTCTTTCATTGAGTGAATTGTGAGAAATTGCCAACTTTGTGAAGGTATATCACTACACATAAGCAGAGAGTGTTGCAAACAGGTAGCCTATCTTGCAGAGGGTGGTTCTCCCAAAGGGAATACCCATTTGGGATTATTTAAATCTCGTTGGGTAGCTCTTATAGTCTACTATAAGTCCCCAAAGTTTCATTTTAAGTCTCAGTATAGGTGCAGCGAAAAGTTTAGAAGAGTGAGTGTATATCACTGTTTGTGGACCTAGTGGAGGGCAGCCATCTTCCATTTTTGCATTGGGGTGTTAGAATCATCCCCCGTCAGTCCGACCATAACATAATATTCTAAATCCAAATTGCTTCCACTTCTCATGCATTTGAAGCAAATCATTTTCAATACACCTCACCTCATCATATAATTGCTTTGTGTGAGGATTATGATACAAGGGAGGTTTGGAAGAAGGACTTACATGCCCAATTGCATTTACCATATCAAGAAAGTAAGGACTCCCAAGTCAAAGCATTATGCATTGAGAAAGGGAATATGCTACATTCACACCTTCATGCCGCAACATATATTTTTCATCCTATTCCGAGAGAGAGGTTTCTTGAGAAGGATGGAGAAGTAAATGATGGTTGGATGGATATGATTGAAAGATGTATGCATAATGATGTTGATAAACAAGGTGTATTATTTGATGAATTACATATTTTTAGGACTATGTCTGGAACATTTGGAAGACAACTTCCTCAAGATCCACAAAGAACGCATCATGGTGTAATGTGATGGGAGTCTTTTGGGGCACATACACCCAATTTGCAAGCATTGGTTCTTCATATTCTCTCAGAAGGTACTTGTGCTTTCCCTTGTGAGGGAAATTGGAGCACATTTTCTTTGAGTCATACCAAAAGGACTAAGCTTCTCCCAAAAAAATACAAAAAATTTGTCTTATACTCATGCCGATCTTTGTCTTGCAATGAAGATAAAAGATATGGGTTTTGAAATGCAAGAAGTTACTTTTGAGATGACTGAAAAAGAACAAGATGATGAAGATTACTTGAATTGCAAAAGAGTGTACAAGGTGAGGAAATTCCCCTCAATTATATAACCTCTATTACTCAAAGATATCTTCCTGCAGATGAGGGTGTCCATCTACACATGATGGTGATGATGATGATCACCATCATCATCAACAACAACAACAACATCATCATCATCATCATCATGTTGATACTGATGATGATGATGAGGAGAAGGAGGCAAATGATGATTGATCACTCTTATTTTTTCATCTCTAAGTTGAAAGTTCTAACTCTTTTTACGTGATGTGATAGTTTGTAACACACTTTATGTAATATAAAATGGTATTTTGGAGTTTGCACTTATTTTCATGTTCTAGTGACTGTGTTCTATTAAGTTTTATGTTTATGTTGAAGTACTAATTGTTATCTATGTATTTCATATATTTTTTTGAGAAAGAATTTGTTCATATCAGTAAACGTGAGAAATGTTTTTCCTTATGCATCATAAGTCGATTTCTTGTCAGAGGTCAAGATTCCATCGATAACAACTATGCATGTATGTGTGGGCATACGCATGCATGTGCAAAGGAAATACATTTTAGATCTCTTGAAGAAGTTTGGCTTGTGTGAATGCAAGCCTATTTCAAATCCATTAGAAATAAATGTTAAACTAAGTGCTCATGAAGGTGAAGAATTGAAGGATGTGACCATGTAAAGGTCAATAATTGATTCTCTCTTGTATGCTACTATGATGAGACCAGATATTGCACATGTAGTTGAAGTGCTATCTCATTTTTTACAAGCACTAGAGTACCTCATCTTGTTGCAGCCAAAATGGTACTTGGATACCTCAAACAATCACTTAATGAAGTTCTACATTACCCATTTGATGATGGATTAAATGTACAAGCTTATTGTGATGTTGATGGAGTAGGTTCCAAAGATGAGAGGAGGAGCACTAGTGGTTATGTTATCATGCTAGGGAAGAAGACCATCTCATGGATGTCAAAGAAACAACCAAAATTGGCTCTCTCATCAATCCAAGCTAATTATAGAGGCTTAACACAAGTCTCATGTGAGCTTATGTGGCTCAAGAAGTTGTTTGTTGATCTTGATTTGCAGGTTAAGAAGTTACCTATTTTTTGTGACAACATGAGTAGCATATGCTTGGCTCAAATTTGGTGTTCCATGCAAGGTCAAAGCATATAGAAGTACATTACCACTTTATTATAGAGAAGATCATGTCAAAGGATATCAAGGTGGATCATGACAATACAAAGGACCAATATGCAGATATGTTTACCAAAGCTTTGGATGGAGTAAAGCTAAAACACTTCAAGGCATGAATTGGAATGAAGGAGACTTGAGTGGGGTGTTGAAAATCAAGTCTCAATCATGCAAAAGTGCTCAACCATGAGTTTTTCAAGTCAACCAATAAAAAAGGAGGACCCAAAGTAATGGAAACAAGTTAGAAGCTCCACCAAACTCAATCAAATTCAAATCTCATCAATCGGCCACCAAAACGTGCACCTACACTAATTGGTGGATGGTTAGCTAGATTGTAAGAAAAGGAAAACTCTATATAAGCATCATCCCGCCTTTGTTTCTTGAGTTTTATGCATTCCACAAGTTTCCCACTTAGTTCAGTGAACTCATAAACTCCAACAAGCAACCCCCTTGCTTGCTCACCTCATTTTCTCATGATTTTGCTCCTCTTTATCTAGAGGTGTAGTTAGGCTTTTCCAAATATGATTGTACCAAATTGCAGAGCATTGTTTTTCTCTGTGATTATACTCATTTTCATTGATTTCAAGGTTCATTTGGTTTGTTATATAATTTCCTGAACTTTGCCAAAGGTTCAAGTTCTTTGATTGAGTGAGTTGTGAGAAATTGCCAACTTTGCGAAGGTATAACTCTGCACATAGGCAGAGAGTGCTACAAGTAGGTAGCATGTTTTGCAGAGGGTGGTTCTCCTAGATGGAATATCCATTTGGGAGTATTTAATGTTTGTTGGGTAGCTCTTAAGTTCTATTGTAAGTCTTGGAAGTTTCATTTTAAGTCTTTGTATAGTTGCAAAGAAAAGTTTAGAATAGTGAGCGTATATCACTATTTGTGGACCTAGCGGAGGGCAGCCATCTTCCATTTTTGCATTGGGGTGTTAGAATCATTCCCCATCATTCCGGCCATCACATAATATGCTACATCCAAATTGATTCCATTTCTCATGCATTTGAAGCAAATCATTTTCAATACACCTTACCTCATCATATAATTGCTTTGTGCGAAGATTATGATACAAGGGAGGTTTGAAAGAAGGACTTGCATGCCCAATTGCATTTACCATATCAAGAAAGTAAGGACTCCCAATTCAAAGCATTATGCATTGAGAAAGGGAATATGCTACATTCACCCATTCATGCGGCAACATATATTTTGCATCCTATTTGGAGAGAGAGGTGTCTTGAGAAGGATGGATAATTAAATGATGGTTGGGTGGATATAATTGAAAGATGTATGCATAATGATGTTGATAAACAAGGTGTATTATTTGATGAGCTACATACTTTTAAGAATATGTCTGGAACATTTGGAAGACTTCCTAAAGATCCATAGAGAATGCATCATGATGTAATGTGGTGGGAGTCTTTTGGAGCACATACACCCGTTTTGCAAGCATTGGCTCTTCGTATTCTCTTTCTAGGTACTTGTGCTTCCCCTTGTGAGAGAAATTGGAGCACATTTTCTTTGAGTCATATTAAAAGGATTAAGCTTCTCCCAAAAAAAAAATGAAAACATTGGCTAATATTCATGCCAATCTTTGTCTTGCAATGAAGATAAAAGAGACGAGTTTTGAAATGCAAGAAGTTACTTTGGAGATGATTGAAAAAGAACAAGATGATGAAAGATTGCTTGAATTGCAAAACAGTGTACAAGGTGAGAAAATTCCCTTCAATTCTATAACCTCTATTACTCAGAGATATCTTCATGCAGATGAGGGTCCATCTACACATGATGGTGATGGTGATGGTGATGATGATGATGATGATCATCATCATCATCATCATGTTGATATTAATGATGATGAGGAAGAAAAGGAGGAGGCAGCTGATGATTGATCACTCTTATGTTTTCATCTCTAAGTTAAAATGTCTAACTCTTTTTGCATGATTTGATAGTTCCTAACACACTTTATGTAATATAAAATGGTATTTTGGAGTTTGTAGTTATTTTCATGTTCTAGTGACTATGTTCTATTAAGTTGTTTTATGTTTATGCTGAAGTACTAATTGTTACCTATGTATTTCATACTTTCTTTTGAGAAAGAATTTGGTCATGTCAGTAAACATTAGAAATGTTTTCCCTTACTCATCATAAGTTGATTTCCCGTCAGCAGTCAAAGTTCCATCAGTAACAACTATGCATGTATGTGTGGGTGTATGTGTGAATGTATGTGTATGTATGTATGTGTATCTGTATGTGTATGTGTACATGTACGTGTACGCATACTCACATGTGTGCATGTACACATACGCATGCATGTGCATGTACACATGTGCGTGCATGTGCATGTATGTGTATCCATGCATGTATGCCTACACATACGCACACACGTGCACGTGCACATGCGTACGTGCACATATGTGTATGTGTATGAGTATGTGTATGTGTATGTGTATGTGTATGTGTATGTGTATGTGTATGTGTATGTGTATGTGTATGTGTATGTGTATGTGTATGTGTATGTGTATGTGTATGTGTATGTGTATGTGTATGTGTATGTGTATGTGTATGTGTATGTGTATGTGTATGTGTATGTGTATGTGTATGTGTATGTGTATGTGTATGTGTATGTGTATGTGTATGTGTATGTGTATGTGTATGTGTATGTGTATGTGTATGTGTATGTGTATGTGTATGTGTATGTGTATGTGTATGTGTATGTGTATGTGTATGTGTATGTGTATGTGTATGTGTATGTGTATGTGTATGTGTATGTGTATGTGTATGTGTATGTGTATGTGTATGTGTATGTGTATGTGTATGTGTATGTGTATGTGTATGTGTATGTGTATGTGTATGTGTATGTGTATGTGTATGTGTATGTGTATGTGTATGTGTGTGTATGTGTGTGTATGTGTATGTGCGTGTATGTGTATGTGTATGTGTATGTGTGTGCGTATGTGTGTATGTGTGTGTGTATGTGTGTATGTGTGTATGTGTGTATGTGTATGTGTGTGATGTGTATGTGTGTGTGTGTATGTGTGTGTGTATGTGTATGTGTATGTTTATGTGTATGTGTATGTGTATGTGTATGTGTATGTGTATGTGTATGTGTATGTGTATGTGTATGTGTATGTTGTGAAGAGAGATGGTGGATGCAATCCAAAGATGAGTAGGTGCCGCTACAACCAGCTTCACACCAGCCAACTGAGACTTCAGAGTTGATTAGTAGACCCTTTGAGCTTCCTAAATCCACCAAAATATCAGCCAAGTACTTTGGAACATGTATCCCAAAAGTTTAAGTCAAGACAGGCTAGTTGCGAAATGACTAGCTCCCAAAACTTGCTATTTTTGGACATACACCTGCTGGAAAAAATGAACAGTGCTCTCAACCTGGAAGGAATTAGAAAAATTCCTTTTGGGCATAGCAAATAGACTTAGCAAGCTTCCTATTCCAAGTTAAAACACTTCAAATGATGGACTGAGCACTGAGAACAAGTTTCATCAAGTTCTGGAACATTCCCACAATTCTCGGGGCTCTGCAGAGATAGACCAGTAAGCAGTAAAATGCAGATATCTCCAAAAGTATAAATGCAATGACCTTGAAAGTTTATAGGTAGAAACTAGACAGTGAGAGCTATCCAACGCACTTTAAAACACTGAAAAATATTCAGTAAAACTCGAGATATGACCTTCTGAAGTTACTGCTCTGAGTGAGTATAGCAGAGAACAAAACAGAGAGGTAGATGATAATAAATGTATAGATTCACATATGATTACAACCACATTGGCAATGAATCTTTGCACAATGGGAGTAGAATGATAGAGCTATGGAGTAAGCTCTTCAATCTCTACAAAATGACATCAAGTGGTCACGTACAAGGCTTGCTAATCGCCTCTTCCTTCTTGCTCCTTTTATAGCAATTCTTGGAGGGAGTTTTGAATTCGAATTCGAATGGCTCCACCTAAAAGTGATCCCCAAAGTTAGGAGAGATTCCCTCAGCTCAAAAATTCGTGATTTTGGTAGTTGGAGCCATGAATTTGCTTTTACATCATGGATGAGGTAAGCCATCCTTTTACTTTTTTCTTTTTCCATTTACAAGAGATAAAATGTACTCTTTTACAAGAGGTGTTCACATGACTACTCATGTGACTTACAAATGAGGATAATATCAAGCATATCAAGCATGTAGGCTTGGGCAAAATGCACCAACAGCTCCCCCTCAAGCCTAACATGCTTGGCCTCCAAATAAGTCTTCAATTGTCCTTGATTTCCTGCAAACCAATCATCAACTTGAATCTACTTAATTTCGTACCATCAAGAGCTTTCGTCAACATGTCTGCACATTGCATATCTGTAGAGACGTAGGATAGTTGAATATCCTTGCTCATTAGCTTCTCCCTTACATAATGGTAGTGGACTTCAATATGCTTGGTTCTAGCATGGTATACCGGATTAGCTGCTAGATGTAGTGAGCTTGTGTTGTCACCAAAAATGTGAGGTGTTGAAGAATGAAGTCCAAGATCTGTGTACAAAGATTTTAACCACATGATTTCTTGAGTTGCATTAGCCAAACCTCTATATTCAGCTTCAGTAGAAGATAATGCCACGGTTGGTTGCTTCTTCGATGACCAAGAAATGATTTTTGAACCTGCAAATGATATATACCCTGATGTGCTTCTTCTATCATCTTTAGATCCGGCCCAATCTGCATCTGAGTAGACCTTTAGCTCAATATCTGAAGTATATGAATAGAACAAACCTTCATTCATGGTTCCCTTTAGGTACTTGAGGACTCGCTTGGCCGCTTCCATATGTGGTCTTCTCGGCTTATGCATAAACTGACTCAATATGCTAACACTATAGCATATATCCACCCTTGTGAGTGTTGCATAGTTCAAACTTCCAACCAAGCTTTGATAGCTTGTGATGTCTTCAATTGGCTCTCCTTCATAAGCACTAAGCTTATGATTTTGCTCCATAGGTGTACCTGCACACTTGGTATTTTCCATCTTGAACTTGACGAGCATGTCATGGACATACTTCCTTTGTGTGATGTATATACCTGAATCTGTGTAGATCAACTCCAATCCAAGAAAATAAGTGAGTGGTCCGAGGTCACTTATTTTGAACTCCTCCTTCATTTGACTCTTTACCTGTTTGATTCCTTCAAGATCATTGCCTGTGATAATAATATCATCAACATACACACATAAATAGATCACTTCAGATCCATTCCTCTTTATGAACAAAGAGGTATCCGCCTTGCTAGCTTTGAATCCTTGGTCCTGCAAATAAGTAACCAATCTGAAATTCCAAGCTCTTGGAGCTTGCTTCAATCCATACAAAGCTTTCTTTAGTTTGCATACATAGTTAGGATGATGTGCATCCTCATATCCAGGAGGTTGTGCCATATACACTTCCTCAGAAATCCATCCATTCAAGAAAGCATTCTTTACATCAAGTTGATAAAGATTCCAATTTCTAGATGCAGCAAGACTAATGAGAACCCTAATTGTAGGCATTTTTGCAACAGGAGAGAAAGTCTCCTCATAATCAATACCATGGGTTTGAGCAAACCCTTTAGCAACTAACCTTGCTTTGTGTCTATTTATACTTCCATCTGGATTCTTCTTGATTTTGTATATCCATCAAGATCCGATTATCTTCATAGATGGCTTGTTAGGTACAAGCTCCCAAGTGTCATTCTCCTTCAAGGCTTCCATTTCTTCATCCATTGCATCTCTCCAAGCTTTCTTGCTTTGTGCTTCTTCGAATGTGGTAGGTTCTTCATTGGTTGAATCCTTTGCAATGTAGATTGAGTGCTTGGTGACCAAAGAAGTATCATAACCAAACCTCTCTGGTTTCTTCTTCTCCCTCGAAGACCTTCTAAGTGGTTGATGTGAGCTCTCGGGTCCATATGTAGCATCCTGCATCTTTGCTTTACCTTTGTTCTTCCATAGCTTTAGTCTTTCCAAGTCTTCTAGGTCAATCTCCGAATCACTTTCTTCAATCTGCTTTGGCTCCTTTGGTTGAAGTGATGGAAAATCTTCATCCAAGTCATATGGCAGCTTCACTTTCCTGTCATCATCAAACCATGATTTGTTTTCATCAAAAATTACATCTCTACTCACAGAAAATCCTTTATTGGTTGGATTGTACAATCTATATCCTTTTTGGTTTTGATCATAACCAATGAATACACACTTCTCTGCCTTGGGATCCAATTTCCCTCTTACTTGAGAAGGAATGTGAGCATAGGCTAAGCATCCAAAGATTTTACAATGCTCTAGACTAGGTCTTCTTCCATTCCACACTTCATATGGAGTGGTTCCATCTAGTGACTTAGATGGAAGTCTATTTATGAGATATGTGGCTGTCGACACAACCTCTGCCCATAGGTAGTTCGGCAATCCCTTTTCATTGAGCATGGACCTTGCAGCTTCGACAATAGCTCTGTTCCTCCTCTCTGCTACACCATTGAGTTCGGGTGTATACCTTGTAGTGACTTCCCTTTTAATGCCTCTTTCATGCAAGAAGGCATCAAATTCAAAAGAGAAGTATTCTCCTCCACCATCTGATCTGAGTCGTTTCAAAGTCCTACCTGTTTGGTTTTCAACAAGAGCAATATACTTCTTAAAGCAATTAAACACTTCATCCTTGTGCTTCATGAAAAACAGAATGGTCCACCTGCTACAATCATCTATGAAAGACACATAATATCTTGAGCCTGATATAGATGGCTCCTTACTTGGACCCCACACATCCGTGTGCACTAGATCCAAAGGATTTTGATACATATATCCTTTCTTATTGAAAGGTTGTCTATGAGCCTTGCCGAGTTGACAAGCTTCACACTTATAAATCATGTGTTGCCTTGTGATATTAGGCAAACCAAGTACACTTTGGTCCCTGCAAATCTGTTTGAGTGTCCTCTCACCAATGTGAGCAAGCCTTTTGTGCCATATCTCCAACTCTGTTAGAGTTTGAGATCCATAGCTAAACAAAGCTATGTTCTTTGTATCTTCCACTTCAAAAGTGAAAAGCCTTCCTGTCTTTTCTCCTTTGGCAATCCTTCGAAAGCCTTGCCTTGGGTCTTCAACATATGCTCCAAATCGATTGAATCTAACCTGCAATCCTTTTTCAACAATCTGTCCAACACTTATTAAATTTTTGGTAATTGTAGGGACATACAAGACTTTGCTTAAGAGGTTCATATTCCCATCTGATGTCTTCACATTACCTATCTTCTCCACTGAGTGCTTTGTGTCATCTCCTGTCTGCACTTCATGCTTGTTATGAGGATCTTCCAAATCAGAAAGTAAAGCCACATTTCCTGCTACATGGTTCGAGCATCCCGAATCAATGTAAAATATGTGATCATCATCCTTACCCTTCTTCGTTGATAGATTCATAATCAATAATGAATCTTCTTGACTTTGGTCCTCTGCATAGTTATTGTAATCTCTTCTTCCTCTATGGCCACTTTGATAGTTGTTGTTGTTGTTGTAATTGTTGTTGTAGTAGTTGTTGTTGTTGTAGCCTCCATTGTACCTGCCTCTATTTGATCCATAGCCACCTCTATTGAATCCTCTTCCTCTTGAGTTCCTTGGATTCCTGAAACATTCTTCAGTAGTATGGTTAGATAAGCCACATATGTTGCAAGGTTGAGATGATTGGAATCTCCCCCTGCCTTGCTTTCCACCTCTGCCTCTTCCTCTAGCTCTTCCTCTACCTGCAAAGTTTGCTTGGAAAGAGCTTCCTTCATCTTCATTCTTCCTATTCTTTAACTTGTCCTTGACCTTAGCTTTATCAGAATATAAGGCAGAAGTTTGATTACCTCTTGAGGACTCACCACCTTTGCTAATCTTTGCTTCATGAGTGAAGAGTTGGCCCATGAGTGTGTTGAGGTCGAGTACATGCATATCCATGTATAAATCCATGGCTGTTGTGAATGACTCCCACTTGTCGTCTGCTTTGATTCCATTCATGATTTGTCTTATGATTTGCTCCTCTTCAATTACCTCTCCAATGCTTCCAAGTTGGTCGGAAATCTCCTTCATCTTTGTGACATAATCAGTCACATTTTGCTTCGGGCTTTTCTTCATTGTTGTGAACTCCATCCACAATTGGTTCTTCCTTGCTCGAGTGTTGGAAGAGAAGAAAGAAGCAAGTGCATTCCAGGTTTCTCTTGATGTCTTGCATCCCTTGACATGAGGTAAAAGAAAATCAGAGATTGAGTTTAGAATATAGGACCTTGCAAGTGCATCCTTCGAACACCAATTCGAAAGTCCTTCCACTTCTTCATGTGATGGTTGCCCTTTGTTCCTCATGGTTGGCATTGCTTCATCTCCGGATATGAATCCATATAGATTCCTCCCTTGAAGGTAAGCCTCCATCCTTAGAGACCATGCCGGATAGTTGTTTCGATCCAATTTGTCAATTGTTGATGGAAATCCATCTCCCATGTTGCTTGACTATGCTCTGATACCACTGTGAAGAGAGATGGTGGATGCAATCCAAAGATGAGTAGGTGCCGCTACAACCAGCTTCACACCAGCCAACTGAGACTTCAGAGTTGATTAGTAGACCCTTTGAGCTTCCTAAATCCACCAAAATATCAGCCAAGTACTTTGGAACATGTATCCCAAAAGTTTAAGTCAAGACAGGCTAGTTGCGAAATGACTAGCTCCCAAAACTTGCTATTTTTGGACATACACCTGCTGGAAAAAATGAACAGTGCTCTCAACTTGGAAGGAATTAGAAAAATTCCTTTTGGGCATAGCAAATAGACTTAGCAAGCTTCCTATTCCAAGTTAAAACACTTCAAATGATGGACTGAGCACTGAGAACAAGTTTCATCAAGTTCTGGAACATTCCCACAATTCTCGGGGCTCTGCAGAGATAGACCAGTAAGCAGTAAAATGCAGATATCTCCAAAAGTATAAATCCAATGACCTTGAAAATTTATATGTAGAAACTAGACAGTGCGAGCTATCCAACGCACTTTAAAACACTGAAAAATCTTCAGTAAAACTCGAGATATGACCTTCTGAAGTTACTGCTCTGAGTGAGTATAACAGAGAACAAAACAGAGAGGTAGATGATAATAAATGTATAGATTCACATATGATTACAACCACATTGGCAATGAATCTTTGCACAATGGGAGTAGAATGATAGAGCTATGGAGTAAGCTCTTCAATCTCTACAAAATGACATCAAGTGGTCACGTACAAGGCTTGCTAATTGCCTCTTCCTTCTTGCTCCTTTTATAGCAAATCTTGGAGGGAGTTTTGAATTCGAATTCGAATGGCTCCACCTAAAAGTGATCCCCAAAGTTAGGAGAGATTCCCTCAGCTCAAAAATTCGTGATTTTGGTAGTTGGAGCCATGAATTTGCTTTTACATCATGGATGAGGTAAGCCATCCTTTTACTTTTTTCTTTTTCCATTTACAAGAGATAAAATGTACTCTTTTACAAGAGGTGTTCACATGACTACTCATGTGACTTACAAATGAGGATAATATCAAGCATATCAAGCATGTAGGCTTGGGCAAAATGCACCAACATATGTGTATGTGTATGTGCATGTGTATGTGCATGTGTATGTGCATGCGCATGTGCATGCGCATGTGCATGTGTATGTGCATGTGTATGTGCATGTGCATGTGCACGTGCACGTGCATGTGCACGTGCATGTGCACGTGCATGTGCACGTGTATGTGCACGTGTATGTGTATTTGTATGTGTATGTGTATGTGTATGTGTATGTGTATGTGTATGTGTATGTGTATGTGTATGTGTATGTGTATGTGTATGTGTATGTGTATGTGTATGTGTATGTGTATGTGTATGTGTATGTGTATGTGTATGTGTATGTGTATGTGTATGTGTATGTGTATGTGTATGTGTATGTGTATGTGTATGTGTATGTGTATGTGTATGTGTATGTGTATGTGTGTGTGCATGTGTGCATGTGTGCATATGTGCGTGCATATGTGTGTGTACGTGTATATGTGTAAGTGTATGTGTGTGTGTATGTGTGTGTGTATGTGTGCATGTGTGTGTATATGTATGAGTATATGTGTATTTGTATGTGTATGTGTATGTGTATGTGTATGTGTATGTGTATGTGTATGTGTATGTGTATGTGTATGTGTATGTGTATGCATATGTGTATGTGTATGTGTATGCGTATGTGTATGCGTATGTGTATGTGTATGTGTATGTGTATGTGTATGTGTATGTGTATGTGTATGTGTATGTGTATGTGTATGTGTATGTGTATGTGTATGTGTGTGTATGTGTATGTGTATGTGTATGTGTATGCGTATGCGTATGTGTATGTGTATGTGTATGTGTATGTGTATGTGTATGTGTATGTGTATGTGTATGTCCATGTGCATGTGCATGTGCATGTGCATGTGCATGTGCATGTGCATGTGCATGTGCATGTGCATGTGCATGTGCATGTGCATGTGCATGTGCATGTGCATGTGCATGTGCATGTGCATGTGCGTGTGCATGTGCGTGTGCATGTGCATGTGTGTGCATGTGTGTGCATGTGTGTGTGCATGTGCATGTGCATGTGCATGTGCGTGTGCGTGTGTGTGCATGTGCGTGTGCATGTGCATGTGTGTGTGCATGTGCATGTGTGTGTGCATGTGCATGTGTGTGTGCGTGTGCATGTGCATGTGCATGTGTGTGTGTGTGTGCATGTGTGTGTGTGTGCATGTGCGTGTGTGTTGTTATTTGGGTTGCCCACAATTTCCTCATGCAATGGCACCCTCTAGCCTTCATAAAAATACCCCTTTTTTGTATTTAGGAGATGTCCATGTGAACACTCTCCTAAAACCACTTTTTAATATTTCCTCAAGTCTATGGTATTGAAGCCTTTCCTTGAAAACTCCTTTTTGAACAACTCCTTTTTGAACAAACACAAAAAAAACCCACGTAGAAATCCATGCGCCCCCTCTCTCTCTAGGTAGTTATCTTTTTTGAAATTCCCATATCACATAAGATTCTCTTTTTGATTTAGCACATGTGGTCTTTTGACCACATGTTTTATTCACATATGCCTCTCTTATTCTCTATATAAAGAAGAGCCTCATTTGTAAAAGGAGGTCCCTTGGCCATGGCCTTGGCCTCCATTTTGGTAATGGAAGAAGGTGTCATTTGCTACTCTCTTGCCTCCTTGTGTACAATGGCGTTGGTCGTGGTGTATGGATTTGCATGTGTGTGCGCATGGTTGGGAGGATGTTCCCCCTTGCTCCTTGTGACGTTGGCCATTGTTGCCATTGCTCCATGAGCGTGGGTGAGCCTCTCCTCTCATTCTTTGCCCCAACTTGGAGAAACCTCTCACTTCCATGTGAGGCGGTTAGGGTTTGTTGCTCCCCTTTTCTCAACAATTTGGCACCGTTGCCGGGGACGTCGGCCTTTAGCCGTTGGTTTTTCCAAGTTTGCGTGTCCATACTTCGTGAGATGCACCTTGACACTTGGAGGAGGATGAATACGTGTGGCCTTCGGTTGGCCTTGGGTACCTCTTGTCTTTTAATTTTTGAGTAGTTTTAGTTCAAGTTTTGTGTTGCACAAAAACACCCCCTTACCCCCTTCTCTCTCTCACTCTCATACACATACACAGTCTCTCAATGGCATCACTCTCCATCTTTGTCACCTCTGATGTAGTGCATGCCTTGGAAAGGGGGAGGGGTGGTACCCTCTTTGCTCCCTTCTCTCTCTTCAATTTCTTGAAAAAAAAAAAAACATAAATAATCAAAGAAACTCGAAACTTATGTTTAGGGAATCCGCTCCCTCAGGAGGAATTCACAGGAAATTTTAGGTTCCCATAGAAGGTATTCATAGATTTTAATTGGCTAAATGGGAAATTTAGTGCTGTTGTCCTCGTCGACTGTTGTGCAAGAAAAGAATTTAATTCTGGTTGGTGGGACACTGATCCTAGATTCAAATTTCGAGGGCAGGGGTCGTGGGAGAGTTATGACCTCCTTTCTCTCTATTCGGCAATCAATGCTTGGTGCGCTGTATGTATTAGGTTGGGGGGAGTGATCTTTCCTTCTCTCTACTCCTGGCGCCACGAGGTTCCATTCCACCTCGCCCCCATTTTGGGTTGAGCTCGCTCGTGAGCTCCCCTGTGCAGGTGGTGGCTATGGAGCTTGGGTCTCCTGCCGCTCTGCGTGCAAGCCAATGATTGGGGTCAAGCCTCGAGAATCCTTTTTTCTTTTTCCATCACGAGCGCACATTTGGCGACCACTTCTGTGTTTTGTAACAAGGCTGGACCTAGATTTTTTCTAAGAAGACTGTAGTTCAGTCGCGGTGTGCGGATATCTCTGACTGTGGCATGCTTCAGGCTTCCTTTCTTTTCGCTATGGTTCTGCTCCGTGCTTCCCTTCTCAACGAAGCATTGGAGCTCTCAAGATGTGAAGATCTGGTGTTGCTTCCTTTTCTGTGGAAGCTCTCGATGGTCCTTGTGATCTCTGCCTCCTGTGGTGCACAAAGAAGACGTCGGACTAACGAATATGTGTGCACACATGTTTTGTATTATTGCATCATCTAATGGTCATAATTTGCTCTCTATATTTCCATACGCATGGCCTAGGAAATGCTCTTGGATGCTTGAAATGCATGTTCTCTCTTTTTGTCTGGAAGTTCTGACGCCCTTATTTCCATCCCACTTCTGCGTGACGGGTGTTGGTGATACATGAACCATGCACTCCGCTCCACCTCTTATCATCTTTGATCGCTGGAATGCAACCTGTTTGGCTGTGGGTCGAATCCTCTCAGAGGTAATTGCATGTTGCTGGAGACGTGCAGAGCGAGGTGAGAATGAGCCCTTTTGCTAGTGAAAGCTCGCGGGATAATAGTGCAAAAATTTGCTCGAAGCTTTGCATATGGTGGTTAGGAGGTTTATGGGTCGAAGAAGCTTTTTTTTATTAATAAA
Organism: Ceratopteris richardii; assembly: GCA_020310875.1. NCBI lineage: Eukaryota > Viridiplantae > Streptophyta > Polypodiopsida > Polypodiales > Pteridaceae > Ceratopteris > Ceratopteris richardii. Next base: position 77,678,855 of record CM035429.1, read on the forward strand.
GCGTGGTGTCAAAAAGCAGGTTATAACCAAACATTTAGGGTCTAATCTTTACGTGTATTGTACTTAAAGGAATGTATTCGGCAAAAGAAATTTGGATTCTTCTCTCTAGGGTATCAAGAAGTCCATAAGGCAGTTTGATATTTTGGAGGGCACTTTACTACCATATGCATGATCTTTGAGAATTAACATAATAGATTATGGCCGTCCTTTTCTCGGCAGTCATTTAAATGCTGAACAGTTTTCTATGATGAACAACTAAGATCATATGTTATTGCAAGGTGTCATGACCCTTTATAATAGAAGTTCTGGAGTTAACTGGGTTCATATTAGTGCAATGTATGGTGGTGCTGCCTTCCTCTTGGCTCTCCTCGACCTCAGAGAAAGATGGGAGTTTCAAATCTGGGTGGTGGGAGCTTGAAGCTTGGACTTAGATACTCGAACTAGAGTTATGATCAGGTTTTTTCTTTTGTATTAATGTGTTATGTCCACCCACCCATCACAACAAAGAGTATGATATGAAATGGGCAGTCATATGCTGTGTTCGAGATTAGATGTACCGACGTTAAGTAAACAAGTTTATGGTTGTTTTCTGTATGTTGGCCATACCCCGTGTCTGTTATTGAGTTGAGTTATGCATGATATCTTGTTATTTCACATAAGAAGCTACACCTATCTTCGTTCAACATACAAGACAATGTATTGACAGTCCGTTCGTAGTGCAGCAATGAATTAGACTTGCTGCTTAGCTAAACATGCAAATTTTCATTCTTACATTTAGCCTTGTTGAAGGGCCCAGTACGACGATCGTAAGAACAATACTATGGATTGATGAGAGACCTCCACGGTTTTGATGTTGTGATTTTTTCGCTCTAAACAAGAATATCAACACCCTCCTCCTCCTTAGACAAAAGATTGTCAGCACTATTGCACTCGTTTTTTTAATACCGTTTTTTTGTGAATTCTTGGGCAACTTGGTGCATTAGATTGCTTGTTGTTCTAGGTCATTTTCCAAAACAATCTGAGGTCCATTGATCTAAAACCAGGGCATAACGTGATGTGCTTGCTGTCGGATGTCTATTAAGCTTCCCTACTTCAGGCGATTCGTTTGAGTTCTACTTTGATATTAGATCGAAAATTTAGATGCATGGATAGGTAATTGCATGCCATTCTTGTTTCTCCCTCTGGCTGAGTATAATCACTTATGGTTGATAAAAGGGAACATGATGGCCTAGGTTCGGGAGAGGGTCATGACCTCTACTATCAATTGGGGGCCAAGGCTATGATTGGTGATATGAATATATGTCTTGCAATATGGTATGATTTTTTCAGGTACATGGTTGTAGCACAAGGACATGGGTGGTAACATGTCATTACTAGTTGATGGTGCTTGTCATTGTTTGGGTTTTTGGTTGACTGCCCCTGGTTGAGTGCATAGAACCTTCACCTACACTTTGAAAAGAACTTGGCGTGAACACTGGCGGAATATTGACTAGAGGAATGAATAAATGTTTTCTCTTAGTTATGCTATGTTTACACTCTTTTTGTGTATCAACTCACCTGGTTTCTCACATTGCTCCTGCAACAGCGTAGCGACAGTAATTGCTCATGAATGAATGACTCTCCTCCCAACCAAATGCCTCTATATATAGCTCTCTCAAGGGAACTACCTTCTTGGGCAGGTGAATGCTAATCATCCAAGTGTCAGCCATTTAACTGCATGTGCGCCAAGTGTCCAATGGATGCTTCTAGAAGGTTCTAGAGATCTTTGGGCAAAATACTCTTCCCATGTATCCCATGGGGATTGAACCCAAGACCTCGTCCTTCACACCCTTGAGTCTTAACCACTAGGCTAAGTGGATTACTTGGTTACAAGAGTAAATGACCTACCAGTAAGTCTAGACTCGAGATCTTTGGCCACACAAACGAATGACCAAACGGAAGCCGATTTCAGATCTGTCTGAACCAATCGGATCCCTAGATCACCAACTTACTTTATTACATTCTTCCCCCCTTGGAAAATATTTTCGTCCTCGAAAATTAGAGCTATATATACTGTAGGCAACCCCCGAGCCTCATGTTCTAAAACTTGAAGAACATGCATTCATTCAAACAGGTTATTTACTTAGATCTTGAAAGTAAAAAACCTTATCATATTCTAGATCTTGAAGAACATGATCGGTTTATCTACTAAAAACTTGAAAGTAGAAAACCTTCTTTATTTGGGACCAACTTAAAACTTGAAAGCTGGAAAACGTCGTTGGATTGTGGAAACTTTTTCCCATGTTGAATTTTCTTCAGTTCCATCCTTCCATTTTACTAAGCACTCTTCATACAAGTGGCTTCTTGTACGTTTATCTCGGGTGCGAAGTATCCTTTCAGGTTCATGAGGAACTTTTTCATTTACTGGAATAGGAAGTATGACCTGATGTCCAACTAGATTATCTGAATCTGTTAGACTCTTCCTAAGTCGGCTAACATGGAACACTGGATGAATCCAACTATCATCTGGAAGTTGTAATTCATAAGCCCACAAACCAACTTTCTTGGTGATTGGAAAAGGACCGCAATATCTAGGCGACAACTTGGCGCATTGACCAGTCTTGAACTTTTCCGATCTTTCAGGAATACGAAGATAAACTTGATCGCCAACCTGAAAAGTAACATCTCTTCGCTTTGGATCGGCATAAGCTTTTGCACGATCTTGAGCTTTCTTTAAGTTTTCTTTAGCTAACTTGAGCTTAAAGTTCATGTCTTGAAGGAACTCTTGAGCTGCTTGAACTCGTTCATTATGAAGTCCCACTGCATAAGGAGACCTAGGCTGGAAACCATACATTAACATGAATGGGCTAAATTCAGTTGATGTATTCTTGGCACTATTATAGGCAAATTCAGCTAAAGGAAGATAATCTTCCCAATCAGTCTGTTTGGAAGTAACATAAGCTCTAAGTATGTCTTCCAAAATCTGATTGACTTTCTCTGTCTGTCCATCCGTCTGGGGATGTTCAGCTGTACTTAAACTTAGTTTAGTTTCAAGTCTACTAAAGACTGCTCGCCAAAAATGACTTGTAAATCGAGCATCTCTATCAGAAACTATGTCTACTGGAAGACCATAGAGTCTATAAAGTTGATTTACAAATATTTTTGCAAGTTCTAGAGTCTTATAAGTAGTCTTGACTGGTATAAACTGAGCAAGTTTAGTCAATCGATCAACTACAACCCAGACTAAATCAAAGCCCTTCTGAGTGCGGGGTAATCCAGAAATAAAATCCATGGAAATGCTTTCCCACTTTCCTTTGGGAATTTCCAAAGGATGTAGCAATCCTCCAACTTTAAGTCGTTCAAACTTATTTACTTGACATTTATGGCACTTAGACACATAGTTTTGCACATCACGATGCAAACTAGGCCAATAAAAATGTCTTTTCACTAACTCATAGGTTCGGTTAATACCAGGATGTCCTGCACTTGGAGCATCATGGCATTCGAAAAGTACTTGATTTCGTATGTCCATTCTACTTGGGACACAAACCTTACCTTTATAAAGCAAATATTCATCTTGGAGAGAATAGTGTTTATACTTTCTCTCAGAAGTACTTGCTTCATTTTGTTTATCTTGTTCAGCTGCTTTCCATGCTTGACTGAAGCTTGGATCCTCTTTGCAGCTTCCTTTCAAAGTTGAAATAAATTCACTTTGAATTTGTACAAAACTTAGATTGTTCAACATAGGCATCCGACTTAGGGCGTCTGCCACTGCATTGAACTTTCCTTTTCTGTACCTGAGTTCATAATCGAACTCTTGCAACTGTTCGGCCCATCTAGCTTTTCTACCTCTAAGATCAGGTTGGTTTGCAAACCACTTTATGCTCTCTTGATCAAAAACTATGGTCAGCTTTGATCCATATAGATAATGGCGCCATTTCTTTAGAGCATTTATAATAGCGAACATCTCTCGCTCATAGGTAGAGTAGTTTTGCTGAGCAGGACTTAGCTTTCTACTCTCGAAAGCTATTGGTCGACCATCTTGGCTTAGTACTGCTCCTACTGCAGATGAACTTGCATCTGTCTCTAATTGGAAAGGCTTGTTCGGATCTATGATCTGTAGAACCGGGGCCGATGCTAAAGCAAGTTTAAGATCTTGAAAACTCTTTGCTTGATCTTCTTTCCAATTTAACTTTTGATGCTTCCCTTTGAGTTGATCCGTCAAAGGTACTGCAATCTTGGCATATCCAGCCACAAACTTCCGATAATATCCGGCCAATCCGAGAAAACTTTGTAGTTCTCGAACCATCTTGGGCTCAGGCCATTCAAGAATCACTTGGACCTTTTCAGGGTCAACTTTGATTCCTTCCGCGGAAATAATATGGCCTAAATACTTTACTTCTGGGGTAAAGAATTCACATTTTGACTCTTTACCGTAAAGTTTATTATCGCGAAGAAGTTGAAAAACTTTTTTCAAGTGCTCTAAGTGACTTTCATGATCTTTACTGTAGATCAGAATATCATCGAGAAAATCTACAACAAATTTTCCCAAATACGGCTTAAGCACTTGATTCATCAAAGTCATAAATGTTGCGGGTGCGTTTGTCAACCCGAACGGCATCACTAAAAACTCGTAGTGGCCAAACTTTGTTCGAAAGGCTGTTTTAGGAATATCATCAACTTTCATTCTGATCTGATGATAACCTTGGCGTAAATCAATCTTAGAAAAGATTGTAGCTCCCTTTAAACTATCGAAAAGATCTTCGACTAGTGGCATGGGATACTTGTTCTTTATCGTAAGATTGTTTAACGCCCTATAATCTACACACAGCCTCATAGTTCCATCTTTCTTTTTCACTAGAAGGATGGGTGCTGCCCATGGAGACTGGCTTGGGCGGATAAATCCTTTATCCAAATACTCTTGGATTTGATTTTCCACCTCTTGATTTTGGACATAGGGGAGGCGGTATGGGTTTTGAAATTTTGGCTTGGTACCCGGAAACAGATCTATGCTGTGATCGATGTTTCCACGAGAGGGTGGCAAGCCGTAGGGGAGTTCCTTAGGGAACACATCTTTAAATTCCTTCATTAAATTGTTAAATTTAACATGAACTTCTCGAGGAATAAAGGACGAGACATAAGAAACTTGATTTATATTATCGGAATCTGTTACATCGGTGCCAAGGACAAGAAAAGCTTGGGTCCTGGCTTCATTATTTACAAGTTTCTGTAGTTCAGTGTATGATATCAAAGGGATACTTGGAACATCATGCTCACCCTTGATCTTGTACACAATTCCGTCACGCTGGAATTCCAAAGTATTTGTAAAATAACACCTGGTCAATGAAGGACCTAGACTCCATAGCCACTCTCTCCCTAAAACGAGATCTACCCGATCCATATTCATTATTTGGAAGTCCAAGGTGTCTTTAAATCCTTGGATTTCTAGTTCCAAATTACAAATCATTGTGTCCCAAACACGGGTGTCTTGACCGTGCATCATGGAGACAATGTATTTATGAGGCGATGGTTCCTGAGGAAGAGCCAGTTTTTTTACTAACGCATAATTGATAAAATTATGCGTAGCAGAGTCATCCACCATTATCCGGATGGTGTGACCTTTTACTGATCCATGCAACTTGACCAAATCATGTGGACCAAACTCTTGAGGTTGCCACATGTTTTTGGAAATTTGACATGAATGGGTACTGTCGCAGTGCATAATCTGAACCTTCTTTGCACTTGAATTTGCATCCAAGTTCAAAGATTGAATCAGATGGATTTGCTGCTTACCCTTTCCCTTACTTTCTCTTCCGACTGGACAGGCACGGCTTCGATGTCCAGGCTTAAGACATTTAAAGCACAAGTTTTCTTTTTGCGCTTTATCATGATCTTCTGGAGAAAGGATGTGTCTAAAAACACGAGGTTTCTTAGACACCCTTTCACTAGATCTAGTCCCTTTACCCTTACGCTTAAAGTTATTCTTCTGGGAATAACTGCTTTCCTGCGTGACATCCAAGCGTGAATTGTCCTCATAAATCTGTGCGACCTTAATCGCCTCTTCAAGGGATTTAGGCGCATGCCTCTTAACTTCATTACGAATTCGCTGGTTAAGTCCTCTGACAAAACCGCGAAGTCGATGGAAGTCATCTAAATTCTTTAACTTCAGAATTACATCTCTGTATTCTGAAATATACACCAATAGCGGTCTACCCTTCTGCTGAATTTTATCCCAAGCTTCCCAATTGCGTTCCTCCTCATTCTCGGGGAGAAACTCTTTCTTGAAAAGATGGGAAAATTCATTCCAAGTGGTGGGTTTCTTGTGAGTCTCAGAGAGACTCATCCACCATGTATAAGCTTTCGGTCCTAGCGATAAACTGGCTTCTACTACTCTCACATGATCCGGGGTATGTTTGAGTTCATGGACATCTTTCCATTTCTCTAAGAAAGTCAAAACCGCGTCCTTATTCCTATCCTTATCCTCTCCAGAGAAATAAGGAGGACGGATCTCCTTTCCCAAGGAAAGATCCACAGGGCGGTTATGAGTTTCTAACATACCTACCGAAGCAACGCACAAGGGAGTAGAAGACGCTAGACTCAAACGGCTCATACTTCCCGCTAAAGGAAACATGTCTATTTGGGGAGAGGATAATTCCTTATCCTTTTCCATCCTAACAGACATCGGTGAAGTTGCGATCGTATCTGTGTGACTACCTAAAATAGTCTTACTGATATCCTTAGGCGTCTGAAGTAAGTTCAGAATGGCCTTAAGGTGATCCTGGATTCCATCAACAGATTGACGGAGTACTGCAACCTCATCCGGAATGCTGGACAACTGTCCAAGATTTTGCTCAACTAGCAACATCCTACTTTCCATATCTTTCCTCTCATTTAAAGTAGTGTTTGTTTCCCCTTTTCTCGCAGAATCCTCAACGTCTAATGCTACAATCGTTGATTCTATTTTAGATGCATCAGACGCATGACTAGTATTTGAAACCATAGGTGCAGATGAATGCAATGCACGTGCAACTATTGGTGGTCTATTCATGAATGAGGATGTTACTAACATAGGAATGGAAACATACATGGACGCACTAGTAGTACTTGTAAGCGAGACGTGGCTAGAAGTCCCCTCCATCGCACACAAAGCGTTATTAAACTTACTAAGTATTCCTAACGCAAGAAGTGTGTGCAACAAAATCAAAAGAGCTATGCAAGAATATCACAAGAAATAGTCCCTGATGATTTGGTCCGTTGAGGTCGACTTGATTCTAGCCGAGAGTGCTAGAATTATGACGAAGATAGGCCTCCAGATCTTCACTCCACGGCTTCCGCTTTCTTCAAACTTTGCTTTGTTTTTGGCTTTCTTTGGTTAGAGAAAGAGTCCTCCCAAGACTCGATGTATCTCGGGTTCCGGGTTGGAACAGTCGGAGAAGAGTTCCGGGTTCGGCAGCGATTACTGTTTGACAGAGTCTTCTGCATACATGAAACAGAGAAAGATTCGAGCGCCTTGGCTATGTCGAAGTACTTTGAAACTGGCTGGATGGGTTCGAATCCCGGTCGGCAGCAGCGCGCGAAACCTCCTTTTGGTCTTGGCTAGAGCTTGATGAAGAAATTACAGCGCCGATCTTTAGCAGAAGAGGATAATCTGCAGCTTGTTGGACGTGATACCGCTGTGGGCACCTTGGATAAGCGATCGCAGTCCTATTGGGGGGGCGAGGGATCGATTCCCGCCGGCAGCACACAGAGAATATAAAGCTTTTTGAATCTTCTTCGATGGAGTCTCCTTCAGCGAACAGTTGATCTAAATAGTCCTCCTCGTTAATCAAAACCACGAACGGCGCTTCTGTCTTGTGGTTAAGGCAGCGCCCTCTCAACAGAGGGGCGCGAGTTCGATTCCCCCTTAGCACACAAAGATGAATTACTTTTTAATACTCTCTTGCTCTAAGCTAAAGCATGGGAACTATTGCGACACGCATATTGATGCGGGAAGGAGAGAATTCGCACGCCAAAATTCGAGCAAGAAGAGAAAAGCTATGGAGATGGCTCTGATACCAATGCAACAGCATAGCGACAGTAATTGCTCATGAATGAATGACTCTCCTCCCAACCAAATGCCTCTATATATAGCTCTCTCAAGGGAACTACCTTCTTGGGCAGGTGAATGCTAATCATCCAAGTGTCAGCCATTTAACTGCATGTGCGCCAAGTGTCCAATGGATGCTTCTAGAAGGTTCTAGAGATCTTTGGGCAAAATACTCTTCCCATGTATCCCATGGGGATTGAACCCAAGACCTCGTCCTTCACACCCTTGAGTCTTAACCACTAGGCTAAGTGGATTACTTGGTTACAAGAGTAAATGACCTACCAGTAAGTCTAGACTCGAGATCTTTGGCCACACAAACGAATGACCAAACGGAAGCCGATTTCAGATCTGTCTGAACCAATCGGATCCCTAGATCACCAACTTACTTTATTACAGCTCCTATGCTCATGTGCACACATAACAATGAATGAACAGGAATGTATGATACATATGTATGAGCAGTCTATGGTCCACATCTGATCTGTTTTATTGCAAGTGGCCACATGAGCTGAACATATTATGTTGGAAGACATTTCGTTTAGAAAGGAGATGTATAATGGATCAAGAGTCACCAATTAACAATTGGCAACACTCAAGATTCTTTATGCTCTCTTGTCCGCTTGGAGATTAATTAGTTGCTCACCTTGGGTGGCTGCCCAGGTATTTGAGATTGTGTCTTGAGAGCGTATGACTCTCTTCCCCATGGACAAAGTAATGCCTTTTCTCATGGCCCTTCAATGAGATGTTTTTATGGTTTTTGATGAAACAAAAAATGGTAACTATGATCTTGAGGTTTTCACAGGTTTTAATGGGTGGGAAGATTCAAGATTTTATTACTATCCCGGAGAACTACATCACACTTGGGATGTAATGTTGTGTCCATAGTAGTGTAAGGCTATGGGACACGTGTGTTCATGGTGGTATGTAAGACCACCCTTGGCACACCTTGGATTTGAGGGGTGAACCACCTTTTGCCCACTTTCATCCTATGCTCTGTTGATGTTTGAGAGTTTGCATGTTTTCAATCATGTTCCTTACCATCCCATGCTATTGTGCTTATGCAGGCTCCACACTCCCTTGTGGTCTTTGAAATATTTTTGAAGCCCCACCAAGAAGTGATGCACATGTTCGATTTGAAGATTGTTGACTCCTTTAACCACCTCATATCTGTGCATTTATCATACATTTGATCTGTTTGCTTGATGGAAAGCTTGCAGGTGACTGGACTTTGGTGATTCTTCTCCTTGGGGAAGGAGTCCCTTATGATGATTAAACAGCTTTTGGGGTTACTGAATTCTTCTTTGCTGATCTTTAAATGAGAAGCTTATCTTAAATTGCTAATTGTGTACTCAATCACTCTTGACTCTGAGTGTTACAGGTTTGAAACAAAGGATGATGGTGCTTCCATGTCTTATGAAGTTTCTATAGCATGCTTATGTCACGAATCATTAGAAATGGATAAAATGCTTGTTTTCCTCAATATGCTTCTATTGGTTGCATGTGATCACTTATGTTTAAAAGGGCAATTAGTAGTACCATAGGGTTGATATGTGAATATTGTGCTAAGATTGGATTGCTCCGAGAGTGTGTCTGCCCAATATTTTGGGCATAGAATCTGAAGGGTTTGTCCAATTTGTTTTGATCTAGCAAAGCTACTGGAAAAGATTGTGGATTTAGACTTGTTCAGGTACAAAAGTCACAATGGTATGAATGTTGCTCGATGTTCTGTTGACCCTTATAATAGGAAGGAGATACAATACTACACAACTCTTGCTACATGCAAATGCATTTATCTTGATTCCACTCTTTATTAAAGCAAGTGGTTGTTTCTAGTAAAATTCCTAGGTTGGGTGCATAATGCTTATACTTCAAAATGTTCTTCATGATGTGAGCACATGTTCTTAAAAGGATATTTGCACGTGAACATGCACATAAGGGGTTGAAATTCTTGATTTAGACCTGAACTTAGTTAAGTGTGAAGTCATAAATGAGTGATTGTTTTTTTGCTAGGGAAGTAACTCTCTAGTTCCACTTTCCTCATTTAAGGCTTAAATTCATTGCAGGTCAACACACTTAAAACTTCAACATTGATCCTTCTTACCTCCTATAGATGATTTGCTACTATGCTTGTAGACTGATAAGAGTCATCATTGTCCATTCATTTTGTGAGCACATAATATCCATGTTAATTCGTAAACTTGTTGACTAAGAGCATAGTATAAATGATGGCAGGACCATAGGCTACGTTCATCTCATGCTTTACGGCACACTTCTGTTTGAAAAATAACAAAGTATGGAATCATTAAAGACATAAGAGATAGGCACTCCTTGTCTTGACTGGGCTCCTTGTTTTGTTTCGGCTATCTTTTTTTGTTGGATTGCAGGAGAAAGACGATTTTCATGCAGACTTCTCTCTAGTAGAGCAAGTCTTGTGGCAATGGATGCTCCCTGAAGTGGAAACTAAAAATGGAATTAACATTTTTTGGGTGCTTCTTTTCAAAAATCAATCTACTTGTTGTGTATGTTTAATTTTTAGGTATTGGAGCTTTGAGTGAAGGCACATTGGAAGGAGGCTGGGCTGACTGCCCCCCAAGGGGATTGTGTCGCTCAGCATTGCTGGATTCAAGATTTGAAGGCAGACGGCTTGCTGATTCAAAAGATTTGCAGCCTTGCAAAATTCAGATTGGAACCATTGCATATTTGAAGAGTTGAAGACTCCAAATTTGGACCAGTTCGGCACTGTATGCTTCTCTTCTCCTAGTTTTGTCGAGGACGACAAAGTCTAGGAGGAGGAGGGTGTTGTTATTTGGGTTGCCCACAATTTCCTCATGCAATGGCACCCTCTAGTCCTCATAAAAATACCCCTTTTTTGTATTTAGGAGATGTCCATGTGAACACTCTCCTAAAACCACTTTTTAATATTTCCTCAAGTCTATGGTATTGAAGCCTTTCCTTGAAAACTCGTTTTTGAACAACTCCTTTTTGAACAAACACAAAAAAAACCCACGTAGAAATCCATGCGCCCCCTCTCTCTCTAGGTAGTTATCTTTTTTGAAATTCCCATATCACATGAGATTCTCTTTTTGATTTAGCACATGTGGTCTTTTGACCACATGTTTTATTCACATATGCCTCTCTTTTTCTCTATATAAAGAAGAGCCTCATTTGTAAAAGGAGGTCCCTTGGCCATGGCCTTGGCCTCCATTTTGGTAATGGAAGAAGGTGTCATTTGCTACTCTCTTGCCTCCTTGTGTACAATGGCGTTGGTCGTGGTGTATGGATTTGCATGTGTGTGTGCATGGTTGGGAGGATGTTCCCCCTTGCTCCTTGTGACGTTGGCCATTGTTGCCATTGCTCCATGAGCGTGGGTGAGCCTCTCCTCTCATTCTTTGCCCCAACTTGGAGAAACCTCTCACTTCCATGTGAGGCGGTTAGGGTTTGTTGCTCCCCTTTTCTCAACAGTGTGCGTGCATGTGCATGTGCGTGTGTGTGTGTGCATGTGCATGTGCGTGTGCATGTGCATGTGTGTGTGTGCATGTGCATGTGCATGTGTGCATGTGCATGTGCATGTGTGCATGTGCATGTGTATGTGTTGTGTGTATGTGTATTTGAGCATAAGTGTGTGTGCACGTGTGTGTGTTTATGTGTATTGCATATCAAGATAGGTATTTCACAACCCAAAATTTCTTGGAAAATGTATGGCCCAATTTTTGCTTCGTCATAGTTAGACCCTTTCAAAGCTTAATTGAAATCAACATATCATGCATGTAAAAGACTAGAGAACTGACATCTGCTTGTATAAAGGTAGTAATGTTATCAACTCTATGCGTTATTCAGATTGGATCGATTCTTCAGAATTATAGCACTATTGTATTGCTGTAAAAATTTATCCGATATAAAGAACACATATGCTACATCATATCATAGGTTACGTCTAGACTTTATTGACAACAAAAAGTTTGTATATGGATCGTGTAAAGAGTTATTTTCAATATCCACAAAGAAAAAAAATAGTATAGTCTCCAATTTGGTTGACCAAACATCACATTGCAATGACACATTTTTGGAGGGTATACATGAGCCAAGCTTACTATTACAACATGCAGATGTTATGAACCATGGAACATACAATCAAATATGACCAAGCCAAATAGCGAAGTAGAGAGAGAGAGAGAAAGAAAGAAAAAAAGAAAGAGAGAAACCAAGCTATGTTAATGTCTACTAAAGCAAAAGTTGGCGTATGAGACAAACCATATACAACGATAATGATCCAGTCACCTGAAAAATTAAAAGTCAAAATAGAATATAAACATAAAACGTGAATGAACTAAGAAAGCATGGCTATTTCTCAATAGCGAGAAGAAGAAAAAGAAGAAAAACAAAACATTCAAAATTAGAAAGAGAAAACAACCCGTGAAACATTAAGATAAAACCGCTCGTGTGTCGACCATCATGAAATGAAAAGAGAATGTTAATACTAATGTGTTTGGCATATATGACACGTGTCTATGACATAAGCTTAGAAGTTGACAAGATGTGATAGTCATAGATGGTTGAGACTATATGCCATAAGAGTACAATCATGATAATGCAAAGGAACTCTACTTCCATCCTAGATACTCATTAGGATAGAGTACAAAAGTCAGTAGGGGAGAAAGTGAACCCTACATGGGCCTTGTAAGTTGTAAGGATCCCTAATTTTTAGGGATTAAAATTAATCTTGTGTGGTATTGAGGAAAAAATCACTAGTGGTATTTAATATAAAAGTACTATTTCCAAGGGATCATAATTGAGTTTTTTGTTGTGTTGGATTCGTAGCTTTTAATATATGTTGGATATTCCTTATGAACACATGAGATTAACCAAGTTGTGCCTGGCAAAAAGAGACAAAATAGAATGCTCAATGTGTTTGTCTTCGTGGGCATTTGAAGCCGTTAGATGCTCTACATGGACGGACGTGATTAACAAATATGTTTCTGACATAAAACAACAAAATAAAGCAATCACATCAGTTGAAAGATGTGGGAAAAAAGAAGAAAAAGAATTCAAACTCGTTGATATTTGAAGGACAAATGATATCTCGTTCAATTGAAGTTTGGGTCTAGATTAAAGAGGACAAAACGAGTCACATCATTGGAGGGAGATGGGGAGAAAGTAAGAGAGAGAGTACCGAATTCGGGACCAAATTTTCTACCATTCGTTTGATGCATGAAGATCGGACGTATCGTATTCATTTCAAATTTGGTGTGGTTGGAATTTAAATCAAACCGTTGGATCCTTTGTTCATCTAATGGCCTAAAACAAACTTTCCCTCTATTTAATGCCATGGCATGAGATCCATCTGAGGAACATCATATCCAATGGACTCTATTAAGAGATTCTCAATCTTCTCCAAGGAGAATCTCATGCTTTGGATTGATACACCATCCAATGGCCTTGCAGGAGTCCCATATTTCTTATGAGCGTTGCATTCCATACGATTTGAAATCGTAGAAGTTCCTCTGTTTTCATAAGGGCCTCTTTAGTCTTTTGTTCGAACTCGAGTTTCTTCGAATGATATGCATCATGGAGTTCTTGATTATGTGAATTGAGGGATGCATTCTTGATGGTTAATGAATTTAGTTGGGTATGTAGTTGCATCGTACTCTGTTGCGAAGCCTGATAGTTGCATCCTAAGGTGGCAAACTTGTCCCTGACTTGATGCATGCACATGAACATCTGATGAAATGTGTTATCTATAGTGGGTGATAATAGTAATGATGTAGTGATGAATGATGATGGTGGTATGGTGGTTGATGCAGGGGAGGAGGGAAATGGGGAGGGGATGGTGAATGTTGTGGTGAATGTGGAAAAATGTGGTGTGGTAAGATTGTGTGTTGAAGTGGTGGATATAAGAGGTGGTGCAATGGGAGGTGAAATATCCATATCACTTGAAGTGGTATCTAGTGAGCTAATAGTGAAGAGTGACATGATTGTGGGTGTGTGAGTGGGTGTGCACATAGGATTTATAAATGTGGATGAATATATTACATGTTGGGTTTCACGGATTAATTGATGTAGAGGGGAAGGCAGAGGTGATGTAGTAGGACTGGGAGGGGATACAGGTGAGAAAATCATCAGTGGAGGAAATGGAAAAATGGGTCATGTAGGGAGAGGAAAGGAAGAAATGGAAGGGGTGAGGAAAGGATTAAGTGGATTGGAGGAGAGTACGGTGGAGTTAATAGGTGTAAAGATTTCAGTGGGAGTTTGGGATGTTGGATGTACTATAGCTTCACCTGCCACACTAGATGTGAGTCGGGTTAATGGGGATGAGTTAGGGTATATTGGGGAAGTTGGATATACATGAGAAGGAAGGGTTTCGGCAAGTGTAGAGGTGATTTCCATAGTATTTGTGGGTATGGATGTTGAGGGTTGGGGAGGGGAGTCAATAACAATAGTTTCTCCTATTGGTGGTGACTCAGCGACTAGTCAAGCTTCTTCTGGTTGTCGGGGGGATTGGTCATCTATTGGAACATGGATGTATTGGCCAGGCCTTGACATCAAATGGATGTGTCGAGAGTCAAATTGAGGTAGAGTTTTTCTCTTTAGAAAGTGAAGTGCTTCTATTGTACTTATTGACTTGACTAATTCATTGAAGCCTTCCACAAAGGAAGCTTCAAAGCCTCCATTGGCTAGTTCTTGTTGTAGAATTTCCTTACTTTGCTCTTAGGAGATCCGTTGACTTGCCCACATAGCTTGCATATTGTGATATAGCTTCTGAATTGCTAGTGTGTATGTGGCGGCATCAAATGTGTTCTCTTCATGTGTGCTAGTACCTCCATGAGCTTCATTCTGCTCCTCTTGTTGTTCATGTTGGGTGTCATCCTGTGAGTCTTGATTGTGTTGGATTTCTTCATCATCACCTTCTTCATCATTAGTTACTATCCGATCTTCCTTGTCGGAGCTTGACACAACTTGTTCTCATCTCTGATCAGGTGGTGAGGTGGGATAGCTAGGCCATTCATATTCTTGTGAGAAGAATTGTGCTTCTAAGAACTAAAATCCACCAGAAAATGCATCTTGCATTTCGAAATCAAACGTGGTATTGATGGGTTCCGCCTCGAGGTTAGGTATCAAAAAAGTGAATGCTTTTGCACCAATGGTAGTGGGGGCCTCTCTAAATTCTGAGGTAGTGGCTTGAGTGGTGACTTTGAAGGTGATCACGGCACTAGTGGTGCCTTCCATTATGATGGGGTGTGATAGTCAAATACATATAGGTAGTACAAGTGTTGGAGGCTCTGTGGGAGACTACTAAGGGGAGGGTTAAGGTGGGGGTGATTCAAGGACCTGTAAGCATGGGATCTTGCCCCTCATGCACTTTCGTGCCATTGCCTTGGTTGATTTTTGGGCTTTCTTTGAGGTACCTTTAAACTGTTTTAGCTCATTGCTGGTCATAGCATGCTCAACAGGTATGTCATAGGTTAGGCACATATATACAATTCTTGTGATGGTGCAACAACCATGGATGACTCTCTTTTGTGCCCATCTTTTTTGTGCTAAATACAATGGTTCTTGAATCTAATTAGCAAGATCCATCATTTGGGATCCCGTATTCACTAAGGATATCCCAAACCAAATACGTTTCTATGGTATCCTGAAATGATCCTGCACCGAAAAAATGAAATGTTGCATACATACACATACTAGTTTTGATAGCTCTCGTGTAATAGCATAAATATCTGCCCACTTAAGAACATCACCCCTTTTCATTGGCTCTGGAATGAGCCTCTCCCTTTCTGTTGGGGTGTGCGTGTCGTGGATCTTGAGTGCAGCTTGGATGAGATCGGTCGAGAGATAGAAGTTCTTAAAAGGGGGATTGGTAACTAGTGAGGGAAATATGAATGTCCCTAGTAACTCCTTCCTAACAAGGGGCTCAAGGGTGGTCACCAAATAAAAACATCAATAAAAATATGGTTTTGGAAAGGGTGTACTAAAATATACTGTCAATCCAGCCCTAGCCCAAATAGATCATAATTCCTCTTCATTTTGAAGGGCTTCAAATTCTCATGAGAAGAATTGGTATCTTCCCCACGTGTCGCCACTAAAGCATAGCATCGCATTATAGATGTAGTTTGCATCGGCTAGAGGTCCTGCTAATCCTTGGAACCAATGGGAGTTATTGTTTACTTTCTCAGTTCTTCCAATAGGAGGATCTTCAATCGGCATTGCCCCATAAAATCTTGGAATTCTGGTGGTTTCATTGCAGGGTAGGGCTCAGCTAACAAATTACTGAAATTTATTGTTGGCATAATGGTGCCAACCTCGGAGGTTCCTTCAGCTTGCATGATGATCTGAATGTTGGTGCAAAGTTCAAGCCTACACATTTGGCTAGAAGTTCATGAATATTTGAAGCTCCATAGAAACCATTTCGAGGAAGATCTTTTATCTTTACCATTTGTAAAAGTCATTTTTTTTTACTTGGAAGAATCATTGTAACCACCACTAAACTCGTGGATTTTTTTAGTTGAAAAGTCATGACTTAAATTGAGGGAGTACCTCCTAAATTGGAGGACTACTTTTAGTGAGAGCCAATGAACAATTCAAATTCAAATTTGAATTCATCTCGACTATAAGAGATGTAAAAAAACTCGTGGATGTATGACTCCATTCCTGAGTTCTCCATTGTTACATTGTAAGAGAGTGATGTCTACACTGTAACCTACAATACTCACCATCATTAGGCATTGATTATCAAGCCTATGATCTTGTACAACATTGTTCTTTAATACAATAGATCTACATTACTCATCTATGGTCTCTCTATTATAGTCATTCATAGTAGTCAACTTGTATTGATCATATCTTAGTAACTCCTTTATCATTTTCAATGATCTATAGCTTGATGGAATCATCTCCAAGTTCTCTATAGGCTCACAAATTTTGAAGATAATCTATGCAGCCAATTTGGAGAAAACTGTGTTGAAGCACTCACTGGTCAAACTCTACAGAGGTCCTAAAAAATCGGGGGTAATGATTCAATTGCTAAATTGATTGCTCTATGTATAATGCATCATTTTAAGTGATTCCACTTGGAATCATTAGCTTACTAAGCTAGTTAGATACCTCTAAAAGGAATTTTTCTAATCCCTACTATACTGGATGTAGTGAGCATAACAAGTAGCAGGTGTGTGACCAAAAATAGAAGGTTTTCATTAATCCTTCAACTTGGAAATAGTTTGTTTTGGTTCAACCATTGCTCACATAATTTTCAAAATACATCGGCACTTATTTAGTGTCATTGGAAAGCTAAGAGGGCCTACAAATCAACTCTGAAGCAAGAAGGGGTTTCTACAAAGCAGGATTTGGTAGTACCTACTCATTTCTTGGAGTGTCCATCCATCTTTTCAAACAGTGGTATCAAAGCAAAGTTAAGGTAAAATGGGAGATGCTTTTCCTTCTTTCATTGATAAACTGGACAGGAACAACTATCAAGCATGGTCCTTGAGGATGAAGACATACTTGCAAGGAAGGAGCCTCTATGGATACATCTCAGGAGATGAGGAGATGCCCATATTCAGGAGCAAAGGACAACCTACAAGAGAGGAGCATGAAAGACTCAACACATGGTGTGCCAAGGATGCATTAGCAAGGTCTTACTTACTTAACTCAATCTTTGATTCTCTTCTTCCACATATTAGGAACTATAAGACATCTCAAGAGACTTGGGAAACATTGTCTTCCTATTTCTCTTCCAACACAAGGGCCAGGAAGAACCAACTGTGGATTGAGTTTACCACTCAAAGAAAGCAACCTAAGCAAGGCATCTCAGAGTATGTGACCAAAGTCAAAGATGTAGCAGATCAATTGGCAAGCATAGGAGAAGAAATTGAAGAGAAGCACATTGTAAGACAAATAATCAATGGTATTAAAGCTGATGACAAATGGGAGAGCTTCACAACTGCCATGGACTTGTACATGGACATGCTGATTCTAGACCTTACCACTCTCATGGGGCAACTATTTACTCATGAAGCCAAGCTCAACAAGAATGGAGATTCATCAAGAGGTAATAGCTCTTCTGCCCTATATACTGATAAAAGTAAGTCCAAAGAGAAAGGGAAAAACAAGAAGGTTGAAGATGAAGGAACTACCTCCCAAGCCAACTATGCAGGGAGAGGTAGAACCTCAAGAGGAAGGGGCAGAGGAGGTAAGCAAGGTAGAGGGAGACCTTATAACTCCTCACCATGTAATATTCTTGGATTTTCAAATCATACTACAGATGAGTGTTACAGGAACTTCAAGAATCAGAGAGGAAGAGGTTATCAAAGAGGTGGATATACACAATCAAGAGGAAGATTCAATCACCATCAAGGATACAACAATAACTACAAAAACAATTACAATAGCAACTACCAAGGAGGCTAAAAATCAAGGAAGAATTACAAAAACCACATAGAGGAGCAAGAAGATTCTCTTCTAATTATGAATATGACTTCAAAACCAGGTATAAATGATGACCATCTCTTCTACACTGATTCAGGATGCTCAAATCATGTGGCTCTTCTCTCTAACCTTGAGGAACCAAAGGGTAAGCATCAAGTACAAACAGGTGATGACACCAAGCACTCAGTGATTAAAGTAGGAAATGTTAAGACCTCTAATGGAAAAAAGAATCTATTGAGCAGGGTTCTATATGTACCTACAATTACCAAGAATTTGATGAGTGTTGGATAGATTATGGAAAAGGGTTTGCAGGTCAGGTTCAACCCATATGGAGCATTTTTGTGGAGGATCCCCAACGTGGATTCAAGAGAATTTCCAAAGGATAAAAGATAGCTAGATTATTTACTTTTGAACTTGAGGATACAAGGAACATTGCACTTTATAGCCAGAAAGATCAAACACTATCATAGCTTGAAATTTGGCATAAGAGATTAGGGCATGTTGGTGAAAGAACCTTAAAATAGATATGTAGAGATCAATGTGTGCTTGGGATACCTAATGTATCCCAGCAACACATGATCTATAAATGTGGTGCTTGTCAGTTTGGAAAATCTCAAAGGTTACCCTTCTCAAGGAAAGAAGGCTACATGCATGAGGACTACCTAGAGCTTGTCCATACAGATGTATGGGGACCAAGTAAGGATCCCTCAATTTCTAGATCAAGGTATTATGTATCTTTCATTCATGATTTCAGTAGATGGATTGTCTTATACTTTATGAAGCACAAAGATGAAGCATTCAGTTGTTTTAAAAAATATCTTGCACTTGTTGAGAACCAAACAGGAAGAAACCTAAAGAGACTAAGTTCAGATGGAGGAGGTGAGTACTTCTCAAATGAGTTTGATGCATTCTTGCAGGATAGAGGAATCAAAAGAGAAATTACAACAAGGTATACCCCTGAGCAAAATGGGGTGGCAGAGAGGAGAAATAGATTAATTGTTGAAACAACTAGGTCAATGTTAAATGAGAAAAAATTACCTAATTACTTGTGGGCAGAGAGTGTATCTACTACCACTTATCTTGTAAACAGGTTGCCATCCAAATCTCTTGATGGGACGACACCATATGAAACATGGCATGGTAGAAGACCTTCACCTGATTATTGCAGGATCTGTTGATTATGTGCATATTCTTTCTCAAATAAGACATAAGCTAGACCCTAAGGTAGAGAAGTGCATCTTCATAGGGTATGACTTGAATCAGAAAGGATACAGGTTCTACAATCCTTCAAACAAAGGATTCATGGTCAGTAGAGATGTTGTCTTTCATGAGAATGACTCTTGGTTTGAAAGTGAATGTAGGAAAGTTAAGCTACCTTATGACTTGGAAGAGGAGTTTCCAAGCCTCACTAAGGAAGAGCCTACTCAGAATGGAGAAATCAACTCAGATGATGAGGACATAATCAGCTTAGAGGAATTCAAGGCATGGAAGTCCAACGACAAAGCCAAGATAAAGAAGTTGGAGGATATACCTGAATCATCCAACCAAGCAATTAGAAGATCACAAAGGGAGAGCAAGAAGCCAATCAGATATGGGTATGACACTTCCCTAGTTGCTAAGCACTCTGTTTATCTTGCAAAAGACTTGTCATTTGAAGAGCCATCATCATATGACGAGGCAAAGACCAAGGCAGAATGGAAGGAAGCTATGGATGAGGAAATTGAAGCACTCAAGGAAAGTGATACTTGGGAACTAGTACCAAAGAAGGAGTCTATGAAGGTAATTGGATCTAGATGGATCTATAAGATCAAAAGAAATTATGATGGATCAATAAGCAGGTACAAGTCTAGACTTGTGGCTAAGGGTTTTGCAAAAACCCAAGGAGTTGATTATGAAGAAACATTCTCACCTATGGCCAAAATGCCAACCATCAGGGTATTGGTAAGTGTGGCTGCATCAAAGAATTGGAACATGTATCAATTGGATATAAAAAATGCATTTCTAAATGGCTGGATTTCAGAGGAGGTGTACATGTCTCAACTGTTGGGAAAGATGGATCGATAATCCAGGAAAGTGAGTAGATGCTGCTAAACCTGCTTTGCACCAGCCCTCTATTGCTTCAGAGTTGATTAGTAGACTCCCTTAGCTTCCAAACCACCTTGGGGTCATCTAGTATGGTCATCAGTTTGGGTTCCTAAGTCATGGTTGAGTTCTCTGGGGTTTAGGTTGAGAGGTTTGGTCAACACTCTACTTTGGAAAAGAAGGGAGGTATAACACTTGCATGACCTACCCATCAAGAAGCGATACATTCTGCACAACAAATCTAGGTATGCCCATAGGAAGTGTGCAGAATGGCCTTAAGAGACTATAGTGCCCATTTGGCCACTCATGTAACCCACCTAACCACTGATGTAGTCCACCTTACCCATCTGGTTGGTGGTGATCTCATCTTGTTCAAAGGAAGACCAAGGGAAAATCCCTTGATATCCTCCTGAGCAACAACTATTCATTGTTATCCCCGCATGGGTTGATGTAGAAGTAATTTGACTTATGTGTCCAAAGATCTTCTGGGCCTCTTTCGCATTCATTTCATATGGTCTAGGGTTATATTCCTCAGGGGAGTGCAACTATTACATGGAGCAGCAAGAAGCAACCCATTGTTGCTTTGTCGAGTACAGAGGCTGAGTATAGAGGTGCTGCAATGGCAGCATGTGAGGCATCATGGCTAGAAATGCTACTTGCAGATTTAGGTGTGGAAGTGCAAAAGCCTATCACTATTTATTGTGATAATCTTAGCAGCATACAGTTAGCATGGAATCTTGTTTTCTATGCTAGAACAAAGCATATCAAGGTACATTATCACTTCATCAAAGAGAAGGTACTAGCAGGTGATATTGATCTTGTTTATGTGAGAACAGATGAGTAGGTTGCTGATATTTTCACTAAAGCACTTGGAGTAGAGAAGCTGAAGAAGTTTTGGAAGATGCTTAGATTAGAGGACATGACATTGAGCTTGAGGGGGAGTGTTGAGATATCAAGTTCAACATGTGATGATCGAGGATGACACGTATCAGTTTTTTGTTTCTTTGACATGTATAGTGGGCACGTCGGTATATGTTAGGGATACTTCATTGAGCTTTATTAGATTTATCTACCAAGAGTGATGGCACATTTGTTACTTGCCAGCTCACTCATTGGTGGACATTAGAGTTTTTCCTTATGTACTGATCTTTATATATTGCACTTGTTGTACTCTTATTTTTTAGGTCATTCTTGTACATTCCTTTTTTATGTAATAGAAGAAGAAGAAGATCATTCTTCCTTGCCTTAATCTATGTGTGTGCTTCTCCTTGAGAGTGAGAGTGTGTGTGTGAGCTCTCTTCCTTATCTCCTTCTTCGTGACACCTCTCACCATGACAGTTCAATCGAATGTCACACGTAAGAGGATAGGTTCCACTTCATTGATCCTATGTCTTTCTAGGATCGTAATATGTTTCTAAAGAATTCTAAGACTCATAAAACCAACTCTAACGCACTCACACCATCCACTGAGGGTGAGCAAAGAAAGAGAAATTGGGTTAATGAGCCTATCCTAGAGTGGAAGTCTAAAAATTTATTTTAGGAACTATGCTCTTACTAGCCCACCTTGGATCCTCACACGCTCAACTGACGGTGATCGTCTCAAGGAAACCATGTGCTAGCAAGGGCCCTATGGATGCCTAACAATGATGTTCTAGGAGTTTGGAGGGCTTTTATATAGTTTTTTGAATGAATTTGGGCCCTTGGATCTAGAGAAATCAACTCTTAACCGTAAGATCAACTGCTTTTCATAATAACCATTGGATTTATCAAATGGATGGCTAAGATTCGTTCTTTACATGATATCTAGGGCAAAGGGGGGGTGGGGGGGGGGGGGAAATAGGTGCATTCATCCTCCACCATTGGATATGGGGCTGATCTGGACCGTCGAATCAGTGCTAACATCAATTTGGATAAGACAAGCTACTATTTTTTAAGAAACTTTGCATTATTGATCTTTGATCATCAAAAAAGCTTATCCGATGAAAAAAACTCATGGATCCTCCTTGTTTTATTCTTTAGTGCATCTCCACCTTTGAATGTGAGCTAATCTTGACCATACAACATGGTTCAATCATTGTTTGCCATGTGGTAGTCCTTCATGCCTTCAATTTTCTTATTCTAGGAAATTGCAGTGACCTTGAAAACTTGATTTTGTGCTCTTTGACCCTTCAAATATCCTTTGATGAAGTTGAAAATTTGTAGGCTATGTTTTGAAAGGTCCTCTTTAGGAATATGCAGAAAAAACTCTCATCTGAATCTCCCTTATACATGTTTGACCACATTTGGAAGTTAGCAAGGTGGCATTAAGGTGTCTAGGAAGCTCTGATAGCCTTGAAAATTTGTACAAATATGTAGCCACATATGATCTTTATATATGTCAAACCATATGGCTAACAAAAATTCCTATACAATATTTTTTAGGGTCTAAGTGGAAACATTATATTTTTTACAAAATGCACATGGCATATCAATGTGCTAGAAAATCCATTTTCATGTGAAATCCAGGCTAAAGACTGCCTTTGATAGGCTTTACACGTATATGAATTTTCATGTGATTTGGAGACATTGAAATTTTTGCCCTAATTTCCAAAGTTTGACCAGCTTTGACTACTACCCTAGATTTGCTTGATTTCTTCCAAAGTTTGCATGTGAACTCCCTTTGACATCCTTGATGCATCTTGGACTTCTCAAGGAATTCAGGCTACCTTCATGGAATGTGTTTTTGTAGGCCTTCATGAATGAGAGGAGAGAAAATCTCGACGACATTCGTCCCCACTAAACCTGCAATTCCTCCGAAAGCGCCACTCTAGTCTTTCTGAAAAACAAAAAGTTCCAGGCATCAAATTCTTTTATAGGCAACATAAGAAAAATTGAAGAAAAAATTCATCATATACATAAATGAGTAGGCACTATGACATGAAGCAAAATTTACATGAAAGAAAGAATTGAAACAAGCAACATGAATATGCATGAACAAATAGGCAACATATATGCAAATGAACAAGCAACGTTGACAACAAGAAAGAAAACAAACAAGCATCAATATGAAGTGGAAGTGGATGTATTGAGTCATTTTAGGCATCAATTCCTCTCATCTTGAAGAAAAATTTGTACCTTTTTCATAAAGCAATCTACCTTAAATATGATTATAAAAACAAAGATTTAGGATTTTCAAGAGACATCTTTCATCTTTAGCTTATTTTAGATCAACTTCTTTCCTACATAAATATGAATCTGCTCTTTCTCTGATAACATGGAAGGAAATCTAACTAAACTCCACTAATGCATAAATCTACCTATATAGCTCGTGATTTATTTTACTATGCCTCCTTAGCTTCCTTAGGCTTGATTTTTTCTTTTATGATGATTCAGTGACTTTATGGTTACGATCACTTTTTTGGGGTGGAAGAAAGTGTAAATCCTATTAACATGTAGTAGCTTCCTTTTCTTTTATGACGAGGAAAAATTAAACCTCGATACAAGGTACAACCATTTTTGATGATGGAGAACAGTCGTTTAAACTCCGATACAAGTGTTGTGAGGTGGACTAAGGATGTAGAAACATGCACTAGCAGGAGCTAGGACTTTGACAATTCTGCTTTCGATACAGGATACATATGCATGTTTATATATGAAACTCATGTCTCCAAAATAAACCTCCAAATCTACATGTCTTATCTTTCCATAATCCTAGATTATAACCAATTTCTTAGTAGATAAATTACTACTTAAGATACAATTTTACACAAGTAGAGAAATCATTGTTTGCCCTTTTGACTCAAGTGATGTGGATATGTAATGCAATGCAAAGACTGAAAAGAAACATGCATGAAGTGACATTGCAAACGAGCGAGAATGGAAAAAAAGTGGAATGAACTTGAAAAAAAAAAGCAACATGAACTTGAAAAAGTAATGATATATATATATATATATATATATATATATATATATATATATATATATATATATATATATATATATATATATATATATATATATATATATTTCATGGCTACTCTTGTTTATGAATCGGCCTCATTGTTTTCATCTTCTGCAATGTCCTCATCCAAAATGTTCTTGTCATTATCACGTTTCTTGAATAGCTTTATCCTTTTACCTGCAATCAAAGTTTTTAGTGCAACCCCCATTTAATTCACAAAGAGCATATGTACCATTGTTGTTGACTTTTGATACAATGTATGGCCCATACCACCCTTGAGTGAGCTTTTTGTGTGCATCATATTGAGAGTCAAATGTACTATTATAAATGAGCACCTAATCTCCTACTTCAATCGGCTTAGGATGCAATCAATGATTTTTATCAAAATAATTCTTGTTCTTCATTCTAGATTCTCTTAATTTTTCAACGGCATCATCAAGTCTTAATTTACCTTGTTCTAACTATTTAATGCGTAAACTCAAAAAATCATCAATAGACATGTTTTCAAACCAAGGCAAATTTGACCATGCAGAAATATGAGACTGAATTGGAAACAATGGTTTTTGAGAGTACATGAGTTTAGCAGGCATATACATGGTAGTAAATGTGCACGTCATTCTATCTGCCCAAAGTGCAAAAGGTAAGAATCTAGGCCATTGTTTGATGTTATTACATGCTTTAGGTATGGCTTTCACAATAGGTGGATACCCTCATTCTTTAGCTTCTCTCACATTTAACTCTCCACGATCAGAAACTACTTTCTCTATGTACCCAAAGCAACTTATGACATCTTAAAGCAAGAATTTGCAAACATTGTAAGTGGTCTTAGATCATAGTGCACGTCCCTCTACATGATTAGTTAAGTCTTCTCTTGCAAGTACAACGTAACACATTTTGTCAATACCTTTAGGCACAGTTACAAGATCTACTACCCACTTATAGTGAATACAGGGTGGATAAGTAGGATGCAACGGATCTCTATGTTTGACTTGTGAATGAAGTTGACAAGTTAAACATGTAGAAACATAGCTACTAATTTCAACATACATCCTACGCCAATAATAGGTACTTGTTGGAACTGTGAAGTTATGAAGGACCTATGAAGCTATGAAGGCTATGGAGTACTTGGAGGCCTCCCTTGAAGCTAAGGATACTTGGAGGCTCAAAGCCTTGTGTGGAAGTCTCTCAAATTTCCCACTTTTTCCTTTTGTATACAAGTTCTTCATAGGAACTCTCCCTTATTTCCTTTTTTTGAGAAAATCCATAAAAACTCAACCTTATCCTTCTTTTTTATAAAAGGCTTCTTTTTTAGTCTTTCCTTATTTTAGAAATGAGAGCTCTCTTTTGGATACGTGCAAGAGCTCTCTCTCTCTAAGAAGATTCCTTTTTTTATTTTCCCAACTACCTATCATTTTTAGAGTATCTTAGTTAATGAAGCATGTGACCACTTGTACTCAACGGATCCCTCCTCCTCTCTTATATAAGGAGGGGCTCATTTTGTAAAAGGGAGGTCCCTTGGCCATGGCCTTGGCGTCCATGCTAATGGAAAGAAGGTTCATTTGGCTTCCACATTTCTCCTTGTGTGCTAGGCGTTGATCCATGTGTGTGGGTTTGGCACTTGGGGTTGGCTTGTGTGTGATCATTGCCCTCCCTTGCTCCTTTCGACGTTGGCCATGGTGCCATTGTTTGTGGACGTGGGTGTGTGTGCGTTGCTTGCACTTCTTGCAACTCCTCTTGGAAGAGCCTCTCACTTCCATGTGAGGTGGTTTGGGTTGGTTACTCCCCATACTTCAACAAAATTTGGTGCCGTTGCCGGGGATGGTCGACCTTAAACCATTGGGTTTTTCCAAGCTTGTTGTGCCTACATTTGATGGATGCACCTCACGCTTGGATTGAGTTGTGGATCCGTGTGGCCTTCGGTTGGTCAAGGGTACCTCTCATTTGTCAATTTTTGAGTAGTTTAGTTCATATATTTTTTTCTGTTGCACATGAACACCCCCCTACCCCTCTTCGATCTCACTCTCACACACAAACACTCTCTCACACACACTCACCTTGGGCATCACTTTTCACCCCTGCCATCTCTTTAATGAGTGATTGCCTTGGAAAGGGGAATGGGGAGTGTATCCTCTTTGTGCCCCACTCCTCTCTTCAATTTTCGAGAAAAAACCACAAAAATACGAATTCTTTTATGAGAGTGAAAGTCTATTTTTTTTTCACGAACCCATATGCAAGATTCTCACATAAATGCCTACTTCATTTTTAGATAAAAATGTGTCTTTCATTTCAAATTAGTGGGGGGAGGTTGTAACGCTCCTTCCCTCTCTCTTGCATTAACACCTTGAAGCATCCAATGACTGTATGACATGCGCTTTGGGTTCCTCCCATCTCAAGACTTGTCGTCTTGCAGTTCAATGGCAAACTTTTTCGCTTGAGGTGAATCCAGTTGCGAGGGTGCATTAAACTTCCCCTCTGACTTCATTCATGCTTGGGTGCATAACTATAATTCAAGTAGGTGGGTGGAGGATTGTTCTCTCTTTCGGTGTATAGTTTTCCCTCCGCTGTATTTTGGGGTTGAGCTCCCCTTGGTCGAGGGACAGACATGGTGGGGTTGAGCTCTGCTCTCCCAACCCACTCTGCTACTGCCCTGCCCTTGGGCTCAGTCCCTCGGAGTCGAGCCACACTCAGCTCCTCCTGTCATACCCTCTGCTCCGTGGACTTACACTCCGTTTATGGTTTCTGCATGGCCATGAGGAAGGATTCCCCTCTTCGTGGTGATGCGTTCATGCACAATAGGTTGTGGTCCGGTTTCTTGCTACAGGACTATCTCGCTTGTTGGATCTTGCATGTCTGTGGACATGGCAGTAAATATCGAGAAAAAGCTCCCCCTCCTATAATTTGGGGTTGGGCTTCCCTTACGCAAGGATTTGCAGAACTTCAAAGGTGTAGAGCTGGAAGGCATGAAGAATCATCTTCATCGATTATGAATGAGCCATGAAAATGGCGGCAAGAAGCAAGCTCGCGATTACCTTTTGTTGCTCATTTATTGGATGCATGTTCTCCATGATGCTGTGAACCTCTGTTTTCTGGGTTTTCCATTCATGGGTTTGCTCGAGTTTAGCCCCTTGCTTGGTGTGCTCTTTGTAAGCCTCTCTCCGGATTAAGGAACATTTCTCCCTGCATTTTGGGTTGAGCTTTGCTCCCCTCATCTTCCTTCAGCTTTCCAGGGAAGGCTTGAGCTCCCCATTTTTTGGGTTTGAGCTCGGCTCTATCTATTTTGTTGTCTGGTATATTTCACATTGAAGGACAGCTTGCTATCTTGATTAACTTCATGATGAAGGGCTATCGACTGAAGCCGTGTTGCATGGTGCCTAATGGAGTTGATAGGGCTAGTGGCAAGCTTCCCACTTTCATTATCGACCGTTGCATGGAATCGATCTACTGAGTCCTCAAATGTAGCAAATTATTTGAGAGCTAAAGATATTACAAAGTGACCACCTTGATCTGCTCAACCCACTGAATATCTCAAAGTTGAGGAAGGTTTACTTCCAAGGGGCCCTATGACTCCATCGAGTTTTCTCCTGTGCGACAAGCATGGGCCGTGGAACAATGGATATATATGGCTAGGGTAGGCTCTTCATGTGCCCTTTTTCTTTTGCTTCAAGAGCGTCACCTATCCGAGGCCATCTCCTTCATTTTTGGGTGTTTATTGACACGTGTGTTCAGAAATCAGGTGTTTGAAAGGACATAGCAATATGTGGAGCATGGAGGCTTACAAGCTGGGAGGCTGGTCTTATCTGGTTTATTTGAGCAGGTAGAATAATGTTGTGATTGATTCTTGCTGGAAATTTTGTAATGCTTCATGGTTAGCGAAGAATATCCATGATAAAATGATTTGAAATCTGTTGACATACATTTCATGATTAAACGATGAATACTTCTTGTATAGAGGTACACTTAAGATCTATATGTATTGCGGATGTAAAGTCCGGGTCCATAGGTTGCGATCTATTTGACCTCATGAAACCTTGGAATGAGCTTGTGGGGATATCAGTTTTTTAATTTCCTCTTGAATCTTATGGTTGCAATAATGCAAATGAGGTCAACATTCTCTGTCTAATATTTTGTCTTGATGGTGGACTAAGAAACAGCTTGCAACATTCTACTTGGCTGATGTAGTGGCTTCTATTTGCATGAGTTGGATGTGATTGGGTGCTAACCCAGCCTGATTTGGATGATGTGTTACTTGGAGTTCAATTAAGAACGAAGTTGAATGAGATGTAGTCAGTTGGTGCATTAATCTCAGCTTCATGGGAATATGGTTGCTTAGTTTCTCTTTTGGTCCTGCATATGAATGGCTCTTCTACTCTGTTCATACATCATGGTTACAGTGAACTGTGTCAAATCTATCTTGTTGTTCTTGATAATACTTGAAGCGTTGATTCCTAAAGAATGGAGTAGACATCAGACCTAAAGACGGTAAACAAAGGTTTGAAGGAGGATTTGTTAGTGACATGAGGGAATTTTGAGGGGTCCTATTCTGTCTAATGATCACAAATAGGGTTTAGGATGACCACCATATGGATCACCTACTCTGAACTTCAATATTCAAAGATTAAGGACTCGAATTTGAAGCCACAACAGGATACAAAGTTTGTGCACGTAAGACTCCTAATGTGATGTTGCCCATTTTAAGCCTAGCTTGATTTTGTGTTGAATATCATATTATAGGGTGTTGAGTCATTGATGCCACCACACGGGATTAACTATAGGAAAGACCCTCTTGTTTTCATGAGCTTGATTCTACTTTTTCCTATGTATGTCTAGAATATGCTTATATGACTACATGCACAAAAATCCTTGAAGTCATTTACTGGTCAATTACCTTCTCAGCATGCGTGTATTTGGATGACACCAACTTACAGTGTACAAGCCACATGAAGCTTGAAGTGCATAGTTGAGATGTTTTGGTCAACGAATATCTTGGTGTATTGCTCTTTGCTGGGAAATGTTGGAACCTGGATCTATTGATCAGTCACCTTCTCGTATGCTTATCCATCCTTTTCATGCTCATATACTTGGGTGTGTGACTGCCCCAACAGGATATGTGGCTATCGGAGATTGGGTCCACTTACCTCGTCATCTTGAGGAGATATTGGTGCAGGTTTTAATAATGATTCTTGCATCTGAGATGAGTTCCATACATTGTGCATTGGTCCTTTGATGATTTTTGCCTCCACTATCCAATTTCTTTATCACTCTCATCAGAATAACAGATGCAGAATTTGGCATATTTGATGGTGGTCGAATTTATGTTGCAGGTTGAACTATTATATGATGTATGGGACATGGTCCATGCCTCTTGTAGATATGTTTGATGTAGGAATTGCTCTCTATAATGTTATGTATGCTACCACCAACTTGATTTGAATGCTATGAAGCGTGGATTGAATTATGGTGGGGATTGTTCAACTAAGGTTGCATCCACAACCCTTGCAAACACTTTGACCTTGTGATCAACATTGTAGGTTGTGTGTTATGGGACCTGGTTGCATGGAAAAAATTAATTGCAGGTTTGAGATGCTACTACTTCTGGTGTCTTGCTGAGGTTTTTGCAGTCAAAGCTCACCATTGTATGCTGTTGGAAAGCATAATTGCATCAGATGATGCAACATTTGACCTTCATGGGTTGACCGCTCATAAGATTATGTCAATTATCATACATTTTTGCTTTGCATGAATACTTTTCAGATTTTTCAGGTCTTCTAAATTATTTATCCAAAGATGAAGGCACAATTGGCAATTGTATGTACCTCATTCAGTTCCTTTTGTTGCTAAACTGACTGCCCCCCAAGGGGTTTACATCGCTCAGCACCAAAAACATGAAGATTTTAAGACTTGAGAACTTGCAGACTTGAAGACCTTGTAGATTCAACATGACCTCGATCCGCTATGATTCGTCCTCTTTTCTCAGCTTTGTCGAGGACGACAAAGACTAGGTGGGGGAGGGTGTTGGAACTGTGAAGTTATGAAGGACCTATGAAGCTATGAAGGCTCTGGAGTACTTGGAGGCCTCCCTTGAAGCTAAGGATACTTGGAGGCTCAAAGCCTTGTGTGGAAGTCTCTCAAATTTCCCACTTTTTCCTTTTGTATACAAGTTCTTCATAGGAACTCTCCCTTATTTCCTTTTTTGAGAAAATCCATAAAAACTCAACCTTATCCTTCTTTTTTGTAAAAGGCTTCTTTTTTAGTCTTTCCTTATTTTAGAAATGAGAGCTCTCTTTTGGATACGTGCAAGAGCTCTCTCTCTCTCTCTAAGAAGATTCCTTTTTTTATTTTCCCAACTACCTATCATTTTTAGAGTATCTTAGTTAATGAAGCATGTGGCCACTTGTACTCAACGGATCCCTCCTCCTTTCTTATATAAGGAGGGGCTCATTTTGTAAAAGGGAGGTCCCTTGGCCATGGCCTTGGCCTCCATGCTAATGGAAAGAAGGTTCATTTGGCTTCCACATTTCTCCTTGTGTGCTAGGCATTGATCCATGTGTGTGGGTTTGGCACTTGGGGTTGGCTTGTGTGTGAGCATTGCCCTCCCTTACTCCTTTTGACGTTGGCCATGGTGCCATTGTTCGTGGACGTGGGTGTGTGTGCGTTGCTTGCACTTCTTGAAACTCCTCTTGGAAGAGCCTCTCACTTCCATGTGAGGTGGTTTGGGTTGGTTACTCCCCATACTTCAACAGTACTTCTAATTTTTTCATATGCTCCAAAAAATCCTTTATGACCTGCCCATAATGTCTCATGCATTTCCTTCATTACTTGCAACTGAAGACCTCATTTCCCTAGGACTCTTTGTGGATTCTTAACCTTACCCTAGCATGTCTCCAAAGATAATTGTTCTATAGGAAAAAATTGTAAGCTTGTTTCCTAATGTTATAGAACCTATTCATAGTCCAATTAGGTAATGGTTGCACTGTACTCAAATACTTTCCTATGTCTCTCCATTCATCTTCGTACTCAGACTCATGAAATTGTTCATACTCATATATATATATATATATATATATATATATATATATATATATATATATATATATATATATATATATATATATATATATATATATATATGTGGAACATAGTCAACTAAGTTCACATTCTTTATTAGATCACTTTCAAGATCATCATCAAATCTAGCTCTCGATAACATACCAACAACTAAATTTGACTTATCTGAAATATGAACTAACTCAGGATTTATGAACTTAATATAAGAGATCCATCTAAGCATGGCTATATCAGGAGATGAACAATTGGCTATCATTCCAATGAGGCAAACAATCAGTCTCAACTTTGACATTTGCACCTATGAAATATTCTTTGTTTGTTTTCAAAGTTGTTACCATATCCCATAGTTCTTGTTTGATTTGTGGATACTTTTGTTGTGTTTCATGTAAAATGTTAGCCTCAAAACTAATTGCATATCTATTTCCTTCATTATCATCTTGACTTATGACCCAACCTATACCAATAGGACTAGTATCAACAGTCAATATAATAGGTTTGTTAACAGAATAGTCTATACACTTAAAGATGGGAGCTTCATGCAATAATTTCTTCCATTTACACATATCTAGAGTGTGTTTTTCAGTCCAAATAAATTTTCGTTTCTTCCTCAACAAGTCATAGAGACAATCAGTAACATGAGCAAAGTGTGGGATCCAAATAACATAAAGATGCAAGCACCAAGAAATATGTGTACCTCACTCACATTGTTACATGTTTCAGAAATCTTGCTAATGGCATCAAATTTTTGTGGGTATGGCTTTTGACCATAATGACCACATAAATTTCCAACAATAAGAACCTCGTTGATACCAAAAACAGATTTTTCTATGGAAAATGTGAGACCTGCCTCTTCAAATTGTTGAAGTATTCGTTCAGAATTAGAGATATGGTCAAGAACAAATTTACGACATCCAGATGAATCTAAAGTAATTTCCTTTACACGTTCCTCACTCCCTTTAATTGGAATATCATCAATGAATGGTATGGTTATATGAGGGATAAAATCATATAAGACCATATTCATAGCACTCATCATATGAGCCACAGAATTAGTCACTCCTTGAGGTAAAGTACACATTCGTACTAAGCCTAAAGGAGTTTTCATTGTGGTTATGTTATGACTATCGATTGCTAATTGGAATTGGTCATATCGAGAATATAAATCACCCATTCAATAGATAGAATGTCATGAAAATGATTCAAAAAACTCATCTACAATGGGTCATGTTCCTAAAAATGATTCAGCAAACTCATCTACAATGGGTCATGTTCCTACATTCCTTATGGTGACTTTATTGACGGGTTGGAGATCTTGAATAAAACGTAGTTTCCCATTCTTTATAGGCAAAGTGAACCATCTATTTGAGTAAGGTGCAAAAGATGGCTCTAAAATTCTCACGTTTATCTTCTCCTTAAGTAGTTTCATTAGCTCAGGTAAGTGAGCCTTTGGAACTGGTATAGGCCAAAGATTCCATGGAATATGTGGAATAGTAGAGATTATCATGAGTGCAACTAGCTTAGGATCTATGCAACCAATCTCATGAGGATACATAGTAAAGGCTTTTCCATGGCTACATGTGACTCTCTTAAATTTATCTCTCTTTGCTGGCAAAAGAAAGTCATCATCTCTACCAATTTTCACCTATTTGATTGTCTCATCTGTGAATATATGTCCTATGTTTTTCTTATCCCGAAGAGTTGGATCGTTTTTCACGTCAATAATTTTTTCATTACTTCCTTGGGGTAATGGTTGAGATATGGGTCTGATTTTTTTATCTATAATTTTGTACTTTGTTTCAACTAAGGCATCATGTGTTTGGTTAAATTTTGAGCACTTGTCAACATTGAGAGCATACTCTTCGATTATAGCATACTCATCAATGGAAGAAAGAATAATAATATGGGAATTAGAATTTTGTTGAAGACATAACTCCTCGAGAGTAGAGAAACAATGAGATGTCTCAATCACATGCTCAATGTACTCATCATGTTCCATGATTTTGTTGGGTTTATAATTTTTTTGGGTTTTTTGGATAAAAGACTTGGACAATTGACTCTTATGAAGAAAATCTAAACTACAATGTGGAAAACAAAGTGACAAACTATTTTACAGGTTGGTTGGTTGCGAGATGTCAACCAAATGTCCACTGTTGCCCTGCTCAACAATGGATTCTATCCGAAATTTTGATCATATGTAGCTCCAAACATGAATCGAGGTGCACAATCACTACAAGCATGCTCATGACCCTGAGTAACAATAGGTTTCCTTCTAATTGACAATTGATTCCTAGGATGATTCACTCCTACCGTCATGACTTGAAGTGATTGCATTCCATCCTGGCTTTAGTTTCCATACGACTCTCACAAATAAAGGGATGACCTAAGAGAAATTCATAGCAGTAGTTATCTTGAATAAAAAAAGTGAAATTCTTCTATGATTCCTCCTATGGATATGGTCACACTAGCACAAGCTCCATACAGGGTACCTACACCATTATCTGCATTTCTCATATGCCATCCACTATCTTTATCTATGGCCCATAGAAACTTATCGTAAACTTCTCTTGAAATCACATTGATTTTGGAGCCAAAATCTACTAATGCATTTATAGTGATAACTTTCTTATCATTTCCTATTTTAACATGCATCTCTGATGTACCTCTAGACCAAAATTTTCTTTTAAAGTGACTTTCAGGATTGTTTCCATGACTTTCATGGTCAGGTTGAATAGGTCCTAAGGAATTTTTATTAACATTTACTTCATCATCGTCAAGGTGCTCTTCATCAAATTCATCAAAGTCTAAGGCTTCATTCATAGCTTGAGCTTGATCTAGAGAATCTTGCATCTCAGTATCTAGATTGAGAAGAAACCTCTTTCTTTTAATTAGGCCGATAAAGTTATCGTTAAAAACAGGCTTTGCAGTAGAGAAAACTTGTTCTAAAGACATAGTCACTTGACTCTTAAGCAAAATGTCATCTAAAATCTCCATAGGATCTATTTTTCTTTCAATTTCTGAAATCAAGATGGCTTTAGGTTTCTCTTTGGTTTCTTTTGTTTTTGCTCAGGATCTTGCTTTTGTTCATGTTCTTGTGTTTGGTCTTCAGTTTGTTTTGATTATTCTTGTTTATCTAAAGGCTTTGGTTTGTTTTCTTCACTTTGTCTTTTTCCCTTTTTGTTTCTCCTCTTGTTTTTGTTCATTAGGTTGTGCTTCCTGTTTTTTATCTTTGGGTTGTGATGTTTCCTCTTGATCTATGATGGTTTCTATTCCCTCTCAGCTTTGTTTTTGAGTCACTCTTCTTTCACTAGGCTGACTTTCATCTCTTTTTCATTTTTCTTCTACATTGGATATGTGAGAAATAAGATATCGATCTTCTATCGGTGACTCCCAAGCTGTTATTCTTGTAATCTCGTCTCGTGCTCTTACTAAGGCCTCTATGGAAAATTCAACTTCCTTTGTGGGTTTACTTGATTCTACTTCTTGTTCATCAAGAGATTCTAGTTTCACCCCTCTAGTTTCTGCATCCATTATGGTTATATTTTCATAGTGCTTTTTCATTCCTCCCTTACCATAATTTCCTTGCAAAGGTAGCCTAGATCGATAGTCACAAATTTTCTTATCTATGTCTATTACTAGTCATTGCTCTTTAGTAGCCTTCAGTAGTTCAGAATCTCTCAAAAAATGCTCTAACGAATCACACCAAGGACACCTACGAGGACCATGCACAAAACCATTTTTATTTTGAGGATTTTGATTAACTTGTGGTGGGAAATTTTGAAATTGAGGATTTTGTTGATAAGGAATTGCTTGAACAAGATAATTAGGATATCCTTTAGGAATATGCAAAAAAACTCCCATCTGAATCTCCCTTATACAAGTTTGACTACATTTGGAAGTTTGCAAGGTGGCATTAAGGTGTCTAGGAAGCTCTGATAGCCTTGAAAATTTGTACAAATATGTAGCCACATATTATCTTTATACATGTCAAACCATATGGGTAATAAAAATTCGTATATAACATTTTGTAGGGTCTAAGTGGAAAAAATACATTTTTTACAAAATGCATATGGCATATCAATGTGCTTGAAAATCCACTTTCATGTGAAATTTGGGATATAGACTGCCTTTGATAGGCTTTACAAGTATATGAATTTTCATATGATTTGGAGACATTGAAATTTTTGCCCTAATTTCCAAAGTTTGACCAACTTTGACCGCTACCCTAGATTTGCTTGATTTCTCCCAAAGTTTGCATGTGAAATCCCTTTGACATTCTTGATGCATCTTGGACTTCTCAGGAAATTCAGGCTACCTTCATCGAATGTGTTTCTTGTAGGCCTTCATGAATGAGAGAGGAGAGAAAATCTCGACGACAACGTGTGCATCAAAATAGGCTTTTTGTCACTTCTTGGTTACATATATGCATGCTGCTACTTTTATCCTGGTTTCTCCTAATCGTTCCAAGTACATTATCCTTGATGATAATTTATCGCTGATCCACTTATGCTCTTGTGCAACCTTAAGGGTGGGTATCAAAAAATCCAAAGGGAGCACTGTGCCAAAAACCATCTGAAAGGGAGTTGCATTGAGTACAGTCTTGTAAGCCACTCGATATGCCCAAACAGCATGATGTAATTGTTTGTCCCAATCCAAATATTTGTAGCTTACGAGTTTTATCAATACAATACAAAGGATCACTACAATAGATCGGCCATATACCGAGGCTTTTATCGAGGGAATTGAACAGGTGCATTTTTGCCTTGATGTCGGTGTAGGTGTCAGGATGTGCGTCAGAATTAAAGCATCGGCATAGGCATCGGTATAACCATCGGTATGAGCATCATTATAACTATTGGTATGAGTGTCGATAATACCGACGGTTATACCGATGCCTCTGTTGGGCACACTATCATGAATACTGGTGCCCGCTGGGTGTACTGACGCTTATTCCGATGGCATTACTAGAAGTACCGTCGCTTATACGGATGACCATATCTGCAAATTTTTTTTTGGGCAGAGTGTGTTGTCTTTTGCTATAGCAGCATTACCATGATGTTGTTTAGCAAAAGAAAATACACTCTACCCAAAAAAAACTGAGTACATGTGATGTGTACTCTAATGTCAACCAAAATATGATTTCATAAAACAGAATATTATTGGACACAAAAGAGATAATCAGAATGAACCATGAACCATGAAACGTGTACAAAAAGAGTTATATATTTCATAAATGAAGCATGTACAAGAGTGTGGCAAACCACTGTCATATATGAGGCTTTTACAAAATGTGGCAAAGCATTGCATTGCCATATAAAAATCAAATACAAAATTTTGGTGTGCCACTGCCATAAACATGCAAAGAATGCTCCATATCAACAATCCTACAACAAAGAAACATTCATGAAATGAGATAAATTCACATGAGATTTACAAACAACAAGTGAAAACCAAGTTTACAAATTCATCACCTCATCGCAAACGCTCCCATGAAACGACCACACCGCGTCCCTCCAAGTCCTCCAATAGTGTAGTCAATCCATGACGATATCCATAAGCCTTCTCCGTTCGTGTTGGAGGACGACCCATTGCCAGTTCCTGCAACAAATATACAAAACATTAGAGAAACATACATGAGAAGATTAACACAAATAAATTCAATAAACCAAATGGTACTTACAAACTCGTGATGCATCATGTCATATTCACCGTTGCCCAAATGTGACAGTCAAATCGTATCTAAACATGTGGATGTGGCATCTCGCTACTAGCGATATCGATTAGGAGTTTGTTGCTGCTCGTCACAAATCATATCCCACTCCTCAGCATCTAACCATACAGACTTTGGTAAGCCTGCTTTGAAAGCATCACGAGCCTCGGATCGTCGATGGGACATAAGTTCACGTGCGGTGTGCAAAATCCACTCTGAACTGACAAGAGGCTGCCCATCGGTTGGTCGGAACTCCTGATAAATCATCTCTGTGATATAATTCTTCCGATCTTTATCTTGTTCACTCCATTTCAACATGATAGAGTGTCTAAATTGTATGGAGCAAAGCTATCGTATACGTGAACGCATTGCTTTTCCGGTCGCATCCATCACCGGAGCTCCATCTCAGATACTATACACCTTAGAGTCATCATGGTCATGAGCACCCCAAGGTGTACGTGGTGTTCCACATGGTGTACCACGTGGCGTACCTACATCTGAGGTACTCGTCCTAGGAGTAGAAGTGGGTGACACAACATCCATCGCACTACCTCCACAACAGCCACCTCCTCCAGACCTACTTGTAGATCCACTCCTAGAACCTCCTACTCTAGAGCGTGACCTCGACCTACAAGACGGGCCAGCACCTATATCATGCTGAGGTGTCAAATGCACATGTCTACTACTAGAGCTAGTAGGGGATGGTTGAAAAGATGGTCGTGGTGGAGTCATAAAGCTAGGAGACATACCTCCAGTGGGAGTAGCATCACCCGCAGGAGTGACGCCGATAGGAGTGACACCAACAGGAGTGACACTGGCGGGAGTGAGGTCGGTAGGAGTGACACCAGTAGGAGTGACACCGGTAGGAGTGACATCGGCAGGAGTGAGGCCGCCAAGAGTGACGCCGAGGGGAGTGCTACCACGAGGGATCCAATACTATGATGCAGCGGCCATATATGCAGGAGGTACCTGAGAGATGAACTCTAAGAACTGCTCCTCTGTCATGGAATGTGGCATGACTGGAGGATTGTCTCCCATCGTGCTCCGTAACAAAAGAACTCAAATAATTAGCATATGATAATAAAGGTAATATAGAGAAATGGTAGTGTACAAAAGAACCAAGCAAAAAAAATAAACAAAAACTAGTACGTACAGGTGTTTGAGTCAAAACTCCTTTATTCTACCATCCTCTTGGAGATCCGATGCACAGAGAATATCTATCTCTATATTGACGACTTCTAAATCACTTGCTATGCTGGTTTCTTCCTTATCATCATCTATTGCTTCATCCTGTATTTTGTCTTCTTCAATGACCTCTTCTTCTCGAACAATGATCTCTTCCTCCTCGACTATCGAATGAGTCTCTGAGTCCACTACAGATGGACTTTCTTCTACATCTATGTTCTCACAAATTTGTCTACTACGTGGGGTGACTTGTAAAACAAATAGCCACTCTGCTTCTTTTGAATCTCGTATAAAAACAACTTTCTCACAGTGTTCAGGAAGTACAAATGTATCTCTTTCATCCGTCCATAATTTTGTGGAGTCGACTTGAAGCAAACTGCTTTTATCCCGCCTCACTCTTGCGCTTCTTCCAGAGGTGACTACTTTGAACCATTTCACATCAAAAACAAAGAAATCCCTTTGTGAGTTCTTCTTCTTCTTCAGAGATATCTTCACCCATTGCCTTTGCTTGTGAAACCGCTGTATATAGCCATCTGCTCGTTGGAAAAGGTGGAAGAGGTTGAAGACTTTCTAGAAGAGGCAAAAATCGAGTGGAACAATTCCTTCGAAACTGATCTCTTTCCTTCTTGTTGGTCTCCTTGGCAAGCTCATAGTTTTCTAACCACTTCTGCATAGGCTCAGAGTTAACTATGCAAAACTTCATTGCCTTCTCTCTGAAAACTGCATCCATTTTTCTTTGCAATCCTTTACCTTGTGGTTCATCGCCTATGAGACGAACATCTTCATCATCGCTCCATAAGTGAGGCATTTCTGGATCTGACATACGTAGAAACTCAGTTATGAATACAAGAGACTCTTGTACGAGCCATCCCTCTGCCATGCTACCCTCTGGATGTGCTCTCTATCAAACAAACCCTTTTAATGTCTTCATAAAGTGCTCTAAGAAGAACATCCATCGACTATGGACAGTTCCTGCTATTGCAACTTCATCTACCACATGAACGAGTAAATGAAGCTGAATAGTGAGAATACTTGTGAGAAAGTATTTCTCTACCATACAAATAGCCTCGATAGCATTGAGTTTTGCACTCTCTATGCTATCTCTATTTATCTCTTTAGAAGAGATCCATCGTACTAAAGAACTAATTTTATAAATGGTTCTTTGTACATCCTCCGAAAGATAATTTTTTAAAGCTATAGGGAGCACAAACTGTAAAAACTTGTGCCAATCATGAGACTTGAGCCCTCCAAGATCGTTGTTTTGTGTGAAAGAAATCTTTAGACACATCATGCATCCAGTAGGTGTCCAATACTCTGAAATTGTTTTCTTCACTTGTTGCTCTTCCATCCTACGAAGCATCCACGGAGCTCTTGGTAAGGATATTGTTCATTGGGCTTAGTAATTGCCCACAAATCTTGCATACGACCTCACTCTTCTAAGTCCTCCCTTTGTGCTTTGCTTTCTTTCTTTCCTATCAAAGTCTTCCAAAGAATCTCTCCCACATTCTTAAAAATATGCATCGAGTCTACCAAATGATTGATCAATAATTCACTCCAATAAGGGAGTTCATAAAAAATGGACAACCATTTCATGCCATCGACTTGAGTTTCTAAATCCCACAGTTGTTTCCAATCGCTAGCTTTCATTTGGCGTTGCACTTGTCGACCAATTTATCCTTTATGTAAAACATGTCCATCAGGAACATATCTATGGTGTCCTTCATACACAGTTTTATGTAGTGCTTTGGAATAGCATGCTTCGAGTCATGGTCCGCATAAGGGACAAGCATGGTAAGCCAAAATCGATAAACTTGAAAATTCACCATAACCAGGCCAAGCATGCATCGTCCACATAAGTATGCCTTTCACTTGCACGTCTCGTCTTCTTATAGGTTGAGACATGTCACGCACAGTAATCCCATCCCATAAAACTTATGGCAGTTCTTCCACAAGTGGTGCAAGATATGCATCCATGTTTTTTACCCTATACTTACGTGGTACAATAAGAGCTAATAATAAATGACCTTTCTTTGTGGCCAGCCATGGTGGGATGTTATAATTGACCAAACATACATGACATGTGCTCCATGAAGAGCTGCATAAGCCAAATAGATTTACTCCATCCATAGCTAGGCCTAGACGTATGGACCGAGGCTCACTAGCAAACTCTCGCCACTTACTATCTATGTGCTTCCAAGCATCAGAATCAGCAGGCACTCACATTACACCATCTGTAGACCTGCTCTTTGCATGCCATGACATTAACTCAGCTATACATTTGCATCTAAACATGTTCTTAATTCGTGGAATGATAGGAAAGTGGCGAAGAACCTTTGCGGGGATGGCTTTGCCTACAAGGTCTTCTCTAAATCTATTTGCTCCACACTTTGGACATACGTGAAGATGATCATACTCATTCCAAAAGAGGATACAATCATTCGGACAAGCATGAATCTTAGTGTAATCCATTCCAATGGACTGTAAAAGTTTTTTTGCATCTCCACGTGTTGGAGGCATGTCATTGCCCTCTA
This sequence comes from Ceratopteris richardii, assembly GCA_020310875.1. Classification (NCBI taxonomy): domain Eukaryota; kingdom Viridiplantae; phylum Streptophyta; class Polypodiopsida; order Polypodiales; family Pteridaceae; genus Ceratopteris; species Ceratopteris richardii. The sequence continues at coordinate 77,719,852 of CM035429.1, forward strand.
GCAAAAATTGATCTTTAAGAAGCCTGCAATAAGCAATTAGAACGATATTAGTAAATAAAGTTATTTTGATACAACAATGAAAGTTTATTTCAAATCCATTTACCTGAACAATTCAGTGACACTACTATCTGACCATCCATAAATGGATTACAGATTGAGCATTGCGAATGATGCATGTAGTACAGATATCTTTGCTCCATTGTAAAGTGGTAAACGAGCTAGTCTTCACATGTTTTCATATTCTTCATCGACTTCTGATCGTGGAAATTTTGTGTCCATGAAACTCTTGACATCTTCTCCACCATCATGATCTTCATCCATCTCATAAAATGCTTCGAGCATTTCTTCCATATGTTCATTCCGTGCAATGCTATTAGTACTTGCTTGTACGTCTAACTCCTTTTTCGTTCTCTTTTGTCCACGAGAGGCTACTGGTCAATGTGGTTTGGGTCCATCAGCTCACCTAGGGGACCATGCGAATGGTAGCATAGGTTTTCTAGTCAACTTTTATCAAAGGATCCATACTCTCTAACATGTGCAGTACAAATCCGTCGTTTTTGATAAATTTGATACTTGCACTGAGTGCAGGGATATGCCATTCTCTCGTGTGGATCCAAACTATCCATTTGATACAATATGGACATTTTAGAACATTTTATTTTTTTTATTAAACCTAAAAATCATACTCCTAAAGGCTTACACCTGAAATACTAAAACCTAAATACTTAAAGACCTAAAAAAACCTAAAACCCTAATCCTAAAACCCTAATCTTAAAACCCTAATCCTAAAGACCTAATCCTAAAGACCTATATATGTGTATATGTGTTATATATATTATATATATTTCTATTTCTTATATAATTAAAATCCTATTTTCATATATTTAATTATATATAATTAATTTATTTTTTTAAACACTACCTCTTTTCATATTTATTTATCTATACAATTATCTTATTTTATATATTTATTTATTTATATAATCAGATTTTTTTCTTAATTAATCCTATTTTAATATATTTAATTATATATATTTAATTTATTTATTTAAAATACTAGTTCTTTTTATATTTATTTATCTATATAATTCTCCTGTTTTATATATTTATTTATTTATATATTCAGATTTTTTCCTTAATTAATCCTATTTTTATATATTTAATTATATATATTTAGGTTATTTATTTAAAATACTAGTTCCTTTCATATTTCTTTATCTATATAATTATCCTATTTTATATATTTTTTTATTTATATATTCAGATATTTTTCTTAATTTTTTCTATATTTTCTCTTTATATAAATTTAAATGAATTATATGTATGTCTAAACCCTAAAACCCTAATCTTAAAGATCTAGACCTAAAATATGTATATTTTTGTATGCATGTGTATATACATGTATATATGTATTATATGTGTACGTGTATGTGTGTATATATGTTATGCATGTGTAAAAACCCTAAAACCCTAATCAGAAAGACCTAGACCTAAAACATGTATATATGTGTATGTGTATATATATGTGTATAAGTATATGTGTGTATGTGTATGTGTATATATATTTACTCTCATTAAAATCCTTAAAATTAAACCTATTTTTATATATTTAATTTATTTATTTAAAACACTAGTTCTTTTCATATTTATTTATCTATATAATTATCCTATATATATATATATATATATATATATATATATATATATATATATATATATATATATATATATATATATATATATATATATATATATATATATATATATATATATATATTCATATTTTTTTCTTAGTTTTTTCTATATTTTCTCTTTATATAAATTTAATTGAATGATATGTATGCCTAAACCCTAAAACCCTAATCTTAAAGATCTAGACTTAAAAAATGTATATTTTTGTATGCATGTGTATATACATGTATATATGTATTATATGTGTATGTGTGTATATATTATGCATGTGTATATATATGTGTATGTGTCTATATATGTGTATATATATGTGTATATATATATGTGTATATATATATGTGTATATATATGTGTGTATATATGTGTATAAGTATGTGTGTGTATGTGTATGTGTATATATGTTAACTCTAATTAAAATCCTTAAAATTAAACCTATTTTTATATATTTAATTATATATATTTAATTTATTTATTTAAAACACTAGTTCTTTTCATATTTATTGATCTATATAATTATCCTATTTTATATATATATTTATTTATATATTCAGATTTTTTTCTTAATTTTTTTTATATTTTCTCTTTATATAAATTTAATTGAATTATATGTATGCCTAAACCCTAAAACCCTAATCTTAAAGATCTAGACCTAAAATATGTATATTTCTGTATGCATGTGTATATACATGTATATATATATATATACATATATATATATATATATATATATATATATATATATATATATATATATATATATATATATATATATATATATATATATATATATATATATATATATATATATATATATTATATGTGTATGTGTATGTGTGTATATATGTTATGCATGTGTAAAAACCCTAAAACCCTAATAGGAAAGACCTAGACCTAAAACATGTGTGTATGTGTATGCATGTGTATATATATGTGTATGTATATATGTGTATAAGTATATGTGTATGTATGTGTAAATAGCCTAAAAACCCTAATCCTATTTTTATATATTTGATGTAAAAAAAACTTTAAAATTGTAATTTTATATATTTATTATATATATTTATTTATATATATTTAATTAAAACACTAGCTATTTTCATATTTATTTATCTATACAGAAATTGTATATGTGTGTGCATGTGTGTATGTATGTGTGTGTGTGTGTGAATGTATGCATGTGTGTATATGTGTATGTGTGTCTATGTATGCATGTGTGAGTATATGTGTATGTGTGTGTATGTATGCATGTGTGTGTATGCATTCATGTGTATGTATATGTGTGTGTGTGTGTGTGCATGCATGTGTGTATGTATGTGTGTGTGTATGCATGCATGTGTGTATATGTGTGTGTATATATGCATGCATGTGTGTATATGTGTGTATGTATGCATGTGTGTACATATGTGTGTGTATGTATGCATGTGTGTATATGTGTATGTGTGTGTATGCATGTGTATATTTGTGTGTGTATGCATACATATGTGTACATGTGTGTATGTATGTGTGTGTATTCATATGTGTATATGTGTGTGTATGTATGCATGCATGTTTGTATATGTGTGTATGTATGTGTATGTATGCATGTGTGTATATATGTGTGTGTATGAATGTGTGTATTTGTGTGTGTGTATTTGTGTGTGTGTATGTGTGTGTATGCATATGTGTATATGTGTGTGTGTATGTATGTGTATGCATGTGTGTGTGTATGTATGCATGTGTGTATATGTGTGTATGCATGCATGTGTGTATATGTGTGTATGTGTAATAAAGTAAGTCTATGATCCAAGGGTCTGGCCGGTTCAGACAGATCTGAAATCGGACACCGTTTGGTCATCCGTGTGTATGACCAAAGATCTCGAGTTTAGACTTACTAGGAGGTCTTGTGCTCTTGTGAACAAGTGAACCACTTAGCTTAGTGGTTAAGTCTCAAGGATGTGAAGGACGAGGTCTTGGGTTCAATCCCCATGAGGTACATGGGAAGAGTATTTTGCCCAAAGAGCTCTAGAACCTTCTAGAAGCATCCACTGGACACTTGGCGCACATGTAGTTACATGGCTGACACTTGGCTGGTTAGTATCCACCTGCCCAAGAAGGTAGTCCCCTGGAGAGAGCTATATATAGAGGCATTTGGTTGGGAGGAGAGTCATCTCTCTAGCATGTGGTGGTCGTAATCCTCGTTCTCTTGCATTGGTATCAGAGCCTTAGGTTGAGATCTATGGAGACTTTTATCTTCATCACTTTATTTGTACGCTCTTGCTGAGATGCGTGGAAATTCCATTGCTGTAGCACTTATTCATCTCTCACGAAGTACTCCTCGCCGTACGCAGTCATTGCTATTGGTTTGATTAGCCAAAATGAATAACCTCCGCTGCGAGTACAGAGGGGAATCGAACTCGCGCCCCTCTGTTGAGAGGGCGCTGTCCTATCCACGGAGAGAGACGGCTATTCGTGATCTGGACTTGGCCGGAGTATTTCTTTTGCTGAGATTACTACTGTAGCAGACTAAGGAGCACAGAGCAAAACGAAAGTGTAGATCCTCAGCCGCGCCGTCCGGGATTCGAACCCAGATCATCATCATGGGAGGCGTGTATCTTATCCATTGCTCTAGGCGCTTTGGTTGATTTCCTCCCGCCGTTAGTTCTATTTGATGCAGATCTGCGTGGGCAGAAGCAAAACACTAGCAAAAGGTGAGCGTCCGTTTCTGCCATTAGGAAGCGGGAGACTCGAACTCAAGACCTCCGCTATGGAGAACTTCTCACATATCCACGATCCCAAAGCGCTGTTCGTTCGTGAGAGCGGTTCATATGGGTCTTCATTTCCGGCTGAAGATGGAATCCAGGAGCAAAAGAGAGGAGATCTCTGCCGTCAGCCCGCCCGAGTTTCGAACTCGGAACCTCTCTTTAAGAGGAGCACTGCCTTATCCACTAAAGTAGAGGTTTTTGGTGATTACTCTCTCTGCATATTTTATTTAGTTCCAAACGTGTCTCTGCTCTTCTAATCCCGAATCGAGATCTTTTCATTTGGATTAATCTTTGGAGTTTGCTTATTACCTCAATCGAACCCGAGTGCATATCTGTGGTGGTCAAGGCCAAAGAAAAGTTTGGAGCAAAGTCTGAAAGAAGTGGAGCTGTGGAGTAAAGATTCGGAGGCCTTTGGTAATCAAAGTCAAACCAACTTTGAATTCGGACCAAAGTCTTGAGAGAATCACTCTTCCAAAGGATCAAGGGAAGGACGTAGCTTTATGTGAAGCTAAGTATTTTCCAGTTTTTGCTTGGCCTTAATGCTTGATTTATTTTGTTTTCATTATTCTACACTTAATCCTAGATGCACATTGAAATAGCCAAGATTTCAATTGATTAAGTCTAGATTAGAATAATGAATTAATCCATTTTTCCTTCCAAGCATTAGTTTGCATTAAGGAAAGACTTGATTTCAAAAAGATCCTTGTGCATCAAAGAATGTATTTTGGTAGTTTAAATACATATTTCCTTTCCATTGAATAAGTTTTCTATTGCACTTCAAGGGTATGTTTTTATATTATAGTGCATTAGGACAAAGGAAAGGATATACATGCATCAGGATTGCATGATATACATTCTTAGTACAAGGAAAAAAATCATGCATCAAGCTCATGCATGAATGTTGGGCATGCAAAGAACATGCATGCATACGCATGTGAACATATGCTTTTGCATGTAGATACATGCATTTGCATGGAAGAATGGAATGCTGTTTGCAAGTACATATGAAAATGTACTCTCTTAGTATTTAGCTTACTTTGTAAAGCTCGCAGTTTGACATTAGGGAAGACCAAGGACTAGTTAGTTGCAAAGACATACTAGTTCTAGTTTGCAACTCAAGTAATTAGTCAATTTCTTCCCAAGTCGATACTCTACTATCAAACATAAATACTTAATGAGAATTAAGTATGTTAGATGTCTTGCTAGCACTAGGAGAAAGTTAAGTAGTAAATTTTCTTGATAACCAAGAAAATTTAATTACTTGCAAACTCTTTTATGATGTATGATGACTCTAAGTCCTGGATGTACTTAGAAAGTCATGCGGATAAGCTTTAGTTGATTAGTTATAACTTCTCAAGCATCCCAAGGTTGGATGAGAGCATCAACTATATTTCCAAAGTTCCATGAGCACTCTTCTATTTAGAAGATTTCGAAAGTTTTAAAGAAGTTTCTTTGTGGTTTCAAGATTTGTATCTCATGATGAAACCTCGGTAAGTAACTTTTTGGAATTGAGATATGAAATAGTCAAGCCTTCTATTTCATGTGAGATCATTCTCCTACCATGTTTAAGATGAATTTATTGTTGGGAAGGTAGATGTTCCAAGTAGAGGATCTTAAATGATTCATGAACTCTTCCCAAAAATACACATAAATTCATATTATATGATAGGTCCAAGGAATGATGCAGGCGAAACCTCTTTAGGATATAAATGTTTTGCCAAGATCTAAAGGTACCAAGCTTTTATAAATTTTTATTTGATTTCATCTCAAGGAGTGATGGAAATCAAAAGTTAAACCTCAACATCAATTGATCCTTGATATCAATAAAAGGATGTTAGGTTCTATAGTTGCATCTCCGGTAAATGATGCAACTAGCTAAGCAATCTTTAGGAAATAATATAAGTTCCTAAAGACTTGAAGCAAGTGTGAACTTTTCATTTAGGAATAGAAAGTTCCAAGAAATGGATTTTCAATCCATGAACTTCTCCTAAACAAGTTATAAAGTTCAAAGTTGTGTTCACAATAACATTACTATTGGATCAATCATCAATAGATGCTTGGACTTTAAACATAATTTTGATTGGTGAAATATGTTTAAAGAACTCTAGTAACATCTGAAGATTGACCAATAATAATGAGTTTTGTATCAAACTCAAGAATAGAAGTCGATATCACATAAATGAAAGTCAACTTAAACTTTCAAACTGGCAAATGTGATATTTCGTCTCTAGTTTGATACTCAGGAAATGAATACAATTGAATCAGTAAATTTTTTGGATATCATTTGAAAGAATTTCTTTTAAATGTTCTTTTTGCAAAAGATTCCAAAATGAATCATTTGCTCAAGTTATTTGATTCCCTAGAAGGAATCTCAAGTCTTTGAAGAAATGGCATTCTTTCAAGTATTGAGAATGAAATTCTTCGTACTTTTTAGTATGTAAGTAGTTCATTAGCAATTCCCAAACCATCAGTATTGGTTAATTAAGTCCAAATAAGTGATATAACCTAACGGTATATCAAAGATTCTTAGCTTTGGAATCTGAGAGGCATAAGTGTATGCTTGGACTTGAGAAAGATCTCTAAAAATCCTGCAGGTAAGCAAAGAAGCTTAAAGATAGTTTAAGAGATCTTAAAGATAAAGACTAAGTCTTTTTATCACAAGATCAACCAGACTTGATCACTCTTGGCCATGATTGTCCAAGTAATATGCGATTAGAACTACTTTGTAGATTGCCCAAGTATTGGCAATAAAATTCCTTTTGGGAATTATTCACTCAAGTTCCATTTATTGAATGGAAAAAATTGTGAAAAAAGTAAACTGTTCCAAGTCTGAACAGAGTAAAGAAATTCCAAGAATGTAGTCTGCAACCGTGAAGACGGTACTTAAGTCTGTGGAAGGTAAAACATAAGTGTTTGCCTATCCTTAAAGGGATTTTGGTACAAATCCAGAAAGCATGAGCGGATGCTTAAGACTTAAGCAGTAAAGAGATTCCAAAATAAAGTCCCCGGGGTAGGTACCTAAAGCAACAGTAAAGAAAGGAATCTAAAAGACAAGAAGTCAAAAGCTCTTGTCGCTACAAAATTGGTCAAGAGTAAACCAATTGAACTTGAATTTGAGAAATCAAGTACTTGGAATTTTGATTGGTTTTCATTTGAAAACCCCAGTAAAGAAGAATTGATATTCTGTTAAGAGGTTTTCAAGTTTCCAAAGCAAAGCACATGATTATGAGGTGATCATGCGAAGGAATCAAAACCTAGGAAAATCTAGTTAGAGGTAATGCCTGAAAACTTCCAATTCTTGTAAAAGAATTGAAGAAATAAGCTACTCTATCAAGAGATGTTTAGACTTTAGGATAAGAATCACCCACACATTAATGTGAATATAAAATAGGGTGGTATGGGACACCAGATTTTATACTCAGATTGATGTAGGAAAGATGGAATGGGACATCGGACCGTGGGATGATGATTATCTTTTAGTCCTAGTTTGGATTTTGAAGTTAGGTTTCATCCTCAAGGGAATTAAAACTTCAAGGAAAAGTTTAATTCGTAAAGGATGAAAGTAGTATCTTACGATACTTCTAGGTAACTTCAAGATCAAGGAAACTGAAGATATGAAGTAAGGAACTTCCAAGATCTTCTTAGAACACTTCAAGCTTAAGTGTTATTGATCAGAAATATTTGATAAATTTCTGAAAGAAGTTGGACTTTGATTTTGAGTTGATCTTTTCAACTTAAGATTTAATTGACTAAGTCAAGCATCAAGTTCCTAGTGTAACTTGATAAATTCACTCTTTCGACTCAAAGAAATGCACAAGAATTGCATTCACGATTAGGAGTCAAAAAGACTGAATGTGACATGAACTTAGTCTCAAGTGAAGCATTATTTGAAAACTAAACTCATCAATAGAACCTCAGTGGGTCGACACACTGATGTTGGTTACCACACTAGTATCTTGTGGTTGGATGATGTTTTTGATTTTCTTTGTATCTTTCTGAGAATCCAGCTTATTTCTCTGAAAGATAAAGACAATGCTTCAATATCTTGTTGAAATAGATCTTTGAAAAGTAAAAAGTCCTGAGTCATCTAGTCTTTGACTCATAGCAAGTTTATGTATATTCGAAGTTTGAATTGGTTGTACAGAGTCTTAGTTATTTCTTTCCGCTTTCCAAATCTTTTGAAATTGACTCAGATATGGTATCTGATTCCTTTTGCAAAAGACCAGGGATAGCCGGTTAGAATTAGATAACTAACTTGAACATCCTAGATAGATGTTATGTACAAGAACCTTTTTCAATCTTCAAAAGATGCTAAGTCTAAGTAGACTTATTCATTTGATTTTGCTTCAAGGTATAGCATAAATCATTTCCTAGAGTCCAGTATACTCTAGAATAAAGAAGTTAGGAATTGCTCATTGGATTGACAATTCCCAAGAACTTTCAGTAAAAAGTCTTTGAGAAAAGTGTCCTAAGTTGGACAATTTTCATTTTGAATTTGAATTGGTGAAGTAAGTATGGTTGATTCCACCGAAATGGTAAACTTTCTCCTACAGTTTACAAAGGATTTTTTAACTCATAAGGACAAAGTAGTCCTCTAGTCGGGTGAAAAAATCAAGTAACTGTTAGATAAAAGTAAACCATTGTACAGACATCTAAAGTTAGATGTATGGGACAACCACACTTCAAGTTCTCCAAAACAAATTCAAGTGAATCAAGAATTCTCAAAGTCTTGCGAGGGATAAGAATCCCACCTTCATTACTAAGCCCATGCACCAGTTATGCCTAGAAATGGACTAGTAATTTGAATCCACCTAATTCACATGTTTGTGCCTAGATCGCACATCCAGAAACTGTGAATTAGCCAGGGATATGTGTTTAGATCCACCTTTATTATTCATTCACTATTTTGTACTTTGACTAGTTTATCAAAGTGCAAAGCGAGATAGTGTTTAGAATCATTTGGGCAAGGATGCCACCACAGAGATGAGACATGTTCTTCCAGTTCTAGAACATGATCATGTTCTTTCAGTTTTAGAACATGAGGCTCGGGGGTTGCCTACAGTATGTATATAGCTCTATTTTCGAGGACGAAAATATTTTCCAAGGGGGGAAGAATGTAATAAAGTAAGTCTATGATCCAAGGGTCTGGCCGGTTCAGACAGATCTGAAATCGGACACCGTTTGGTCATCCGTGTGTATGACCAAAGATCTCGAGTTTAGACTTACTAGGAGGTCTTGTGCTCTTGTGAACAAGTGAACCACTTAGCTTAGTGGTTAAGTCTCAAGGATGTGAAGGACGAGGTCTTGGGTTCAATCCCCATGAGGTACATGGGAAGAGTATTTTGCCCAAAGAGCTCTAGAACCTTCTAGAAGCATCCACTGGACACTTGGCGCACATGTAGTTACATGGCTGACACTTGGCTGGTTAGTATCCACCTGCCCAAGAAGGTAGTCCCCTGGAGAGAGCTATATATAGAGGCATTTGGTTGGGAGGAGAGTCATCTCTCTAGCATGTGGTGGTCGTAATCCTCGTTCTCTTGCAGTATGCATGCATGTGTGTATATGTGTGTGTATGTATGCATGCATGTGTGTATATGTGTGTGTATGTATGCATGCATGTGTGTATGTATGTGTGTGTATGTATGTGTGTATATGTATGTGTGTATATGTGTGTGTATGTATGTGTGTATGCATGTGTGTGTGTATGTGTGTGTATGCATGTGTATATATGAGTGTGTATGTATGTGTGTATGCATGTGTGTGTATGTATGCATGTGTGTATATGTGTATGTGTGTTTATGCATGCATGTGTGCATATGTGTGTGTATGGTTGCATGCATGTGTGTATATGTGTGTATGTGTGTATGTGTGTATGTATGCATGTGTGTATGTATGCATGTGTGTATGTATGCACGTGTGTATGTATGCATGTGTGTATGTATGCATGTGTGCATGTGTGTGTGTATGTATACATGTGTAGATGTGTGTGTATGTATGTGTGTGTGTGTATGTATGCTCTATCTTCCTATCTCTATCTTCCTCTCTTTCATCCCTCTTTATCTCTCTCTCTCTCTCTCTCTCTCTCTCTCTCTCTCTCTCTCTCTCTCTCTCTCTCTCTCTCTCTCTCTCTCTCTCTCTCTCTCTCTCTCTCTCTCTCTCTCTCTCTCTTTCTCTCTCTCTATCTCTCTCTCATCTCCCTCTCTCTTTCTCTCACTATCAATAGAGAATAAAACAATCACTTACAGGTATGTCCCTCTTTTGGATCGTTATCATCAAAGCATAATGTATGTCGTTTATCATTGAATTCCAAAGAATCAATGCCAAAAAACTTTTGCAAAATCAAAAAGAAGAGAAATTAAAAAACCTAAAGCATAGAGAAAGACAAAGGCTAAGAGTACGTGCACCACTTACCAAGATGTGAGATCTAAACAAAGAGAGAGTGTGTGTGTGTGTGTAGAGAGAGAGAGAGATCTGTGTGTGTGTGCACTCAAGACAATGCAAGTCATAATTCGGTTCATGCGTGCAAGTTCGACAAAAGACAACCAGTACTCAGTGTAAAACATAGGCAAAATGTTGAGTTTTGCTCTTGGGTTCCCAGTATGTTTAAAACACGGCCTCAGTATATCTGTCGGTATGGGTGTCAGTATGAGCGTCGGTAATTTCTAGTAAATTACCGACACTTATACCGATGCCCATACCGACGGTCGCGAGACATCCCAACAATCCGTTTTGAACGGTCATACCGACGGTCACTTGATCATCGGTATCTTTAAGTGGACTTTTCCAACATTTATAGCGACATCGGGAGTCACCGTCGGTATAGGCAGCGTTGGTATGGCCCTCATATGTTGTAGTAGATCTTGTTAGTACTTTCTGCTTGATCATTGGTCTGAGGATGATACGGTGTGGATTTCTTGTGAATCACCATAAAATCATGTAACAAATATTCAATAACTTGGTTTAGGAAGTGGGTTCCTCGATCGCTCACTAGTTCTACAGGTAATTATTATCTCATAAAGACATTTTCAGATAAGAATTTTGTAGTTTTGTGTGCATCATTCCTTTTTGTGGCCTTAGCTTCTACCCATTTGGTGAGATAACTTGTCGCTACTATGATATATTTAGCATGAGTACCTTTAGCAGGGGGTTGATGGGTCCTACAAAGTCTATACCCCATGCACATCCTCCCATCATGGGTTTTAGTGTTATTTCATCTCTGTGAGTAGGAAACTAGGTTCTTTGGCACACATCACATCTCTTGACATAGGTATGTGCATCCATGTGAAGAGTGGGCCACCATAATCCTACAAATAGTATGGCTTTGATTATTAAATTGGGGCCAAAATGACCCCTTACGACACCTTGGTGTGCAACCTCTAGTGTTGCAGAGCAAAGAGGCACGAAAGGGGAGCCCCAAAATTTTCAAATGAATGGGCATATTTTTCTTCTTCAAAGCCTTAGGAAATTCCCTCAAGCCATGTAAATGCACTAGAGGAGTCCTCTAGATGCATAATCCCAAATCATGTTAATATATTTCTTGTAAAATAGTAGGAAAATGGAGATTAGTTAATAAAGTGCCGGTCACTTGTGTGAAAGAACCATTTTTAGGGAACATGTATATAAGTCACTTTGTGACTCTTTGTAGAGACTTTTTGCCATTGTGAAGAAGGAGAGCTCCTAATTTTCGAAATTGCTTCTTTCTTGCAGATTTTCATCTTCTTTTTTATCTTCTATGTGTGTGTAATGCTTGGAATGTGTGTCTAGGACTATTGTCTATCCCTCCCCACTGTTTTTGAGCTACTGTAGTGTGTGTGTGTGAGCTAGTAGAAGTTGTGGAGTGTGTGTGGGTGTTTCCTGCCATTCACTGTTCTGGTCATAACTTGAAGGATGGTTGTTAGAATCAAATGAAACTACTCCAATGGATGTGTCTCATCAAGAGCTTCAAAAAGAGCCCGTTATTGGCCATATTCGGAGTTCAAAGCTAGGAGAAATCCTTGATTTAGTGAAAATTGTTGTAAGTGGTATCGTGACAGACACTTTCAGTATTTAAGTGAGTTAGAGAGGTGGGTTAGTCTTTTCTCATGCATATAAGCTGAACCACTTCAATTTCCATCACGTGTGCCCACATCCTCATACGATTGGTTAGGTCGGTTCGTCGGATTGACAAATAAGCATGTGTCAATTCTCCACTATACGCACTTGTGTGGCAAATGAGATTTAGTCTCTTTGGCACAAGTCCCTAAGACTTCTTGACTTAGGTACACACTTTTTTGGTGCCGCTGCTAGGGAACAACTCAACCAAGGTGCCTTCGTGATGGTTATAGCTCAAGAGTGATGAAATCGTACTTGTAAAAGTGAATTCGTTCAGTGGCAAGTAGTCAACCACTTCAGCACTTGTTATTTCACATCCCGAAGGTGTGTGTAATGTGTTTTTAGGTTTAGGGTTAGTAGGAAGGGAGAGAAGGAAGAGTTAGGGTTAAGTTAGGAAGAGAAGTGGAGTAGGAGTAAGCCAAGATCACGAAGAAAAATTCCAAAAAAATTTGCCAAATTAGTGTAGTTAAGTTTCAGTCACCAAAAAGTATAAAACCCAAAAAATTTTAGCTCATTTCTCATTTGCTCAAAAAGTGGTATCGTCTCCAGGCAGTGATCGGTATCGGTGGTATAGTATCGCACTCTCCAAGCCTTCCAAGCTAGCTAGGGAGCTCAAAGCACAAGCAGGACATCACAGAGGTAAGCTCCCATAAGATTCCAATACTAAAAACACAATAGAAGTGCTCACACACGTGATTAAACACGTATCTGGTATCACGGGGTGGGACAGAGTGTTTTTTGAACTTCTTTGAGTGAGACAATAGGCTAGGAGTGAAGAGGGGTGAGAGAAGAGCCAAGGGGGAAAAAAAATTTTGAATTTTGAGGTATTTCGGCTTGAGTATCACGATCGATTGAGTTTTTGGTATCACGATACCGAAAATTCCCTTGTATCGCGATACTCGCCGAAGTATCGTATCGTCGATTACCAGCCTTGGTATCGCGATACCACTTGTGGTATCATATCGCCTGGTTTGTATCGTGATCGCACTTTACCAAAGTGGTATCGTATCGCAGTCCACTTTTGGTATCGTATCGTCTCACTTCCCAGTATCGTATCACGATACCATTTAGTATCGTATCATGCAAGTTGGTGGTATCGTATCGCCACTTGCATTGGTGTCATATCACGTGAGAAGTCCAGTATCGTATCGGGCTTAGTAGCAGTATCGTATCATGCAAAACTCAGATGTCGTATCACGCCAAATTTTAGTATCCTATCATGGTTGATTTTGGTATCATATCGCCCACCGAGTTCATATCGTATCGAGCACCCACGATCGTATCGCCTAGTTTGGAGGTATTGTATCGTGCAAATTGGCATTATCGTATCGCCAACTGCACTGGTATCGTATCATGAGAAGTCCAGTATCGTATCGGGCTCAGTGTCAGTATCGTATCGTCTGTAAAAGTGATATCGTATCGTCTGTAACCATAGTATCGTATCGTCTAGTTTTTTGGTAGCGTATCATGGACTCCATAGGTATCGTATCGTGGACTCCATAGGTATCGTATCATGACTGGATTTGGTATCGTATCGTTCAGACTTGAGGTATCGTATCACCATTGTAGCCAGTATCGTATCATGCTCAACATCAGTATCATATCATTTGTTGCTATAGTATCGTATCGCTTAGAGAAGTGGTATCGTATCATCTGACGAGCAGTATCGCCAAAAGTGGTATCGCCTAGAACATTTGGAGCATTTTCAAGGGTAAATTTAAGGCATTTGAGGAGCCACCTAAGGAGACTTTTAGAGACCTAGAGAGCCCCTGGAGGGTGAATGAACTTGAGATCAGGAAGGGTGCTAAGTAGCCGGAGAAGTGTCATATCTTCCGTGGGAAGTGCCGTTCAGTTCAGTCACCGCTCAATCTATTCAGACACCTCTAGTGACTCAGAGGAGGAGATACCCATGGCTTCAGAAGACATGCAGGGTCCCACTCCCGATAGAAACTTCATGACCACTGTAGAAGGAGAATATCGCACTTCTTTATAGTATGTTTCTACTAATTCGCAGGAGATCCCCATCTACATGGATGGTTTAAACAGATCTGTGGCTAGGATGGTGACTTCCATGGATGCAACAGTTGTGCCCAGACCGGCTGTTAAGTATGAGGGAGGAGCATACATGGACAAGTTGGGTCACATCTACATAGTGGCTGAATACCCTGATTTGATCAATGAGAGGGCAGAGTTAGTGGGACAAGAAAACTTAGGGAGACCAAACCCTGAGGAGTCAGTGATGACCCCTAGAGGCAAGTCCCAAGTGGCGCGAGTCTTGAGAGGAGACCTGATACCTCAAGATGACTACTTACTGGAAGTCTATTCGATCCATGGTTTGGACTTGCTGCTTCAAACTGACTCACCGGCCCAAGGAATAGAAGAAAGTCCGATGACGTTTTATGAGTTAAAGGATCCGGAAGATGAGTCTAGAGTGACATACCTAGACAAGAACCAGAGAAGGTATTGGTTGGTAGATGCCATAAACAGGGCTCGACTGAAATACATGGGTTTGCTTGTATTCCCTTAGAGAGAGCAGGCAAGCACCTCTCAGAACCCCTTCGGAACCCAACAAGACGCAGAGCACACAATGTCGGGACAAACTAGCCAACAGAGTGTTTCGAACTGTGCTCACGTACAATTAGCTACTCCAGGAGTGCAACCACACAACCAGACCCACCCTGGAGTAGGAAATCAATATCGACCACCAGTAAGGCCACGACCACCAATAGGAGTGCAGCCAGGAATTACCCCAATTAGACCAGCGGTTCCCACCTTCCCTGTAATGCCTAGGCAGCCAGAACCAATAAGAAGATTGAGACCTATTCAGGTGGCCAAATGTGTGAGGAATCATTATGACGGATTGGGAGAACCTTATGATCACATTGCTGAATTTAAACAAGTCTTAAGAGCCGAACAAGTAGAGGACTTCTTCGTACAGTATGAGTCTTTCGGACTCACCCTCATAGGAACGGTTCTGACTTGGTTCCAACCATTAGAACCCAACCAATTTGGAAATATGGAGCAATTCTTTCAAGAATTCATTGGGGAATTCACTAAGATAGGGATTAAACACAATTCTGCATCTTTAATCCATAGTTTCAAACAGAACCCTAATGAAACCGTGAAAACAGATGCGCGTAGGTTCAACCGGTATGTTGATAGATGTCCAGCAATAGAGAGACCCACTCAACAAAAAATGATCTCATTGTTTTTGGATGGACTAACGAATGGAACTCTAAGAACGCTAGTTTACGTGAAGAGGTTACAAACCCTGAGTGAGTGTCTTTAAGAGTGTATCGACCTAGAAGACAATCTAGCAGAGGATCTCAAGAGCATGCCCAGCCCCACTAAATCAGAAGACTCTCGAAGTACAATTACATCCAACTCCAGTAATGTGGAGGAATTAGCGGAGCTAGTGGCAAAGAAATTAGGAGTCCAAGGATAGAGAAATTACCAACACCCAGCCTTAAGAGTGCCTATGTTACGAAGATGTAGTCTATGTGAAGGAGATCATCCCACTCATTTGTGCGTCCGAGGAGGAGCCGAAGTACCTCAAACGTACCCCTACAATAGACAACATTACCCTAGAACTGCCTTCTACTGTCACATAGAACAAAAATACACTAATCACACCACGGAAAACTGCCCATTCAATAGGCATACACGACCTCTACAACTGCCTTAGTATCGGCCATATGGATATCTACCAAGAGAGCCAGGCAGAGATATGCCCAAGTACAATCCCTACCCAACACCACCAGGAGCACCAAGACCATACGAGCAAGCACAGCATCCACAACCCCAACTAGTGTTAGGACCACAACTATCGCAGCCCCAACATGTGGTACCTATGAAGTATGCCCAGCCAGAAGAAAATTTGGAAAGAGTCATAGTGCCAGCCTCAACGATGACCAGTGTAGAATCAACAAACCCTGGATACGAGCTATCCCTAGGAGATTACTATCCTTATGAAACCAACATGTTGGAGTATGAAACAGCATATGATTCAGCATACTATGGATATGAAGGCTATGATCAGGCTTATGGAACGGAGGTAGCTACTTTAATGTACACTGCACCCAAAGCACCCACACCTGGGAGACCACCCATTAGACCGCGTGTGTCGAGAGGACCATGTTATAGATGTGGAGGAGATCATTTTATTATAGAATGTACCCGACCTTACAACCCACCACCACCTAGGACTTGGGAAGGGTATTGCAATGAGTGTGGGAAGGAACATCTTTTCAGAGACTGCCCAAAGAATCCCACCAAAGTCCAAGACATTGCACCTATTAATGTAATTGAAGTGATAGAAGCACCTGGAGGTGACAAGGAATACATTGTGCCTTTAAAGGCCATTACACGAGCTCAAACAAAGGAACGAAAAGAAAAACAACCAGATCGGGAACAAGAAAACAATAGAACCGTAAATCCCAAAATTCAAATAGTAGAAGATTTAGAGGATCCACATGAAAATACCCAAAACATAAAAGCGCAAAAATGGAAGGAAAGAAGAGAGAAGCTCAAACAAAAATGGATGAAAAACAAAAGTCAAGAAAATAAGAAACACACAAGAAGCAGTAAGGAGCATAAAGAACCAGAGATTCGGGAAGAAGTTCCCATTCCACCGCTTATCAGAGAAGCAGAGAAACCAGGATCAATTCTAGTTGACCCAAAACCGGATGATTTGGACATGTGGTTGAAAGCTTACCAAGCTAGAATTAAGACTGGACCAACTGTGGAACAACACGAAAAGCTTTACCCACAAGGAGAATTAGAAAAAGAGAGGCTTGCTTTATGCAGGAAACTTATAGAGGTAGCACAAGCAACCCTAGAAAAGACTATCCCAGCCCTTCTAGAGACAAGGATAGCAGAGGAGCAATACAAGGAGTGTGTTAAAGCCATGGATAAAGAACTTAAAGAGAAGGATGACAAAGGTGAGCGAGTGAAAACCTAGGATGAACCTATGTCAACAATACCTGACTTAGAGGCTGTCTGGCCAAAAGAATTATGGAATAGAATCCGAGAAGAATAATGGAAGAGGAATGGAGTGACTAAACCTCCGTTTAAGGAATTAGATGTGGAAGTTTACCAACCAAATCCCAACATGGAAGAAGTATATGAGGAAGTATCAAGACTATACCCAAATAGAGAAGAAGCGCAGAGCATTTCAACCCTACCAAATTACATGGGAGTATACGAAAAGGAATCTATGATAATCCGAGCACCCACAGTACAGGGAAAAGGAAAAGGAAACTCAAATAAGAATTCACACAATCTAACCGAACTTAAGAAAACGAAGGTACAATGCAAACTGACTGTGGAAGAACTACTCCGGGTTTAAACCGCAATTATGGAAACAATTAGTAAGTCAACTGGAATTAGGGCAGGAAAAGGACGAAAAGGAAAACAGGGGAAAAGAAACCCCATCTAAGATACAAATCCCAATAGATAAGGTGGGAGAATTTAGTGAAGGATACAAAGGTAATACATGTCTACCTGTCACTTACAATGGGTACATGACCAAGGCTATACTAGACACAGGAGCAAGAGTAGGAATTGCCACCAAGGAGATTTGGGAGAAATGGGGAAATCCTGCCTTACGACCCACACGCATGAAGCTCCACTTAGCAGACGGTCATGTGGAGAAACCCTTAGGAATATTAGAAAGGATCAAATTAACCACATGTGGAGTTGAATTTGAACACACATTAGCCATTTGTAAGTTTGAAAAGGCTAACAACTACAAACTGATATTAGGACGACCTTTCATGAGACAAATGCGGGTACTGCAAGACTGGGGACGAGATTCATTATACCTGCAACATCAAGGAAATACCACCAACATAAACTTGTATACATTTTCATATAGAGATGTACCCCCACTACAGTGGAATCCCATACACAAGGAGGAAGATGACCTATCTATTCATAGCGTTGGAACAACGATCACTCATGGATGCACGAGGATGCCCAATTATGGATGTGCAAAGAAGCTAAGAAAGAGGATCATAAAAGGCGGTTGTGGCCAATAAGACATCCTAACTACCAACCTGTAGAGGACCCAAGGTATATGCCTCAAATCTTCCCAGATGAAACCTTTAAACCGCATGGATGGATGGAACTCTTAGCCACCTTGGATGTATGTGTGAATGAGGAAGTTCTAACTATGAACGAGTACATGGTTGTCCCTCAAGAAGTAGAAGCAAGGGAAATCTTAGAAAAAGAGTGGAAAGAGGAATATGAGAGTATAGAAATGGAACCAGAATTTGATTCAAAAGAAAGCTATCTAGACACCATTTGAACCGAAGAAAAGTATGGAATGACCAAAGTGTTAGCAATAGAAGCAACTCCCATAGTGCCAAAGCAAGAGGAAAGAGTGAGTGAGATCAATCCAATTCTTGATCTTTTTGAGGTTCCGGAGCATTTTAAAAGGTACGAAGTAGAGGAGATAAAAATAGCCATCCAAATGCCTAAGAGAGAGGCTATAGAAGGAGAAGCATATGATAACAAAGAACAAACAAAAAAAATCATAGTAACAGTGGAAGATGGAGAAGAAAGATGTACATACATAGGTAAAGATGTGTCAACTGAGGAGGAAGAAGAATTAATAAAATTGATCCGAGAATATCAAGATGTATTCGCGTGGACATATAAGGATCTCAAGGGTGTGGAACCCACTATTTGCTCTCATAGAATACCAATGATGGCGGAGGCCAAACCATCAAAACAACGCCTCATACATACAATGAGGTCTATGCTGCTAAAATTAAAGAAGAAATAGACAAGCTACTAGCAGCAGGATTCATATATGAAGTAGAGCATACCGAGTGGGTATCGCCACTAGTAGTTGTGTCTAAGAAGAATGGAAAATTGAGAGTTTGCATTAACTTGAAAAAGTTCAATGCATCCACTATTCGTGACAGCTACACATTACCCATCACTGACCATCTACTGGAAAGAGTAGCAGGAAAAGAAGTCTATAGCTTCTTAGACGGATTCTCTGGGTACAACCAAGTAGCCATAGCTACAGAGGATCAACATAAGAGCGCATTCGCGACTGAATGGGGATTCTATGCTTTCTGAGTGATGCCTTTTGGACTCACTAACGTGCCTGCTACTTTCCAACGATTGATGTGTCATGTTTTCAAAGAATTCCTGAAGAAGAGCATGGGTGTATGTAGATGACCTATGTACATATTCAAATCAAAGACAAGACCACATTCCTGAATTGTGAAAGATATTTAATAAATGCCGACAATATAGAGTCTACCTGAACCTAGAGAAGTGTGTCTTCATGGTAAGACAAGGGAAGATCTTAGGACACATAGTCTCTAGAAATTAGGACATTGTGAATACTACCGCCAATTTATCCACATGTATGCCATAATTGCCAAACCCTTGTATGGACTTTTGACTCAATTCACATGGACAGAGGAATGCAAGAAGGCATTCAATGCGTTAAAGAAGCGGCTTAGCACAGCCCCAATTCTAAAGACACCAAATTGGAACAAGCCTTTTCATATCCATGTGGATGCTTATAATTACGCAGTAGGATGTATCTTAGCCCAACATGCAGATGAAGGAAAGTTAGATCACCCAATTGCCTATGCGAGTAGACAAATAAATCAAGCTGGGAGGAACTATACAACTATAGAGTGAGAGGGATTAGGAATGGTCTATGCAGTGAAAAAATTTAGACACTCTCTTAGCCAACAAGTTCAAGTTCTTCATAGACCACCAAGCATTATTGTACTTAGTCGATAAGCCCTATAACATGGGAAGATTGGTAAGATGGTTTCTATTATTGATGGAGTTCAACTTCAAAGTAATAGTGAAAAAGGGAAATACCCATGTAAGAGCAGATCACCTCTCTAGGTTAACACACGGAGAACAACCAAGTGGAGTACCAGACGAATTGCCAGACACTTATTTGTTTAATCTGGAAGTGTGTCCAAAGTGGCAGAGAAACTAATTCCGATACTCACTCATGGCCCACAACACTCAATCAATAAAGAGAGTAAAAAGGAAATTCTATAGTCAAGGAATTTGCACATTATTGTGGGTAGTGTGTACTATAAGGAACCCAATGGCGTACTACTAAGATGTGCTAAGGAAGATAAACAATTGAAGCTGATTGAACAAGCTCATGTAAACAAATGGAGGACACACAAAGGAACTCATGGAACTATTAGAGAATTAAAACAATTAGGAGTATACTGGCTTGACATGCCTAAGGATGTCCATGACTATGTGAGTAACTGCGTAGAATGCCAGGAGATGATCCCCGAGGATCATACATCCATACCTTTCTCAACAATAGCACCCAATTGGAGAAAAACATTGGTAAAATTCCTAAAGACAAGAGAACATGAGAAAGGAGTTAGCTTGGCAAGAAAACAATCCCTAGAGGAAATGAGCAAGGATTATGTACTCATGGGAAGACACTTGTTTAGGAGAGGAAAAGACAACCAACTACGACTATGTGTGCATGAAGGAGAATATTTACCCGTATTAGAGATGACACACGCAGGCGCGACAAGAGGTCATTTCTCAGCCGAGATAACCATGAAAATGATCCTCTTTGCGGGCTTGTGGTGGCCAACTTTACATATGGATGCGGAGACCTATGTACGAAGCTGCGAGACATGCCAAAGGGCTAAATACCCGATTTGGAGAGGTGACATGCCCTTGAGACCTGTGGTTTGCGCTAGAGCATTTTCCGAATGGGGTATAGATTTCATAGGACCCATTAACCCACCGGCCAAAGGGTCACATGCCGAATACATCATAGTAGCCACAGATTATTTGACAAAATGGGTAGAGGCAAAGGCTACTAGAAAAAATGATGCTCAAACCACTGCTAAGTTTCTTTTTGAGCATATATTCACTCGTTTCGGATTACCAATTGAGATTGTGAGTGACCGAGGAATGCACTTCATTAATGAAGTGATAGAGTCTTTAATGAATGAATTCTTAGTGATCCATAAAAAATCAGCCCCATACCACCCCCAAGCCAATGGTCAAGCGGAAAGTTCTAATAAGGTGTTATGCACAATTTTGACAAAGATTGTCAATAATGGGAGGTCTGACTGGGACAAACAATTGCATCATGCAATTTGGGCCTTTAGAGTCGCGTACAAGACTGCCATTGGAACTACCCCATTCAATCTAGTATACGGACAGAATGCAATTCTACCAATTGATTTTTTGATACCAACTTTGAGAGTATCCCAACAACATGAATGGACCCAACAACTAGAACAAATCGAGAAGCTACATGAAACTCGGTTGCAGGCTGTCGCAGGAATCTATGCAGCCAAGAGAAGGCAAAAGGCATATTATGATGCACACATAAAAGACAAGGGACTACAAGAAGGAGACTTGGTCCTAGTCTACACCTTGAAGCAACATGCCAAGAAATTACAGAAACGCGGATATGGACCTCTAATTATTAATCGGATCTCTATAAGTGGAGTAGTTAATCTAGCCACTCTGGATGGAGATATTCTTCCTAACTACATAAGTGGATGTAGAGTGAACGGTTCATGGAGCGATCGATGTATCAAATGTTAGCACGTCTTGTAGGTGCACAAAATAGGAAGAGGGAAGAAGAACGAATTAGAGAAGAAGCACGGCAGGAAGCTTTAGAGCGCATTAAGAAACGGAAAGAATGGATTAGGCAACGAGACAAACGACATCTCCAAGGAGAAGAGCCTATCCCCATGGCTAATTACCAGGTCCATAAGTCTGACATGACTAATGCCAACATGTCCCAGCCTTATTTAAACCTAGGAATTGGAACAATAGAGTACTGGTTGATAGATGCCTTGATAGACTCAGGAGCACGACTCAGTTGCATACGAAATACGGTCATCCGAGATCTTCAAACAATTATGACACCCACGAAAGCTTGTATGAGAGAAATTGGAGGGGCAAGCCATAGCATGCATTGGGGAAGCCATAGTATCCCTCCACCTAGGAGATTCAATTATGGAACAACGAGTCCTAGTGTGAAAAGATGAAGACTTAATAGAAAACTTGATCCTAGGACAAGGCTGGATTATTGAGAATGAATTAAGCATCCACCTAGCGCAAGGATACATTTCAGCCAAAATAGGGCACAAGGAAATTTTTAGTCTATTAGGGGAGAAACCCTCACAGACACTGGAAGTAATCGAAAGTGTGGAAGAACTCAAAGAAGAGCACGTAGAACATGATTCCAACCCCAATCTCTCAGAAGCAGGTCCGAAAGAAGAAGAAATTTCAAATACTAACATCTCCACGGAAGAAGTGGATTCTTCCTATTCAATTGATGAACAAAAAGAACCCAAGGATATCTACACTCTCAGAATCTCTCACACGAAAGAAGGATCACCAACTTGGAAGACCACCATCAACTACTCGCATTCAGGGAAGGTCAACTTCAAATGGGTGCGCAAGGATCGAGTGAAGGAATCAGAGAGTGCAACACTAGCTCATAGAGAGGAGAAGGGGGCAAGAATTCTTCTTCAACGAAATCCGAACCAAAACGACTCTTGCAAGCATGGCTTCCTAGGCCTTTGATTGAAGCTCAAAAAGCACGGCGACAAATATGGATTCCAAAGAATGCTCAACAAGTAGCACAATAGGAAATCAACAACCAAAAAGAAACAGCCTATCGACGAGATAGCAATGCGAAACCAAACAAAACCAAACAAGTACATCGGAAAGGCAAGATTGTAGCTAAGAAGATGCCGACGACTCAAAAAGCTACACCAAGGAAAAGGCGACATGATGAGAGGACGAGAGCTCATACTTCAATGCTCCAGTGGACATGGAAACCAAAGAAAGCGCATGAACCAGAACAAGAGAACCATCAGGCTACCAATTGCACTCATGGAGTATCGTATGCACCTAAAGTATGCATAATAGGGCCACATTACGAGGCCAGGCATTCGGCACTTGATGTACATAATAAAATTAGTGGTGCACATTCTCCAATAGGGAATAGGTCATAGCTTCAACTTCCTTAGGAATGAACCTACTTGTAACTAAATAAATGCTTCGGCTATACTAATCCTTGTTTTCTTTCAGAAAAGAAAAGAAAAATATGTGGTAAGAGATCTTACTCATGCAATCAGGGAGAACGGAGTGATGAAACGAATGACATGTCACTACAATACACAGCACAAATGCTATATCTCCTATTGAAGCTAATGCTCTATTCATTACAAGTGCAGATGGCCTCCGAAGATTCTGAAGCAACTATTTAGGAAGAAGTACTGGAATTCCCCTTACAAAGCATGACAAAAGCAAAAGGACACTGGTTCAGAGAAGATCAACCAGCGGGGGGTTATCTATTCCTAATAACAATCAAGATCATGGACACGGATCATCAATTCCAAATCATGTCTCAAGATTTTAAGGTGGTACATGAGGTTCCCTCTACAATTGACATCATGAAGAAAGTAGGTATCCACAAATATTTTGAATTACCAGTCTACAAGCCCGACTTTCAAAGGTGCACACAAGTTATGAATACATTACAGCCAGCACTACATGATCCATTGGTGTCAGAGGCCAGACTCATGGATGTAGTAGGTGAATGGGTTGTGATTCAATTTACACATGATTTAATTAAAGAATCTTTTGGATGGGAGAAGGATGGAACTACTGTATTGAAAGAAGAAAGTCGAGGGGCAAAGACCAGAACCTTTACTGACATCAATCGAGTTGACATAGAAGAAGAAGTCAGAATCATTCATCAACAGTTTTGTTTCCCTAACATGCATCGATACACTGCTCCTCAGAAGATCATCATCCAACTACTATCACACGCAATCAAACAAATTGGAAATCAAATTAATATGACTCCATACATACAAGAAAGGTTATTCAAGGCAAAGAAGCTGTGAAATCACAAGAAGTTCTTGAACGGCAGTGTAGCTCTGACCATATTGATCTATCATGCTTTAGGTATTAGAGAGCACCTCCAAGAAATGCCCTCATCAATAGCCATGGCTAAGTATGCCAAGGTCGCCACAGTCCCAAGAAAGAAAAAAGGAGTCAATATTGTTGAGGAGGCAGAAACTAGCTTTCAACCTAGAATGAGAGGTACAAAGAGATTAAGGGAAGTAATGCAAGTAGAAGTTGAAGTTCTAGCTACAAAAAGGGTACATGTGCTCCCAAAGGCAAAAATTGAAGAGCAACAACCGATTATAGAAGAGGACTTGACACGAGATCTGGAAGACACACACCAATACACAGAAGGTCAAGTTAATCTACCAGTGCAAGGGCACCATTACCAGCAAGCCCAACAAGACATGGCAGTAAAAAAGAGGCTAACCAAGATGCATCGATATAGAGAATTAGGGTTGGTCAATTCAAGCTCCTCTTCAGATACACAAGAAGAGCCAGACATCTCCCTATTGAACACGGACATTCGAAGTGAGTCAAAAGATGATGGACAATGGGAGGAATTAAATGAAGTAAACTACAATGCAGAAGGAGAGGGCATAAAAATGAATGACACCCCCATCAACCCCAATCAAGACACCGCAGACAAAGAGGTAAACTGAGAAGGGATACATGTCATCAAAATAAGTGAAACATCCAAAATTAAAATCCAAGAGACTACACTTATGGGAGAAGGTTCATTCAAGAATCCAAAGGAAGAACCAAGAGAAGCTACGGTGGAAGAATCAGGACCCTTCACTCCAATAAGGGTTGTGGCAGAACCCTCCCCCATGGATGTTACATTTCAAGGGAGTGCCACGAAAATTATCGATCTAGACGAAGAAAGAAAAGAACCGGAAGTCCAATTACGAATCAGACAACCACATAACGAGACTATCCATGTGGAGCACGGAAAGGATGTACAAACAGCAGAAGCTCCAAGCATTCCAAAAACGTGGTTGAATGTTGACATCACTCAACTCAAGCCAGTAGTTCAACATATGATCAAAACTGCTATGGATACACAACAATTGATGCTTGAGGCTGATGCTGACTATGATAAAGCGATGCAGGAAAAGCATAAACTTCGAGAAATAGGTAAGAACCTTTCCATCCAACTGAGTTTAGCACACGAACAAATAACACTTAAAGAGAACGAAGTTCACGAGGATAAGCAGCAACGCAGAACAGTGGAGATAGAAAATGAAAAATTAAAAGAATAACTACAAGAGTTACAAAAGAGATATGATGCTAGCGAGGCCGAGAAGACGCAGATAAATGCAAGAAGCAAAATATTGGAATCACAAATAAAGATATACATGGATGAGGTAGAGAACTTAAGGAACATAAACAAGGAGCTAATGACCGCTCTTCTTAGTAATCAACCTATCGAGGTTCAGGAAAGGCCAAAAAAAGACATAAAGGAAATGGAGGAAAAGATAGCTAGGTATGAAGATCAGCTCAAGCAGGAGCAGGCAATCATTGCCAAATGGGAGAAAAGATACATGGATGATACCGCGGCTCTGAGGACAAAGTGGAAAAACGCCGAGAATAGATATATGGCGCAATGTAAAGAAGACATTGATCAACTCGCTCTCATGGCAGAAGAAATCCAAAAGAATAAGGAAACGATTTCTAAGGCCAATGAAGAAATCAAGCAAAAGGATGAGATGATAAAGCAGCTACAAGAGCGGCTAGAGCAGTAGGCAACTGAGGGGACACCAGTAGTTCCAAAATCCACAGCGGCTACTGAGGAGATTGAGGTACGTCCTCTCTCTCCCCCCTTACATCATTCGTCGATAAGGGAGGAAATGGAGATCCAATCTGAACGTAATCATCGGGATATTGCAGAACTGAGCCGACATGAGAGGGCACTACTGGTGTCCCAGCTCACTACAGAATTTGAAGATCAATTAATATAGATCATGAAGGAAGCTCAGATTGAAAGCAAAAATTTGGAACAAATATTGAAGCCATTTAATGTACCATATGGACTCCTTAAAGAGCAAACACGGCAATATATAAAGACCACGACAAATAAGGAGCATGACAACAACCTCCAGTTCAGCAATGATACTTTCAACTATACTCAAGAGGAATTCGAAAGGGCTGATCCTATATGGAGGCGAAAACTTTTGGAAAAGAACCCTACACTACAAGTACAATGGGAAGCATCGCCATATGCACTTCAGGTGAATCCATCTTTTTGTCCAGTACCCCACAGACACTCTTGGTTGCATTTTTGGGAAGGACAGCGCCAGGCTGGCATAAATAATCAATGGCTCAATTATCCACTATTACCAGATCCACCGCATAATTACCTACCAACGGAAGAATACATGGTGAAAACCATGGAATTTTGGATTGCTCGATATGCCACTGTACCGGATTTAGTAGTCAAAATGACAAATAAGATTTTTAGCATGCTATTGATAGTTATTAAATTCTTCCAACATGCCAAATATACATTTTTGAACTTCATCGGCATTACACAGGGATCCGAAGCACTTGTTCTTTATCTTTCAACTATCCCGAGCCGATTGACACTTATGGCATACTATTCACGGCTTATGTTCTTGTCAAGCATGTATATGCAGACTTTTGAAGAAGCATTTTTTACTGGCTTCTTTGAAATTGAATCAGAAATTTTTTGTAAAAATGACTTCAAATCTTAATGCAAGATTGGTGGCTTATGAAACAAGCTTCTTTGCGGATCACCGACTAGCACCAGAAGATGGAGTGAAGTCAAGCCAGTGGAAAGAGTTCATGCTATGTCACGCCAATTTACTTAATCAACGAGAGCAAGCTTCCATACAAACGTACTCACGTCACCACAAAAAGCCTGTCGAGGATGACAGAGTTCAGGAGGAGAGACGTGTGGAAGGAGAATCAAGCAAGAAGAGAAGAAGAAGAAAATCAAAGACCAAAACTGCTCAGTAAAGAATGAAGATTATAAAGCAAAAGAACCACCCTCTTCCCAAAGCCCCACAGGGGCACGCATCAGGCAACAACGCCAAACACCCAGGTCCTGAGGAATGGAATTAAAGAATAATAACAACTAGGAAATTTCATGGGAAGGACGGACCAGGGCCAGGAAGTATCCATGAAGAAGTGCAAGACAATACTTGGCAGGTAATAATCCTCCCATTGATGGCGTCTGTGGCAGCCCGACTGAATACAGCAACCCAGATTTGTGATGTACAGAATACGAAGGGGCAAACAGAAGCAAAGGACATACATCAGATAAGATAACCAATTGTCTGACAGTCCTTGTTGCTTCTTTGACCACTCGGTGCGTGTATTCAGAAATCTTAGATGAGCTACAAACGAGAAGGAAAAGCCTGTCAAGGGACGACAGAGACAAAGAGAGGGAGATGTTGCAAAGGAAAGAGGCACGAAAGGGGAGCCCCAAAATTTTCAAATTAATGGGCATATTTTTCTTCTTCAAAGCCTTAGGAAATTCCCTCAAGCCATGTAAATGCACTAGAGGAGTCCTCTAGATGCATAATCCCAAATCATTGTAATATATTTCTTGTAAAATAGTAGGAAAATGGAGAGTAGTTAATAAAGTGCCGGTCACTTGTGTGAAAGGACCATTTTTAGGGCACATGTATATAAGTCACTTTGTGACTCTTTGTAGAGACTTTTTGCCATTGTGAAGAAGGAGAGCTCCTGATTTTCGAAATTGCTTCTTTCTTGCAGATTTTCATCTTCTCTTTGATCTTCTATGTGTGTCTAATGCTTGGAATGTGTGTGTAGGACTGTTGTCTATCCCTCCCCACTATTTTTGAGCTATTGTAGTGTGTGTGTGTGTGTGCGTATGAGCTAGTAAAAGTTGTGGAGTGTGTGTGGGTGTTTCCCCCCATTCACTATTTTGGTCATAACTTGAAGCATGGTTGTCAAAATTGAGTGAAACTACATCCAGTAGATGCATCTCGTCGAGAGCTTCAAAATGTTTTGACCATATTCAGATTTCGGAGCTAGAAGAAATCCTCAATTTAGTGAAAACTGATGTAAGTGATATTGCGACAGACACTTTTAGTATTTAAGTGAGTTAGAGAGGTGGGTTAGTCTTTTCTCATGCATATAAGCTGAACCACTTCAATTTCCATCACGTGTGCCCACATCCTCATACGATTGGTTAGGTCGGTTTATCGGATTGACAAATAAGCGTGTGTCAATTCTCCACTATACGCACTTGTGTGGCAAATGAGATTTAGTCTCTTTGGCACAAGTCCCTAAGACTTCATGAATTAGGTACACACTCTAATACACTCAAATAATCACTCTCATGAACACACTGTCTGAGGTGTCTATCTCTCCCTGGTTTGTGCAAGTTATCGCCAATGATTATGTAGTCTTGAGCTTCTTGCTCTAGACTTCCTTGTCTTGCTAAAGTCATTCCTTGAGGGAATGTGTTCGTCCTCAAGTAAGTCACCATTGGTTCACTCCTTTCTAGTGTAAGAGATGACTGGTATAGCGTGGCATGCTCCACAGGGGGGTCTTTCACAATGAACTAGGCATTCTTTACATAGCCTACAGACATCTGCTTCCATAGACAACCAATACACTCCTAGTATGTGCAAATTCTGAAATGTACGTTGTTTCAAATGATGTTGCCTTAATGCACCTACATGTGCTAATTGCAA
Organism: Ceratopteris richardii; assembly: GCA_020310875.1. Taxonomy (NCBI): domain Eukaryota; kingdom Viridiplantae; phylum Streptophyta; class Polypodiopsida; order Polypodiales; family Pteridaceae; genus Ceratopteris; species Ceratopteris richardii. The sequence continues at coordinate 77,748,965 of CM035429.1, forward strand.
TCAATTCTTGTATTCTGATTCATTAACACAACAAGAAAGAATTCTCTGATTATCTTTTTTATATATGCTTCTTGCTAGTATCTGGTGTCTTTGTGAGTTGGTGATCTCTCCTTCTCTGATCCTAATCCTAGGATTCTTGGGTCCAAATGTGAGAATGGGGACAATGGATCTCGCCCATTTGGGTACTATCTCAAGATTAAACAGGTATGCATCTGGTAGTTCATCCGTTATTCCTTGAGGGGCTTTTTCGATAGTTAACTATGAAAGGCAATTGGCTCTGAGGTGGGTGTTTCCTTCTTGACTACTACTTTGAAGTCATATTCCATTAATAATAGAAACCATTGTATCAATCATCCTATGTTACAAGGCTTATTGATTAAGTACAACAATGCCTGATGATCTGTGAAGAACTTGAAATTATTCGCCAATAAGTTATGCCTAAATTTTTCTATTGCATAAATCATTCCTAATCCCCCCTGCTCTTTCTGCAGCATTTAGCTATCTACTTGTGTAAGCTATGGGAAGATCTATATTGCTTTCATTCGTGGGTTGAGTCAACACACACTCTATGGAATAGTTGGATGCATCCACATGCACATGGAATGGCTTGCCCAGTCTGGTGTAGTTAAGATGAGTGATGAACACAAGCGCTGTTTGAGTTTAGTGAATGATTTCTCACATTCTTCCGTCCATTCAAACTTGGCCAAAAGGGAGTACAGAGGCTTTGTAATGATCGTGTACATGTGTATAAATCATTGATAGTAACCACAATGTCGCATGAAAGCATGTACCTCCTTCACATTTTTCAGCCTTGGTAGGTCTACAATCATTGTAACCTTTTCTTCATCCGTAGAGATTCCATTCTTTGACACAATGTGTCCTAGAATCTTGCCTTGCCTGACCATGAAACGCACTTTTTTGGGTTCAAGCAAACCTAATATTATCGACATTTGTCAAAGACTTGGCTTAATTGAGCGATGTGGGTCTATCTCATGTTATAATGAGCACATAAGTCATCCACATAAACTTCCAAAATTTTTTGTAAGAATTCCTTAAAAATGTGACACATTAGTCATTGAAACGTGGTGAGTGCATTTGTCAACCCAAATGGCATCACATAAAATGCAAATATGCCCCACTTTGTGGCAAAGGCTGTCTTACATTGATCTTCAAGGACAATGGCTACCTGACTATAGCCTCAGAATCCATCAAGAAAGTTGTAGACTTCCTTTCCCACAACTCATTCCAATAAATGCTCCATGATAGGAAGAGGATAATTGTCTCTGATCGTGGCGGCATTAACTTTTTTAAGGTTAATCACACATGCAATTCCCCATTTTTCTTGTGCACTACCAGGATGGGGGATACACATTTGGTATGTTCAATCTCGTAAATAAATCCTACTTCTATCAAACAATCTATCTCCTCTTTAATCTTGGCAACATAATTATCATTATAGGTGTATGGTTTTTGCTTAGAAAGCTTAGCCTCTAGAGTCATAGGAATTCTATGGGAACATATACCTGGGTCTACTCCTTTCAAATCCTTGTAACTCCAAGCAAACACATCTCTATATTCTCACAATAGGGCAATTAACTCTTCTTCTTCCTCCGTCGAATCATGCCCTATGTATGTGCATTTTTCTTCTCTTTCTTTTGTCCTGACTATTAGTTTTTTGGTTTTTTCACGATTATCTTACTTCTCCAATGTTTGCTTCTTGTTTAGGCATCCGTACCATAATTCTTCTTTCTTCTATTTCATATTCTTTTAAATTCTCCGGTACTTCCATGAGGGGTTCTTCTTCTTTTGTCTTAGGTAATTTCTTTTTTTATTTTTGTGCTTACTTTCTGTACATTCTGTGAGTGACTTGGGTTATTCAGTTTGATTTTCCTTACCCATCTCATGGGTGGTGGCTTCCACAAAGTAAAGATACTCCTCTTCTGTTGAGAAAAAGGGTTCCATGATAATGGACTCTAGGCCCTCATCACTAGGTCCTCCTCACTCGTTTCGTCTAGTTCTTGAGCCTATTCCCTGCATTCTTCTAGGATAGGCTCTTCCTCTAAGGGCTCTATCATAAAGATGGAAATGTCATATCCCTCCTCATCACAGTGAAGGGTCCATTGCTCTTCATTTACTGTTATATCCATGGTAGCTAAGATCTCTTCCCAACCGTGAGGCTCAAATTCCTCATCGAGAAACATGATCGATGCATAAGTAGGATCTTGAAGAGTTCGAGGATTTTGTTCTGAACCTAAAGATCCGATTTCTAATCATTCTTCCTCTTGTTTGGCTACCTTACACATCCACATATGAGTGTCCTTATGCAACCATGAAGGGTCAGATTCTATAGATTGCACCAACTCTGTTTCTTCGGGCATCCTATGGATGGTATTCCACTGGATTGGGGGTACGTCTCAATGGGAATAATCCTTGAGGCTGACTTTGGTGGTCCCTCCTAAATGTTGTAGGTACAAAGATTTAGTTCCCCAATCTTTTACAATTTGCAACTGTCACATGAATGGTCTTCCCAATATCATTTTGTACGCATGATTTTTCCCAAACTCACAAATGGCAAAGGTGTGCTCAAATTCTACACCACACGTGGTGAGAGATATCCGTTCTAGTAAGCCTAATGGCTTCTCAATATGTCCGTCAACCATTTGTGGCTTCATTCGTGTAGGTCTTAGTGTTGACTTATCCCAATGTTCCCATAAATCAGTGGTAGTGATGGCTACTCCGACATCTAGGATGGCTTTGGTGGTGTAACCTTGGTGGGTTATTGGAAGATAGGTAGCACCTTCCTCTCCCTCGCTCATATCTACAATTCTTTCCATAGGTATTTCAGGTACTCTTTTGTGTGAACCTCCCTATGAGTGAGTGGTAGTTGTCTCTGGGAATTGGTTTGCTATGTGCTTCCAAAACTCAACTATAATTTTTGACAGTTCTTCTAAAGTGAGATGACAATGTACTTTAGTGTTTTTTATCACTTCCATGTTTCTCGGAATTACTGACTCTTCATTTTCTAACTATTATGTTGGGTTCTCTCATACTGATAGACTTGGCTCCCCAAGGTTGTGAACTAAGGTAATTCTTGTAATGAATTAGATTCAAAATCCGTTTGTTCACTATGTTGCTCTTTCTCTACATCATCATATATAGAGGGTATGTCTTGGGGAAATTGTTCCTATCTCTTGAATAGGGGGATGAGTTTCTTGCTCTTGTCTCCACTTCTCTTCTTGGATTTCCCTCAAAAACCCTTGTGAGTACTTATGTATGAAAGAAGGATTTTCTCTGCCCTCGATATTCGGCACTTGATACAATGATGGTGTATTACCTTCCTGTACCTCTGGAACAGCAGAGTTCTTCTGCAAACTCTTCTTTTCGTTGCTAGAAATCAAGTATCGTAGCCTCTCCAATAGTCTTTGAAAGTGTAGTTCTAGTTTTGTTATGTTACTCCAATTGATATATTGAGAGGCTTCAAACATGGTTTGGGCTAATGCTACCATCTTCATGCAAAGCTTAGTTCTCTCAATTTCTAAGTCTTCCCTTGGATAATTTTTACTCAATTTGGCTACTTGGGGTCCTTCCCTTAATCTTGCATGGCATGCTCAGAACATCATGTCTAAATTTTTAGGTATGGGTTCAACTAAACTGATCGTGATTTCTAGTTCAGGGTCTTCTAGTTCGACTCTTGCGAAGTTAATTCTAGGATTTTAGCTCTAGTTTCTTTTAGACTTCCTTCCAACTCACTTATTTTCTTACTCCACTTCCTCTTGATCCTTTCACTTGAATCCTTCCAAGTTTTAGTTTTTCTTCCACTCGACTCTCCAACTTTGTTTGTCTCAGCTATTTTATTAGGGTTAGGTTGTTGATTTTGTAATAGCACCTGGGCTCTTGTTATAGGTTGATAGGTGCATATGTAGGTCGAGATACATCTGAGGTATGCACAATACCTATCATGTTTATGGATGCCACTTTAGAAGCATTAGCAGGGTTCTTAGGGCAATCTCCTATGACATGCTCCTTACCACATTCTGCACAAAAGCCTTGAATGTTGTGATATTGTGATTGCCCTGCTATTGGAGGACATGGGCACTCCTTTATTTAATGATCTCCTTAGCACTTAAAACATGGTTGTTTAGGGACCTATGGTCTTGGTTGTCTCAACTAGGGTCGTGGGTTAAGGTTGCATACATTACGTTGGCATATCAAGCTCCCAGTTGGGTTCCAACAGTGGACTATCATAGTGGTATGTTTCCATATGTTCTGGTGACTCAGTGTAGTATGCAAGTGGGATATCTACATGGGTGGAATTGAAGTTGTTAGAATTAGAATCACTTTCAACGATTAGAGGGGAAGAAGGTATTAAAGCCCTACTAAGGTTCTCTTCTGCAGCAGCGTATTTGACTAAGATTACATTGGCTAGAGGGGTGACTACTGAGCTAAAACTAGTTGAGGTCTCGGTTGAGTCTGATAAGGATAATTTTGTGGGGGCCTATAGTAATGAGGTTGAGCATTGTCCTTACCTGGGGATATGCTTGTGGGTAGTTCTGTCGGACCACTTGTTTGTTGTATGGGAAGTCTTGTGTTGTGTGATTAGTGTACCACCTTTCAATTGTGTAGTATTGACCACTAGGGTTGGCTTGGGGTTGTGTTGCATTGGGACACACATTTTCCATATGATCGCCATCGCAAGTGTAACAATGTTTAATAGATGTTAAAGTAGTGCTAAAGACGCCTAGTTTCTGGACCACCTTCTTAGCTAGGTCTTCTATAGAGCTAGAATGTTTCGAGGATGATTGAGAGGAGCTATCCGAACCTTGTAGACCTTTGAAGTTCCAATTCATCTCCTAAATTATCCTCAATTTCTATACAAATTCTCACACATTGCTCTAGAGTTTTGGGTTCCTTTAGATATACATAAGATCGTAGTTTAGAGCTCAAGAGGTCGTTTCAAAACAAAGACACTTTCTTGGCCTATGAGGGAAGCTCTGGCATTGGGCATCTCTCAATATACTATCTAAACCTACGCCCTACGATTCTAATTGTTTCCTAGGGGGTCTGTTTGAAACTAAGGATTAATGAGGAAGTGTTGTGTCTAGCAAGTGATGAATGTCCCTAAATTGCCTTTGTTGTAGAGGCTGGAACCAGGTTAAGGCCGTGTTCTTTAGCGTGATTCCAAATTCATTGTATTGTGTGAACATATCTTCCACTTTCTTTGCCCGCAGCACTTGCTTAAACTCCGCAACATGGTCATAGAGATATCCTCTCCCATCAAAGTAATTTTTCATCAACTTCACTAACTGGGTAGGTCTCAACATTCTTGGATGCTCACAAGGTCTAGAAAGAGGAAATTCATCCCTATTGCCTTGTAGTCTTTGATCTCTTAGTCTCTCCATTCTATCAGTTTCCATGGTCGATCTATCTCTCCCTATGTTATGAGTAAAACTCACTTCTGGCTTTTCCTTGTTCTTCTCTCTTTGGGACCCATCGACTTAGGATGTCCCGGCTCCTTGATGGCTAGTTTTGTGTTTGCTCATGATAGGACGAATACCAACTCTCCTCTCCATGTATAAGCATGTCTTGCATGATCAGACACTACGAACACTTTTTCTAATGTGTTGTCTAGGTATACTTCCTTTCTAGGTGTATCAGGGTCCTTGAATTCATAGATTGTGATTGAACCTATTTCATTTGGTTGTTCCATCCTATACCTCCAAAAAGCTTCATCAGTGTCCTTATTCAAGAATAACTCAATACTTCTATTATCCTGAGGAACCCATTTAGGGTTCAACATCCTTGTCAACATTGATTTCCCTCTAGCTATCTTAGGTTCGTCTCCTAATGATTCTTTCCCTTGGGCTCCTGCTTTCTTCTCGGACATGACTACACAAAACTCATTAATGTGGTTAGGCTAATTAGTTATGATGTACATTGTTCCTTCCTTGTCTAAGTAGGCATCTCTTTCGAACTTAACCACCAGATGTTCCAATCCAATGGGTTGGGCAGAGTTGTGCAATTGAGCAGCCGGCCTTCTCAAACCATCCTCATAAATGTGAGCACTTAGGTGGTTGGTTCGGACATATTCTAACTATGGCCTGTATGGTCCTTCGAGCCTTTCTAAATAAACTACACTTAACCCTCCTTCTAGTCTCTCCATGCTATAAGCCATTTCAGACTCACTTATCTCTAAGCTCAAATCGTATGGATAACCATTTAGTTCTTGAGCTCAGCAACGTGCTATGGTTCTCACACTTGCTTCTAATGACCTACGGCTTCATCGATCTTCCTTAGCTATGTGCCTTCTTAATTTATGGTTCATGAATGTATCTCCCTCGATCTCTCAATATGCGTTCTGGTCACCACTACTTCTTTGTTCTTTTTGGGTGTGTGTAAAAGTGCAAGAGACACACGAGAAGCACACACAAGGAGCACAAACGCATCAAGATACACGGAGAAGACGGATGGATGGAATAGCTCTCTCTATTGACAATGAACTGAATTGAATAAGAGCTGAATAATATCCCTAAGTACGAAGTACCACCACATATGAGAGTATCAAGTATGTGGTAACATGGGGAAAAAACCTCTAACCAGCAATAGAGTAAAAAGTGCCACTGTATAAGGAAAAGGTTCACATCAAAGCTACTCGAGGAACACATAAGTGTAACGAGATAATGATGTGAACACATATAGAGAGTGACAAATCAACCCCCACAAGGTAGTAATCCTAAAGCTTTGTGAAAAGCTTCAAACTTTTCCCGTGGAAGAGCTTTATATATGTCTCCCATATTATCTTGTGTAGGAACATATACCAAATAAATATCTCTTGCATGAAGGCCCTCTCTCACATGCTGATAATGCACCTCAATATGTTTGGTACGTGCATGAAACACTAGGTTTCATGCAACAGCCAATGCACTCTGACTATCAATGAGAATATGCATAGCAGCATCAATCTTCATGCAAAGATCCATTAATAGGCGTCTCAGCCATATACACTCCAATGTAGCTGTGAAAGCTGCCGTTTACTCAGTTTCGCAACTCGATGTCGCCACTGTAGGTTGCTTCTTACTCAACCAAGATATGCATGAGTCTCCAAGGAAAAAGCAATTACTAATAGTGGACACGCGAGTATCATAACAACCAACCCAATCATTATCTGTAAAAGCATGCAAGCATGGCTGAATATCTCTACCATAAAAGAGACCTAAGCTCAAAGTGCCTCAAAGATATATAAATAGACGTTTCACCGCTTGCCAATGCTTAGTGCCAGGACTATGCATGAATCGACTCAATTGAGAAACTGCATATTGTATATCCGGCCTTGCATTGCATGCATATATAAGACATCCCACAGCTTGTTGATAAAGAGAAGTGTCAAATGCATCACTCGAATCCTCAACTGAGAACCTGAATCCTGTCTCAACTGGTGTGGAAACTGGCTTGCAATCCTCAAAGTCAAAATGTTGAAGTAGTTTTTCAACATACTTTGCTTGATGCATAACAATTCCCCCCTCAACGGATACAAACTGGATGCCAAGATAGTAGCTCAAAGACCAAGATAAGTGACATCAAAATTATGCTGCAAATCAACCATAAGAATGTCAAGTTTTGCATTACATGACCCAGTCAAGAGTATGTCATCGACATAAAGAACAAGCACTATAAGATCAGCCCCATTTTTGCGTACATAGTGTGATTTCAATTGAACTACATGTGAAGCCAAGGGCAACCAAGTGCTTATGTATTTTGTCATACCATGCACGTGGAGCTTGCTTGAGACCATACAAGGCTTTATGCAAGTGACAAACCATATGCTCTTGCCCTTTCATGGCAAATCCAGGAGGTTGCTTCACATAAACCTCTTCTTGCAAATCATCATTCAAGAACTTTATGTCTAACTAGTGTACTTTCCAACCTCGATGGGCAGCCAATGCAACCACGGTATGAATGGTAGCCATGCATGAAGTAGGTGCAAAAGTTTCTTGATAGTCAATGTCATATTGTTGTGCATATCCTCTTGCAACCAATCTAGCTTTGTAGCGATCAATGCTACCATCATACTTTCTCTTAATCTTGGAAACCCACCTTGTGTCAATGACATTTTTTCCTTTTGGCAATTCCCATAACTCCCAAGTACTATTCCTATGTATGGAATCCATTTCTGATTGCATAGCACTCATCCATTGTGGGTCGTCATATGCATCTTCAAAAGTAAGTGCCTCTTCATTACATGTTATAGCAATAAGAGAATAATCCACAAAATTACTTGATGCATGGTGAGAGCTTTATCTTGTTCTACCAAGTAAAGGTGCACTCAATTTGTTGTCCTGCAAAATTTTTTTCAGCCACTTTGGCATAGCTTGTGCACTCTTGATAGACATGTGTTCATTATGTAATACATCATCAACATGTACATCATGTTGTGGGCTGAATTTCATGCTCATTTTTAGCCATATTTTGTCGCAAATGTTCAGCCATATGTGCTGAAAATTTCGAGCAGTTTTGACATTTTTTGGCTGAAAACTTTCAACCATGTTTGGCCGGAAATTCTCTGCATTTTCAGCTCTATTTGGCTAGAATTTTTCAGCCCTTTGAGCCTCAGTTGACTGGTCTACATGGCCATAGTCAAGCGCACCATTTCGGAACAAAGGCATGAATGTATCGAACACATCTTGTGAGCTAACTGTTGGCTGTTTTTTGCATTCAAGTAGAGGGAAAACTAAATTTTCAGCAAATACATCTCAACTCACAATAATTGTGTTCGTCAATGGATGGTATAAATGATATCCCTTACTTTCAGCACTATAACCAACAAATATACATTTCTTTGTTTTGTCATCTAGTTTGTGACGTTGTTGTGATGGCACAAGAGCATATGCCAAACAACCAAACACACGCATATGACTAACCATAGGCTTATGACCATTCCAAGCCTCATAAGGAGTGATGACTCTCAATGCTTTTGTAGGGCAGTGATTCCACACATAGTTTGCACACATGACTCCTTCCATCCAAAACTTTTCAAGAAGATTCTTTCCTTTAACCATACATCGTGCCATTTCAAGAAGTGTTCTATTTTTATGCTCGGCAACACCATTTTGCTAAGGTGTATATGGCATCGTACATTGATGTGAAATATCTCTTTCACGAAGAAAAGCATTAAACTCATGTGACATATATTCACCACCACGATCCGTGCATAAAGTCAAAAGCTTTTGTGAAGAAAAATTTTCAGCCATAGCTAAAAATGCTTTGAAGCAAGAAAATACCTCATTCTTTGCTTTCATAGGATACACCCATGTATGGCGAGTAGCATCATCAATGAAGGTAACAAAATATACATGCTTCCCAAAAGATGGAGTCTTGATGGGACCACATACATCACTATGAACAAGCTTCAATTTTCTTGTAGTATGTGTATGACTATCTTTTGGAAAAGAAGCACGATAAATTTTTCCAAGAATGCAACCTTCACATGCATGCTTTTCAATGGACTCAAGTGTAGGCAAACCCATAACCATGTCCTTCTTTTGCAAGTAAAGCAAACTATTGAAGTTCAAGTGACCAAAACAAACATGCCAAAGCTCCATTTTAGCCATGGAAGAAGTATGAGAAACCAAGGCATTCGAGGAAGCCCTCTTGTATGTATCCATGTGATACAAACCATTACATGATGTACCCCACATCACGATAACATCGCCATTGCTGAAATCATGAACCATACACTTATCATCAACAAAGTGTACATGAAGTCCAGCTTTGGCAATCAACGGAAGTGAAATTAAATTCTTCTTGATACCAGATACATACAATGCATTTTTCAAGAGAATCACACCTCCATTTGCAACCGTAAGCGTAATTTCTCCTACTACAATGATAGGATAAGAAGCATTGTTTGCATACACCACATGTCCTCCTTTGGGTTTCAAAGATACAAAAAATCTTTTGTATGATTTTATGTGCTTTGAAGCACCACTATCAAAGAACCAATCCAAATCAGCCTCACTCACAACCATACATTTAGAATGCAAAGATGCATCATAATGACATGTAACAACACATGCCCAAAAATCTTGACCATGTTAGCTTCATCATTCTTTGCATTTTCTAAATTTTTAGCAATAGACATGCCGGATTCCTTCTTCTTTTCATTGTGTTTAGCAAACTTTTTACACTCATCAATAGTATGGCCAACCTTTCGGCAATCTTTGCATCTCTTCTTCTTTTGCAAATCAGCATCATTGGAGGAATGAGTGGAAGAGGAAGCTTGAGGCTTTGGTTTTAATGAACCATACTTGCTTTTCCCCTTGTGTGAGATAGCAAGTGCTTGCGTTCCCTCAATCAAACCACTCCTATTAACTCTAGATTTCTCTTCTTGCAAAAGAAGAGACACAACCTCATCAAATGCATACATATTAGGATTTCTTTTTGCAACCAAACAGAGTGTAGTAGCAAAGCTTTGAAAAGATTCTGGTAATCCTTTCAACAATATAGAAATGAGTGATGCATCCGGAATAATCTCATCTATGTTTTCCAATTGCTCTTTCAAGTCCTTGATGCGTGTCACATACACATCCACTGATCATTTTCAGCCATACATACATCCTCAAGTTGCTTCCTCACTATGTGGAACTATGTGATGCTTCACAGAAAGCGTAATCAATGCATGAGCTTGAGCATTTTTTCCATCCCATCTAAGCTGCTCTTGTGTAGGTGGAGAAGGAGAGACCACTGTACTCGAAGAAGAAGATCCATCTCTGACACTAGATTGTGAAGTAGAAGAATCTGTGGGTCTTCGATCTACATCTGCCACTATGTTCCAAAGTTGTTTTGCAACAAGAACATGCTTCATCGTGTAAGACCACATCGGATATTTGGTCCCATCAAGCTTATCTTAAGCTTGAAGCATGCCAAACAAGCCATTTCACTAAAGAACAAAAATGTGATCGTATCACAGTCCTATTTCAATCAACAATGTTAGTCGCACTTAGCCTAAGCTAGCAATTGATTGAAGGGTTTGAGAATTCTTCCAACCTCAAGTCAAATTCGTTGAATGCTTTGGTGCCCAAGAAGACGTGCTTCCCAAGCCTTGCTTAGCTCCGCCCGTTGCCTTGCATTAGATTTCCTTGGATGACTCTTAATAGACCTGTAAAAATCCAAAGTTTAGACCAATCTTTAACTTTAATGGATAGGCACTTGGATTTATATCCCTTAAGGCTCCTCTTTCTCCTTAAAAAATCCTTGAAAATGCCCAAAACTTAACCCTAAAATTTTTTTGTGTTTTGGTCAAATAATCGCGATGGTCTACAAAATCGCGATGGTCTTGGCTCGTCGTGATGGTCCGCACAAAACGAGTCGTCACGATGGTTCACAATACACACGTATCGCGATGGTCTAATCTAACGAAACGTCTTGATGGTCCGAGGCAAGCAAGTCGTTGCGATGGTAAGACACAGTCACGATGGCATGAGACAATCGCGATGGTCGAGGGTCAACTCGGTCATCGCGATGGTGCAAAGGACACGATGGTTACGCGGCATCCAGATGGCGTGAGCCGATTGCAATGGTGTAGAGTGGGCATGATCGTCGTGATGGCATCTAAGTCGTCGCGATGATCTTGGACCGTCGTGATGGTCTCGAACCGTCATGATGGCATGAGCCCATTGCGATGGTCAGGTCACGTCGTGATGGCATGAGCCAATCGCAATGGTTCATAGGAATGCAAATTTTTTTACTACATCTATGGATTCCTTTGTGCGCAAGGGCACCCTACACCGTGCCTAAGATGTATTCAAAAAAGGATCACGTTCTTATACCATTGCGATGGTATGAGACCTACGGCAGAGATCACAGAAAATGAAAATTCTTACCATTTCAGAGTTGTCTTGATGATTGGAGTGCTTTTCCTCCATAAAAACTCAAAAACACATACACACACTTTTTTGCTCAAGAGCGCGCTCTCTCATGCATGCACAAATGAGAGAAATGGAGTGAATAGTAAATATGGTGAATTTTCCGACTTTTTTGGGATGCGAGAAGATGATGCGAGGTGGAGGAGGAGTTTAGGAAAGGTGAAAAACACCAAAAAAAATATACAAAGACTGAGATTAATTACCTTCCAATGCCCATTCTCACTATACTCTTACCATCAAGCGTTCGTCCTAGAACTCGATCCCCGACAACAGGGCCAAATTTGGTGTTGTTATAGACAAGGATAAGCACCACGTCAAGAAGCTCCACCTCCATAATTATCAATCCGTGGAAGAGATAGGAGTGATATGAAGATCATGAATGCATGAAGTGAGTGAAGGTGATGGTCAGAAGTATGTGAATGCACACACACAGTAGAGACAAGAGAGACACAATGGAAGGTCAAGAACAAACTCTATTACTCAAGAACACTATTACAAGCTCTCAAATAGACTACTATCTCTCACAAGCTAACAAAAGTTAACCTCAAAAATGAGCTCTCTAGCTCTTTTTTTATAATTTTTAGACTAGCTTTGACCGGTTTCGAACCTAGTGTCTAGCATAGTTAAAAATTAGGTCCTATGAATCATTTGGAGGTCCAAATAAGATCTAAAAGTAACCAAAATTGGTATGATCATTCTACCTAGGCTCCTCAAACTCGAGGACTCCTCGACTTGCACAAAATGGAGCTACTTGATACAAAATTGGTGTTCTATGATACATATAATACAAGAGTGATAATAATCACTCTTAGAAATTTTAATTGGTATATTGAAAAGCATCTTTCTTGAAAATTGAACACGTCTGCCCCCCACATCTCACTGCATTCCCGTCTTTACATGCTACCTCTACGTCGATCTTTGTGGTTGCTTCTCGATGCATGCCAACACCCTCCCCCCACAACTCACTGCATTCGTCTTTACATTCTACCTCTACATCAATGCCTATGGCTGATGCCGGATGACTGCCCAACCCCAACCCCAACCCCAACCCCAACTCTCTCTCTCTCTCTCTCTCTCTCTCTCTCTCTCTCTCTCTCTCTCTCTCTCTCTCTCTCTCTCTCTCTCTCTCTCTCTCTCTCTCTCTCTCTCTCTCTCTCTCTCTCTCTCTCTCTCTCTCTCTCTCTCTCTCTCTCTCTCTCTCTCTCTCTCTCTCTCTCTCTCTCTCTCTCTCTCTCTCTCTCTCTCCCCCTCCCCCCCTCCCGCTCCCTCCCTCCCTCTTTTTGGTTTTGTGGTTTTTTTTTGTTGGGGGGGGGGGGGGGGGGGGGTGTGGTGTGTGTTTGGGTGGGTAGGGGGATGAGAAAGCCAATGATTAAGTGTGCATGCATGTCATTTTCTTGCCCTCTGTCTCTATGTGTGTGTGTGTGTGTGTGTGTGTGTGTGTGTGTGTGTGTGTGTGTGTGTGTGTGTGTGTGTGTGTGTGTGTGTGTGTGTGTGTCTGTGTGCACGCACACATACACATACAAGTGTACATACACATGCATTCTTTTTTTTTTTTTTTGGGGGGTGTGTGTGTGTGTGTGTGTGTGTGTGTGTGTGTGTGTGTGTGTGTGTGTGTGTGTGTGTGTGTGTGTGTGTGTGTGTGTGTGTTGGGGGGGCTCTGTGTGTGTGTGTGTGTGTGTGTGTGTGTGTGTGTGTGTGTGTGTGTGTGTGTGTGTGTGTTGGGGGGGCTGTGTGTGTGTGTGTGTGTGTGTGTGTGCACGCGTGTATGTGTGTGTGTGTGCACGTGTGTATGTGCATGTGTGTGTGTGTGTGTGTGTGTGTGTGTGTGTGTGTGTGTGTGCGCGCGCGCGCGTGCCCAACACGAGTATTACTCAATCAATAAATTATCCAATCAATAAAACTCAACCATAAATAGCATGCAAACCCATCGGTACAGCAAGTCAGAGCCAATAAATGAAAAACTGAAATATATGAGCCTCCGGATATCTATTAATAGAAGTTTGAGACATAATCGATGGTATATAAGATGTTTAAGCATTCAATAAACATTGTTTCATTCTCAAAAATGAACTCCATTGCAAGCAACATTCCTTTCTCGAAATCACTGATGCGAATTCTTAATATGGATAGGGGAAGAAATCAGAATCCTATCACATTTACCTACTGTCATTGATCTGATACTGCATGAACTGAAATGCAGAGACACCCATCGATATTCACAAATTCATGACACGACCATGAACAAAGAAGCAAATACAAAGTACAACTATAACAATTCAGGAAATTATCATCCGTTTCATAATAATGGCATGCCTTGAGTTTTCGCCAAAGGAAAAGGGTTACTTCCAGATTTAATGTTCCATAACATTGCATCATGAAATTCTTCGTTTTGAAGAAAAACATGCTTGTTAGGTATTCTACTTCTTTATTCTTATCATCATTTCCCTACTGATTTATGTACATCAAGGTTTTTCTGCTTTAGCTTTCATAGCTTTGAATGCCTGCTCCAGTTCTTACGAGTGAGGGAAGCCTCAATGGTTCCATGTGGTTCATCTGTAGGTAAGTAGACATCATGGTTGAACTGCACATTACAACTCAATCCATTAGAAATCACTTCTGCAAAAAATGTCTTATATAAATCATGATATACATATATATACCTCCACTCCAACTTTGGGCATGTTTACAGGTATAAAATGCAGATTGGGCATGCTCAATTTTATCGATTCTATTTCTGGCAACCTGTATAAAGGAATAGAATAAATTCTCAACAAATTAGAGGTCTAATGCTAGACAAATCACCTTACTCAAAGAAATTCTCTTGTTTGAGAAAATCTATATAGGATCCTGACCTTTGCAATACTCTCTCCCCCATAAGATAAAGTGTATTCTGAACCGATGGACTATACACTCCAGCATCAGGTGGACCAAAAAAAACATCTAGAAGAATTTGTTTTACAGTTTCAAAGGCCTTGTTATAGCAGGAAGGCTTGCTCTTGTAGCTGCATATAACATGTATTTTGAAAATACTTAAGTCCATCTAATAATAGCTGGAAAAATAAAGGTACTACTAGAACTCACTAACCACCAAACAGACAGAACTTCTGTTGCTAAGATTCGCTCACGTACTTCTGGCAGCAATGTATAATTGTCTCTGACAAAACCCTCGAATCCAGACTTTCAAAAGTATACAGTTACACAAATTAACTGGTGTTATTTATAGTATTAAAGTATATGGCAAGCTCCAAACAATAATGCTTATACCTGAGTTGTTTTCAGTACAGACAAGCCTTCCAATCCACTACAGACAACTGTGGGTTTATTTTTGCTCACTTGAATCTCACAGAAATGGCTGCCCTTTCCAAGCTTGAAGCCTGTCTCAAACATACTAGTAAGAAGAATGTGTTTGCAATGGAAAAAAGGCATGGCCTGACCATCTTTAATCTTGAAGCAATCTTTCATTAAATTAACGTGATCCCATTATTTGATATTGAAAATAAGAAATCACAACCAAATCTGCAAAGCCTGAGCCACAAAGTGCCTGATAATTTCAGTATGTTTATATGCAAGATTCTCAAGATAACACATACATACATACATACATACACACATACATATATAGATAGATAGATAGATATATACATACATACATGCATACATACATAGCACACATACATAATATATGCATACATGCACATGTGTGTACATACAATTACATACAGACACACTATGCACAAATGCACACACACATACATATTACATACATATACATGTATGCAAGCAAATAGTACATAAACATTACAAACACACATGCAATCATGTCTGCAGACCCTTTTTTTGGAAGAACAAGTTCTAATTATTCACCATTTATACACACATATGTACAAGGAGACAGCCATAGTATGCTAATTTCTCTCTCTCTTGAGAATGATGAGTCAGGCTTCCATGATTATGATGACTTCTTCAATATTTCAGCACACATACACATTTATACAAATAGAGGAGAATGCATAGTCATGGTGTCTTATCCTGAGAGCAAAAAAGAAAAGCTCCAAAACAACGTTTCAACCATTTCTGAAACACCAATTTCAGAAACACATTTCGGAGCAGGCTGAAACACTATTTCAAACACCAGCAACACAACTCAGACATCATGTGGATTCTTGAGCACCTTCATTTCTGGATCCTATGGTATATTTGGCAGTCATCATATGTTCTCCACCACCATTCCTGCTCCACTAACCAGGGAATGCTTGCTTGCTACACTTCATAGCTTGCCCATCTTACCGTCACTCTACTATGCTCAGAATCATTTCAACCATTCCTATTACCATTTATGTAGCCTCTATAACTTTCTGCCCTCTTGGTACAGGGAAGGTAAGTCCAAGCTGGTAATGCTCCGATCAAACTGTGAAGCACCTTTTCAGAAGACGTAGGTACATAAAAAACTGATGGGATGATTTGAAACAAACATTTACAAGCTGCTTTCTTTGAATCTGTTCACTTCATCGGAATTTTGGGGTTTATACTCATGTCCATGAACGTGTTATATGCATTGTGAATCGGCTAAGAATGTGGATATTATTGTTTCATATGGCACTCCAGAAGTACTCTAACTTTTGAGCATAGGCTTTTCTTTCATCAGGACTGCCCCAAAGTCTGTTAAATACAGTACTTTGGAATCTATAAGTCATGTCACATGTGTCATCTGATGTGTGAAACCATATCAAAACTTGATTAATATATTCTTTGAACCACTCAACAAATTAGCAGCATATTTGTTAGAATATTTCATGGTCTACTCATTTTGAGTCTCACACACTCTTTGTTTTGTGAGTACACTCTTCTTTTCATTTTGCTTCCGCGCGTGTACTCTCTACACTATCCAGACACCTTCTTTTTGGAACTACCTTTATTTCGTGACTTTTATTGATGATTTTTTCAAACATGCATGGGTGTATCCATTGAAAGCAAAGTCCAAAGTGTTTATGTGCTTCAAACAGTTTCTGGCATGTAAATATGGCATCCTCCATATTGATCGAGGGGGGAATACACGTCTTCTGATTTTATTGCATTTCTGGCTGAGCATGATGTATAGTGTCATATACACGTAAACAAAATGGAGTTGCTAAAGAAAGAATATGTCTCTCATAGAGATGGCGAGGTGTATGGTCAAAAGTCAAGCTTTACCACATAGCTTTTGGCTTGAGGCTCTTATGTGTGCAGCATATATACTTAACAGATGTCCAACCAAAGCATTGCAATCGATCACTCCATACGAGGCTTGGCATGGTCACAAGTCATCTCTTGCTCATTTGCGTGTCTTTGGTTGTCTGGCATATGCATTAATGCTTGAACAAAAACGCAGGAAATTGGATGGTACATCACTGAAATGTATTTTTGTTGGATAGAGTTCTGAAAGCAAATGCGATCATCTATATCATCCACGGACTAAACGCATTTGGTTAGCCATGATATTGTTTTTGTGGAAGATGCAATTCAGCCATTACTTTCATGTACTAAGTAGAGATCAATTAGCTCCAAAGATGTGTATGACACTTTGATGGCACTTTTTAGAGATGAAGAGTCGAGTGTTGGTCCAAATGAAGCGATTTTTCAGCCTTTACAAGTTTCATATGATGATGCAAATCATTCCATTTCTAGTGGAGATTTACATGATGCACTTGTTGATGAGAAAGCTGACATAGAAGAGGCTAAAACTACGCCTAAATCGTTGGTGCAGACTTTGAGAGAGAGCAAATTAGATACACCTCTTTCATATCGTACACGGTCAGTCTCTCATAGTGCTTCTTTTGCATCAGATGCAATGGCTCCTCTAGTCTTTGCGATGAGAATGAGCCTGTTCCTTTTGACGAAGCCCAAAATTCAGAAAATTGGATGGCTATTATGCAATCAAGATATGATGCTATTATGAAGAATGATATTTGGTCTTCATATGATTTGCCTCCACGCAAAAAGACCATTGGCATTAAACGGACATACAAGTTGAAAAGTAAGCATGATGGAACAATTGAGTAAGCCTGATGGAACGGTTGAGAGGTATAAGGCTAAGCTTGTTGCAAAAGGTTATCCTCAAGAGTTAAAGAGAGAGGCATTGATTTTGATGAGACCTTTGCACCCACATGCCGAATGACCACCGTTTGTAGCATCTCTGCACTTGGAGCTCATCATGGTTTGAATGTACATAAAGCTGCAAATTCAAATGGTGACTTATATGATGAAGTATATGTATTTCAGCATCGTGGTTTTGTGCAGAAAGGGCATGAAAACAAAGTGTGCAAGCTCAAAGGAACATTATATGGTTTGAAGCAAGCACCACATGCTTCGTATGAAAAGATACATGCTTACTTGATTGCACATGGTTTTGAGTACAGTCCAACTCAGAGCGCCTTATATGTTAAGCATGCAAATGATGTACTTATCATTGTTGTGTATATTGATAACATATTGCTCACCGTCCTAATGAGAAGCATATTGCTTAATTTAAGGCTGATCTCCATGCCACTTTTGAGATGTCATATTTGAAGCATTTGCATCATTATTTAAGCATTTAGTTTATGCAAGTTGATGGTGGAATAGCTTTGTGTCAAACAAAAGTATATTGACACATTCTTGCAGTGTTTTGGCCTTGGAGATTGCAAACCTATTGACACATTCTTGCAGTGTTTTGGCCTTGGAGATTGCAAACCTATTGTCAATCCTATGGAAACAAGTTTACGGTTGAGTCCTTGTGATGCAAGAGATGCATTTGACATTGTTCTCTATGAGCATGCTATCGAATGCTTGATTTACTTATGCATAACTCGTCCTGACATTTAGTTTGTTGTCTCACATATGTGCAATTTATGCATTGCCCAAGAGCATTGGCAACTGGTTAAGCGCATCTTTCACTACTTGAGTGGTACACAGCTTCTTGGATGTTTTATCCACGCGAGGGATCATTACCGCAAGATTTACATGCTTTTTCTCACTCTAACCGGGCTTAATGTTACGACACTCGTGTGTCCACAAGTGGTTTTGGCTTCATGCTTAGTACCTCATGCATATCTTGGTTGAGCAAGAAGCAACCTACTATGGCCACTTCTAGTTGTGAGGCTGAGTATAGGGAAGATTTCATAGTGATTGTTGAGTGTTTGTGGCTTGGATGCCTTTTGGCTGATTTGGGTGTTGGTCAGTCTTTTGCCACCACCATCTTCGCTGACAATTAGAGTGCATTAAAAGTTGCGAAGAACGTTGTGTTCCATGCTCACACAAAGCACATTGAGGTGCACTATCATTATGTCAGGGAGAGGTTCTCTGCTTGAGAGATCAATTTGGCAGGTGTCCACACAAGATAACAATGCATATCTGTTCAAAAAGCTCTGCCTAGCGAGAAGTTTGAAGCTTTCCACAAAGCTTTGGGCTTACTTCCTTTTGAGGATTGATCTCTTTCCACATAGCTCTACACTTCCTTATGCATGAGTGCAAAGCTCCTTGTTCACCGCATCACTCCCAAGGGGGGATTTATTGATATATTTCTGTAGTGATGTGTGTGAACACACTTAGAACTGCCCGGGCATTTTTTTCCCTCTTTAGGAGGTTCCCCCCTCCCCCCCTTGTATAAACGCCTGTAACTCTAACGAGTTAATTATCTTGATACATTCACTTTAGAGTTCATTCAGTGTTGTATTCAGTGTTGTCTTGTGCTCCAAGCTTCTTCTTCTTCTTTGTGTTGTTTGTGTGCTTTTGTGGATCTCAAACTCCAACATAATTTTCTTCCCAAAAAAAGGTCACTAACATAAGTTGAATGCAAGTATGATGCTATAGTTTAATGCTAAAAGTCTAGATTTGTGGCCAAAGGTTATGGTCAAGAGAAGGACATTAATTATGATGAATCGCTTGCTCCTACATGTCATACGATAATTGTTTGTAGCTCAAAGTGTTTGGAATGTAGATCGATTCGACATAAAATGACAATTTTTAAAGGAGATTTACATAAAGCAGTGTATGTATTTCAGCTCCATTTTTTTGTGCAAAAAGACTAGGCAGATAAAGTGTGTGGGTTAAAGACTGCATTGTACTGATTGAAGCAAGTATGCATGCTTAATATGAAAAACTACATGCCTAGTTATTAACAACTGAATTTCACAAAAGTCCACCTTGAATGTGAAACATGGAGATTATGTGCTTCTAATAATTGTTGTTTACATTGATGACATTTGTCTCATTGGTCCAAATGAGATGCATACTATTGAGTTTAAAGCTGATTATGCCTCTTTTCAAATGTTAAATTTGGAGCTTTTACATCATTATTTGGCATGCAACTTATGCAAGTTGATGGGGTCATTACTTTGTGTCAAACAAAACACACTGTCACTTTGCATCACTTCCGCCTTGAAGCCTACAAACCCATTGCAACTCTGATAGAAACACGTCTATGATTGAATATTTATGATGCTGAAGATGCATTTCATGCTAGTCACTATAAATAAATTGTTGAATGCTTAATTCATGTATGCATTACGTAGCCTTATATTCAATTTGTTATCTTTCATATGAGCACATCTATACATAGCCCAAGTATCAAGCATTGTTAAGTGTATCTTTCACTACTTGCGAGTACCAACAACTTGCACTACTTTATCCGAAGGAGGGATCATTACAACTAGAATTAGATGTTTTTTCTGACTCTCATCTTCCACTACTTGAGCGGTACCAACAACTTGGACTACTTTATCCCAAGGAGGGATCACTTATGTTTTCATGGTGATGAGTATGAACACACGAATTTGGGGCTTTCTTTTCAATCTTTAGAAGGTTTTTTCCTAGTTTTTATATACAGCCATAACCCTAATAGGCTACTTATTTTTGTACATTATACACTTTGTAATATCAAAAAAACACATGTATTTACATGCATGCATGGAAGTGTGTATGTACTAAATTCAGTAATTTTCAATTCGATGCGCCTCAATCAGATGTAAGGTTTGATACTTGAACCTTATATGCACCAAACTCTATGCAACTTATGCACACCTAACCACCTTGGTTTGAAAGTTTCTTATGCTTTATCTTTCTAACAATATCTGTTATCCACATGCATGCTTGTATGGAGCTCATTCTGCACACTAAACTTTTGTTGAAGGCAGATACTACACATGTGAGATCAATTCTCAGTAATATAATGTTTTCTCCAAAGGACTTCTTTGTCAGAAAGTTTAAGGCTTTCTGCTCTTGAACTTTCTAACTCAATTATTATTCTCCCTATATGTTTATTCTGCTTTGGCATAGCAAGGATGCTATAATTTATCACTGAATTGATGATACTTGTTTTAATTACCTATTTTTGTAAAAACAAAAATTCCCTGCAACAGTGTCGTTTTTGGAATAACTTTTTTTGTCAGATCCATACATCATCAAGTTAGGACTGGCGAGTTGTCAGAAAAATCCTGTACTTTTCATTTTCAATGCAACAAGTTACCGCATGCCTCTTTCCTACAGTCCATGATGTATCTTTCAATCTCCCGCACACACTGTCTGTATTTCTCTAAAGCTGCTAACAATACATTTCACACCCCTCTATGCACTCCTATGACCCATGTCTGGGTATATCCACATCCTCCTGCCTGTGATGGTGGTACTTACACTCTGTAACTTCATTTCAGAACAAACTGGATTCTGGGTGTTTTGGTTGCATTACCAATAGAAAAACCAGACAAACCTAACGAGAGAACACTCAGAAGCCATACATGTTTACAATGTATAAATGCATGCATATTCCACCTGCTTTTATCCTAAGTATTGGCATTTTGCCTTCACGTATATTTTCCTCTCAAGTCATCTTTTATTCTTAACTGTAATCGTGCATCATCTGCTCTTGATAAATCTGTTATGAGCAATAACATTCTGTCCCTCTCTCTCTCTCTCTAATTGCATTACCTGCAGAAAACCTTCAGTTTCTCCATAATCCAGCATTAATTATGCTGCCCCAGCATTTCCAACTCTCTTGACATTCCTACTGGACTTCAAGGTTCCAGCTTCTTAATTTATTTGTCCTCTAACAGAAAGATCATCCCTTCCAAGTTACCTGATTTGGAGCTTCTTACATCTGTTGTATGTGAGCTATTTTAAACGGGTTGGATCTTGATCATGACACAAAAATGCATAGAATTGCTGCTATGTATTAAGCCATCACACCAAGATCTTATAACTTAATCTGCTGTTTCATAGAAGTTAGACAATATTACTAACCAAAAAAACATTGAGATGTTTTTATGCCCTTCAAACTTCAGAGCTGAACTTAAAGCCAGCCAAAATGGAAGACATAAACCAGAACGCCTGGAAAAGCATGAAAAAAAACCAGCCCTTATAGAAGAAATTATCTTACCGTGATGGTGTATCTTTCCGTTGATCCTGTACGGCTCCCAAGGTTTTTCAATAATAGTTATTTCAGAACCAGTTACCTGAAAGATGTCAAACCAGTGCCAACTGAGAAAAGGAATGGATGAAAGTTTACTTTAGAAACCTTCCACCCTTAAATCTTAGGTCTCAGAAGCAAAATAGCAGGACCATCACAACAAATGCAAAAATCATAAACAAAGTGCATCAGTCTTCTGGAAGAGTTTAACGTGAGGGTCAATTTTCTGGTAATGATTCATGTAATTGAATTTCACCCATTTCAACTGCACAATCATGTACTCATGCCCAGCATTAATGAGGGATTAGAAAACAAACTCTGTTTCCTTTCACCCTAATACCAAAAGAAATCTTTTCAGAAATATACACTAACAATTCACATTGAGGAATGCCTTACAAAAGGTAAATTTTGGCATCCACTTAGGTAAATTTTGGCATCCACTTAGAAGTGTACAAGAGATCAATCACTAATACGTAGCAAGTTCAAGTCTTACGATCTCTTGAAATGCCTTACGTTTCCCAAGCAGTTCTATTATGAACACACATGCAACATTCTTGCCTCAGCAGACAAAAGGAAACTGTGGTTGTTCCATAGTCATAGATTCATCATGTATCATTTAATCAGACTAATACTTGCTGGTTGACACCAATGACCGATGATACAGCATCAAGAGTCCATCATCACATTCCACAACCATGAAGGCATCAATGTTTTCTCCAAAATTATCATCACTAAACCTGCAAACGGAAATGTGAAAGAATTTTCAATACAGCATCTTTAAAGAGGGCAATACCTTTTTTGCCCAGAAAGGTCAAGCCTAACATGGAGTTTAAATTAAAACATCAGATGTTTGTTTGAATTATCCAGAGACATCTATGCATAACACGCATCGAATAGGCCTCTCAGTTTGAGCATCTTATCAGAATAATAATAGAATAAAGTGTGTTACATTGTTACTCATAAGTTCATGAAACAATAGATTGCTGTTATTGGGATATAATTCTGAGTCCTGACTGTCAACATGGTCAGATTCTAGTGCCACAATGAGGGGCAAGAGATGCATGAACATGTGAACAGGAGCTTCAACTTGAATGCAAGCAAGTACATACATTATACAGCATAACATGCTGCAACCACTCATCCACCACCCCACATGGTGAGGTCACCTTCAAAGATAAGATCAACAATAAAGGCAACGAAGATAATCAAGTAGCAGAAAACATAAATTAATACTTGGTTGAGAAGAGTTGGGAATGTGTGAGTTCTCTTTGTGATGTGTGTTTTGGGAGAGCTCTTCATGACAAAGATCCTTGTGTGTGCTTGTAGGATACTTTGCAATGTGCATTATATGTGAAAAATTAAAGAAGTGCCTAATACATAGGAACTTGAACAACTAACAGGTATACCTACCCGGCATATTCCCCTAGTGTCAAATTAAGAGGGGATTGTTAAAAATGTGTACAACCTTCCACTAGGAAGCTCAAGTTTACAGGTCAAAGTTTGGTCGGTCAACAAAGTCAAAGATGGTCAAATTTTGGCTAAATTTTTCATTACATATTCTTGAACAGATCAATGAGAGCTATCTAACCATATATAACACTTGGGTATTTGGTAGAAGATGGATGATTAAAAGTCAAACCATAATTTCAAGTCAAAATTGGAAAAGCAGCTTTTCATGTCAAGAACAGATGACACATGTCAAAATCTTATAGCACATGATCCAAGGGTTTATATTTAACCCATAAAAATGTGAAATTTTTGAAAAGGACAAAATAAGAGATTCCGCAGTTTTCATCGCGTTTTGTGAACGACTGATTTTTGGACAGCTTTTACTCAGATTTTTCGTTTTTCAAGGTTTGCCTGAAAAAAGATGAAAAGTATAGCTCATGTTCATCACTTGTACACTAGAGTGAGCTCAAGGCTTGATCACCTAGAAGTATCTATTGTAAGTTCTTGTATTTTGGTTGTGTTTGGACCTAGTTTTGGCTCCCTTTCCCGTATCTTGTGTATCTCTCTTGTCATTATTTTATCTCTTTCTCTCTCTCGGAGCATATCATCATCTTATATACTACTACCATAATTGCAGCATATGACTTTTTGTCTACATCTTGTGTATGTTTTTGAGCCTATGTGTGTATGTTCTCTCATATGTGTTTCTATTTCTTTGTCTTGGGCTGAGCTTTTGCTAACAATCTTTCCTTTACAAAGGCATTTTGAAGCCTTTGTTGCATTCTATATTTTAAAACAGCCATATATTTGCCGTTATAAAGAGTTTTTTTGAAGGGGAATTATGCATTATTGTTGAGAATAATGCATTATGGCTATCGCCTCAGATAGTAAGAGCATTTTGGGGGTTAAGAAATTTGATGGTAATCGTTTTGATCTATGGAAGGAGCACATACAGGGCATATTCTTTCTAAAAGAGTGTGAGGATGGTTGTCACCGATGAAATACTTATGGAACTCAAGGAATTACAAACAGCGGAGGACATATGGGCCATGGCAAAAGTTGAAGACAACATATAGAAAAAATATGTCAATAAATCAAGTCCACTTGATGGGGAAGCTTGCCAAATTGTGACTCAATGAATCGAAGACAACCTCAAAGCACCTTAGCACTTTTACAAGTATTCTTAATCAGCTTCAAGATATAGGCTTGCCACCATTTAATGACTAGTTGAAAGCAATTTTCCTCCTCATGAATCTTCTTGATTCTTGGAAGACATTGATCATCTCCCTTAGCAATTCTCGTACTAAGCTATGATGGAATGAAAAGCTCAATTCTAAATGAAGAAATAAGGAGGAAAGCACACAGTGAGTTGTAAGATGCTCATGTTCCTAATGCAAGGCCATAGGAGAAA
Source organism: Ceratopteris richardii (assembly GCA_020310875.1). Lineage (NCBI taxonomy): Eukaryota > Viridiplantae > Streptophyta > Polypodiopsida > Polypodiales > Pteridaceae > Ceratopteris > Ceratopteris richardii. The sequence goes on from CM035429.1 coordinate 77,774,160, forward strand.
GCAAAAGAGCCAAAGAAAATGGAGAAACAAGAAGATAAATGTTACATGCTATCATTGTAGGAGAAGGGCATAAAAAGTCAGATTGTAGGTACTCCAAGAAGGAGCTAGAGTAGAAGAAGATGCAAAATTAAAGAGGAGGAAAAGAAGAAAAGCAAGATAGAGAAATCTTCCATGAAGCTTGAAAGGACTAATGTTGCCTCCAACATTGTCTTTGAAGAGCTATGAGAGAATCACCATATCCTTGCAGCATCTGACATTGATCATGATTCACATGTAACTAGGCAAGACCTTTTTGAAGCACTTCACTACACAAGGTGAAGTAGCACATATGTAGATTGTAGATTATGGAGAATCCTTTCATATAACACCATAGTACAAAGAGAGTTTTAAAAACGAGTTTTAAAAACGGGTTTTAAAACGTTTAGTACGTAGAGTACTAAAAAAATGGGAATAAAAAACGAGTATTATATTTTGTCGCAACATTTCAATTTTTTTTTCTCTAATAATCCATGAATAATGTATATCTAACACTCATTTACATACCTAGTGCTAAAAACACATAAAAAACCTTAATCTACTACCAGTACAATGATTTGGAGTTAGGAAGGCCCAAAATGAATCTGGTTAAATTAAACAAAAAATGGGAATGAAATCTTAAACAAAGGATTGATGACCTTAAAGCCCCACATAAAGCACATTAAAACTCTTAAGACAATGCATTTAGAGTGATTGACTCCAGAATGGATAAAAACAATGTCAACAATTTAATGATGTCCTGACTCCTTGCTGAATGAAATATCTTTTAAAATCAAAATAGGAACTTTTTTCTTATCCAGATAGGAGGGACTTTTGGTTCTTATTTTGGTAGAGACAGAAAGAAAACCATACATTTTCATAATACTGTTCATGAAATAAAAACAAAAATTGAAGCTGATCTTAAAAAAAAAAAAAAAAAAAAAAAAAAAAAACTCAAAAAAACGTATTAGGACGTTCGGAACGTCCGAACGTCCTAAACGTTTTTTATTTTTCAAAAAAAACGCGTTTTATTGTACTATGTATAACACCATACAAGGATGGCCTTTGCCTCTTATACTCCACATCACATAGGAAACAATTATGCATGTTGCATACTATGTGAAAGAATTACTTAGGAAACATATATGCATGTGACATTGAAGGAGTGGACAAGAGCTACTTCTACATGATGTAAGGTATGTTCTAGGCATCAAGAAATCCCTTCTTCAATTAGTCAACTTGACACCTTAGGATACCACACTACTTTGGGAGAAGCACATGGAAACTACACAAGGGATCAATATTGATTACGAAAGAGTATAAGAAAGATGCACTATATTAATAGTCAATTGTTGTCAAGTAAATATATTGTTGTATTGTATCAAGCATAGGTTCATATATGGAGTTTTGGCATAAAACATTTGGACACACAAGTCAAAAAGGAATTTAGATACTTTCCTCCCTTGGCAAATCTCATGTAAAAGATTAAGCTTTTGAATTTTGCCATGATTGTATACTTGGAAAATAAGTAAAAGCTCCATACTGCATCTCTAATCAACGAGAAGACAGAGAAGGTTAGCAAGATCTAGTGCACTCGGATGTTTGTTCTATGCCTATAAAGAGTTATGGAGCTATGCAATACTTTGTTAGATTTGTTAATGATGCATCTAGGAAGTTATGGGCTTTCCCTCTTAAATAAAAAGGTGTATTCAAAGCTTTCAACAAATGGTATGCATTTGTATCTAATAAAAAAGGTCATAAATTCAAGGCATTAAGAACAGATAATGGCACTAAGTATGTGAATAAGGAATTTGAAGATTTTTGTGCTAAGGGGGGTATCAAGATGGAGCTAATGGCCCATTTCCAGTGTCTTATAAATAGATATCCAAGGTCAATGACTGGACACACCTCTTTTTCTATGACATTGGCATGGAAAAAGGGAGTGATTGTTAACAAATTTTGATCTTTGATCAAAGGACCACGACATCATCAGAAGAATTAACTAACAACAAGGTAACCTTTTGCAACGTGCACAATTTACTGATCTTGATCAAGTAAAGTGTACAACAAGGTGCTTGTTAATTTATTCAGCAAGTAAGATAAGCTTATGAGCACTTCATCTTCTAAAGTTGTCCACAACAATGTTTATGAGGAAGCTAGAGAAACCAATGGTTGTCCTAACCAAATGTTTGCAAACGCCCATATGCACGAGCATCCTTTCTTTCCAAAATGCCAATCCTCCTCCGACAGACCCGAAATTCCATTCACATAGCCTTAATCTCTTATGTTTCCTCGTGTCAAGAGAAAAATTACACTTTTCATTTTTTTGGGGCTATCATGTATCACTTTCTTAGGCTAATGTGTACCTTTATGGTGTTTAAAGCTTTCTTCCATCCCTTCGTATAAGGTTGCACAGCCATGGGAACAAGATCTTTTGATGAGCTACAGCAGAGACAGTCCTTCAAAGTTGAGAACTGGATGGAAGTTTGTAGCAGATTTACACTGCCTAACACCAATGTAAGCCAGTGCCCTAGCACGTAGGTGAGCAACAAAGATCTAATTGATTTGTGAAGGAGTGGGAAAGAAGGTCACAGCCATTGATAGACATAGACGATGACTGTTAACGCTCCTTACTGGATTTTGTTCAGACAAGATCTTAGAAAGCACAATGAGATAAGACAACAGGAGACAAGAATTACTGGATAATCTGATCAGGGAATAAATCTGAATACATGTAAGGCTGAGTTACAAAAGATCACTGAGAATGAAGCTGAGCATAAAATTACTAATGAATGAACTAAGACTGAAGAATATCCACACTCATAAAGATGCCTAGAAATAGGAATATGCTGAGATAGACATCTATAACACATACCATGCTGAAGTAGATCTTCAAAAATACACAATGACCTGATTTGCAGAACAGATATGCTTAACAAGCTTCCTCATTGGAGAATTTGGACTGCATTGTGAATGAGGAACATATCAGTGTTTTTAAAGGCCTTCTAAATTACGAGTGTGAATGCTTATTTATATAAAAAGCGATTTTTTTAATTTGAAAAGCTGATTATTATTTTTCATGGGAAACCTAATTTTAAGAACTCTTATATTCTTTTTAATGAAAAACCCTAAAATTAACAACAGTCTGATTATTCTGATTCAGGACGGGCAGATTGACATCATGCAGGAGCAGGATCTGCACATCTCTCCTTGAAGAAGTGAGGGTGACCCTTATTGGGAGCTGATCAGCAGCCTCTCCATTTGGCGGGCGCGATGTCGGCGCATCTTTGAGAGGCGCACGCATAGTACAAAGTAGAGATTTAAATCGTAGATTTAAATCGGGATTTAAATCGTTTAAATCGTAGAGATTTTTAAAAATAAAAATAAAAATCGGGGTTTTTATTCATCAAGAGATTTTTATTTTTTTTTTGTATCTAAGGTATGCACAATACCTATTCAACTCATATATGCTCCAATATTGGACAGTAGTGAAAGTAGTGAAAAGTTTATATGACCTGGATGCTTGTTAGTTCTTGTACTTCAGTCATATGTGAGATGCCAACAAAGAGTTTATGATAACATTTCAGTCACATAAACTCTATAATGCCATTCAGCTATAGGTTGGTATAGATTTATACTGGATAGGGACTTATTTTGATGCCAAAAAATGTACATATACAATTGAAGGAACTTGGCTTTGAGCATTGATTTTAACTTAATTTAGTTAGTCAAATCTCTAATAGGCAAGAAAATAAAATAGTTCTATCCAGAGAGCAAAGTGGTAATATATGATAGACTATTAGCAAGCATAGGTATCATAGTGATCAAATTTTTAATTTTAAAAGGTGATCTACCATATGAAACCTTAAAAAAAAAAAAAAAAAAAAAAAAAAAAATGGAATAAAAATCGTTAAAAACGATTTAAATCGCGAATGCGATTTTTACGATTTATTTTAAAAAAATCGTGCGATTTTTTTACTATGGGCGCACGATTCCTTCGGCCAAAACTGTGCGGGATTTTTGGCTGGAGCTAGTCCCCACCCTGCGTAGGCAGTTGGACCCCCTTCAGGGGGGCTCCGATGGCACTTCCCGGTGGCGTCAGGTCTTCCTCCAGCTTTGGAAGAAAGGCCCCTTCTTTACCATCCAGGGCAATACTATCTGTTGCTGTTACCACCCAGCTGCTTCGCTCCCCCCCCAAAAAAAAAACTGCCTCCTCGAGGAGATAGAGCTGTTGAGGTTTAAGTAGTTGTCTGGGGTGATTTTCCCCCCTGTATTTATTTCTTGTTTACCGATTGGGATTGTTGCCCGCTGGGCATTTTTTTTACTCACTAATGGAAGGATTTATTTTGCGTAAAACAAAAAAAAAAAAAACCCTAAAATTAACAACTCTAAACTGATTCTCATCACAAACATCTAAAATCTGACAAACTTGATCTGATTTCTATAATGTAACACTGAATTTTCTAAGCTCGAACTATCAAGATACTCTCTAGAAGGTTAATAATAGATTATCCAACTCTTCGTTACCAACTCAAGCTCGCTTCAGGCAGACCACTACATCATGGCACAGATACAAAGTGTAAAGCAACAATGGCACCTAAAGTTCACATGCAACATACAGAGTCAGAAAGTGTTGTTCTGCAATCGAAATCTTTGATTAAATTATCCAAAAAAGAAAGTCATAGAGATGAGAAATTTGCGTACACTTCAGGTATGTACTTTATTTTCATTACATTTTCAGCCATATTGATATATGTTTGCCAAAGTAATCTACGTGGCATCAAGGAAATTTATATAGAGTGATTTTAACAGAAAACCTGAAACTATGAACAGTTTTGTAGAACTGGCAGCATATTTTCCCACTGCAAAAAATATGTAGTTGTCATAGCGTTCAAACATAAACCTCAATACATGTACTTCAGGTATTTTGAATTTGCCACAAATTCCAAAATGTGTCCCCAACAATTAAAGGACTTTTATCTCATCCTTATATATCCATGTATCATAGGATAACCTCCTTTACAATTTTCTATGCTATCAAATAAATTAGTGGTGATGCAAGGAGAAAAGGAGGTAATAACTACAAACACCTCGATAAGTGTGAAAATTTCATTAAGATGAGAGACTCTGGGCCTATGCATAGAAGCCATAATTTAATGCCTGAATTCAGTAGCAAACAGCTCATTCATGTCCAGAAACATCTCCCTCAGAAATAACACATCTATGGCACCAACAGAACACTGCAATATTGAAAGAAAGATCTGGCTTGTCACCTTCCCAAATCTGTGTTAAAAAGGCTTCTTAAAAAGGAGAAATGCCAAACCTGTGGATATGTTTTCACAAAATGCTCTCCAAGTAGAATTGCAAACTCCTCCATTGAGAGGACAGATGAACACTCTTTTGCTTTCACATATATCTGTAAAGCGAGAAAGCTGTCAATTCTCCTTATCAAAGTAGAAATAACCATGTATAGAAACAATTAACCAGCAGACTTGCAAAGAAGACTTTTTCAGAAATAGGCACACGAATCTGTCTGTGCATTTACATATGTTATATGGTATGGTTAGCAACCACTTTACAAATTATTTCTCATCAACAAATTTTAGAATAGCAATTGCTTTGCAAATGTTTTTTATTATGTGAATAAAAGCCCCTTGTCAGCCTCTCAAGCATAACGTCCTTTAATCTCCTGCATCAGTATTGAAAGAGCAAAAAACTAATTTCTACTCCGATAACAAATTGTTGTGCTCAGATAATGGAAGTTTGATCCGAGGCATGTATCAGAGACACATTTTTTTCTCACTCACATAACAATTTTCTGGAAATATAATATCATACCTTCCTATGTTTGCAAGTATCTGACCCATGCTTATTAAAAGTGACTGATGTTGGGGAGGCAAACCAAATATAATATCCAGACACTAATCAAGAACGGACACTAGGCCTTCTATTTTTGTTAAAGAATAAAAGATCAAAATTCTTACTCTTGCCAACATTGCAACAAGGTTCGACTGATAGACCTGTCTTCTTCTTCTCTAGTCTTCTTCTTCATCTTGTAGGCATGCAAGCTTCAAAGGACTCTTTCAAGTGGTATGACATGAGCCCAGCCCATCTTCTTAAAATGTTTTCAGCTCTTGAACTTATACACATTGTGAAGCATTGATGGGCATCAGGTAAGGGATTCGCATATCGACATTTACCTGCTGTTGTATTGATAATTTACACATTCTTTTCATATACGTATGAAGATCTTTTTTGTGTAACATAATAAACAAGTGAACAAGAATAGAAATTTGTAACTCAGAATATGATATAATATGCAAGTGACTTCAAGCAAAGCAAATCAGACATGAACAACAGACTAAACCGAAAATATTAAAGAGCAAAGTATTAAGATGTATTTTATAATAGGCTTACCCAAAACAGAGAAAAGATATGATTCAATCTGGGTCATAGTTGACCGACTAACTAAGATGGTCAAGTTCATTCCAACCTGCACTACAATAAAAATGCCAAAATTGGTTAAGTCCTTTGTGGAACATCTCAATCTGCTCTATGGTCTTGACTCTCCCAGATGACACGGTGTCTCATAGAGACAGAAAATTCACAAGTCATTTATGAAGTGTTTTTTTTAGCCAATTGGATACAAAGTTGTCCATGCATGTGACACAACATCCTTAGAAGGATGATCAGATGAAAGAATCAATCAAGTTTTGGAGGCTGAGAGCATATTTGTCTCCAAAAAAACAGATTGGGATGACTATCTTCCACTTGCTGACTTTGCTTGAAATAGTTCTAAGCATACCACAACGGGATTTAGTGCATTCATGTTTATGTATGGGTTCCAACCAAAAGCCCTTTATGCAGTTGGCCTTCAACACGAAAGAGTCCAAGTAGCTCATGACTTTTCAGAGGACATGAACTTCAAGTTGAAGTTCGCATGCAAACATTTAAACAAAGCCCAGGATCGGATAAGAACATATGCTGATCCCAAACAAGGGGAATTTTCTTTTTAAGCGGGAGAACATGTGTGTCTACGAATCCCAGAAAAATCGGAGACCCTTAAGAGTGGACCTTATCCTATGCTCTCTCCTAGATTTTGTGCCCCTTTCAAGATAATTAGAAAGATTTAATCAACAGTTTATGAACTTGAAGTTCCAAAATATTGCTTCTAGGTCCATTCATTGAGTTAAGAAAAAATTGGTTGATTTAGACACCTTAGTTTCTCCACATACCATAATCTGACCTCTCTCAATTAACTATGCTCCCCATGAACCTAAGGTGTTACACACTCGCGAAAAGGTATTAGAAGTCAACAGTATAATGAGCGCCTAGTTAAATGGAAAGATGGAATAGAGGAAAGAACCACATGGGAACTTGTTAATTCCCTACAAAAGAAGTTTCTCTCTTTTCAAATATAAAGAGACAATTTTCAAAAAGAAATGACAACCATGCTCCTCAATTGGACCATGGGCTCAGGGGAAATCTATTATATAGCTGTAGCCTGTACTTTAAAGAGGCCTCTTCCTAGCAGGCAACTTGACGCATATTTTTGAGGACAAAAATGTTCTTCAAGGGAGAAAGAATGTTGTAAAAAAAGCCTTGCCAAGTCTAAATGTCAAGACGAGGTCAAAAGTCTCGAGGTACTAGGCAAGCTAAGAACTTAGCCTAGTAGAGAGATGGGATGAGTATTTTGCCCGAAGACTTCTAAAGCCTTCTAGAAGCATCCATCGAGACACATGGCACACATGTGCAATTTCCACTTGAAGAACTAGGACACATGGTAGACATGTGTGCTTGCCTTGGGAGACTCCCCTTGAGAGAAGCTATATAATAGTTGGTTGGGTGGTGAGTTCCATGTCATTTCTCCTGGATCAAGGCTTGAACATAACATCTATTGTGCTATCATTCCCGGGATCATAGTCATATTTTGACAGCCGTATTGCCCATATTGGCCATTTTAGACCTTACTTTAGGTCATAATTATTAATAGACCTTCATAAATTACATTAACAATCTGAAACAAAGATATTATATTGAGATGGCCTTCAAAATTGAAGGGCTTGGTAGACTGTCAAAATACAACCCTGCCCGGGGGCCGGGACTATAGCAACGTGTATAGTAAATGTGCCCTTCCCAAATGATTCCCTCCATGTCAACATTTCCTTGAAGCCGAGGACTATCGCACATGTGATTGCCCAAATTTATAAGGAGTCACATTACACATGATAGACGCACCATCATCTAAAGGTACAACTCCTAAACTATTGGTGGTTTTTTCTTCTGGGAAAGAATCGATGGTTCAATCATTAATTTGGTGCTAAAGCCTCTAAATGCTGTGAAAAAGGTAAAAGTAGAGCACTACTCATGATGCGTTGATAGCAATTGGTGTCTACAAGACACCAATTGCTATATTCACATAAGATGGCCAAGACCTATAAAAGTGCCCTATAAATTGTACGTCTTAATTCCTGTTTTCCTTTTAGAGATGGTAATATCTCACGCATAGAATTTGTGGATGAAAATAATTCAGTTGTACATGAATGCAACCTCATGACAGGTTCAACTAACTAAAAACATGGTATGTATCCTGCAGAGGTAGCCGAATAATGAATATTTGACATCTCATCCCTCTAAACTCGATCATCCTCCTCTTCTTAGAAGAAATCTATTTGATGGCACCGTTGCTTCATTTAAAGCAGGTTCTCAATCAGCAAATATGTTGTCTGCGCATTTGTGCACACTAGACTGAATTTCTGCATAGCTCAGCAGACAGATTCTCGGTCAAGTTTTGTACGAAGCAGATGCAATCTTAGATTTTGTTGGAGCAGACAATCTAGATCAAGGAATATTGAAAAGCGAGCCAAAATGTTGTCTGTACAATTGCGGAAACTATCAAATTTCTACGTAGCTCAGCACTCAGATTCCCAATAGAATTTCGTATGGAGCAGGCGCAATCAAGGGGTTATAGTTTGCGCTTACCCAAACACGCTGGATCAAGAAATATGGAAGACAGTTGACCGGCATTTGCGTTAGGTAGTAAAATTCCGTTTAGTTAAGCACTGAGATTCTCAATCGAATTTTCTATGGAGCTCGTAAGATCAGGCTTGAGAAGATCGATCGAGAAATAAAAGGAAGAAAGAAGAGCAAAGAAAGGGAATAGTTCTGCACATTACCGTATTCTTAATGGAGTCTGTAGCGACGACGGCGGAATTGTCCGCGGAGATAAAAGACGACTCGCAACTTGATGATATGAGCACAGACACCTTCCACTCCACAAACGCATGCCGTTCGCCCTCTCGCCAGACGCGTCCCACTCTCACCTTAGCCTTACCGTGCCTCTGTTGCGCCAGCTCCGCCATGATTAGCCACGAATGTCCGCTTTGGATTAATCACCCAAAGACTCGAATCAGTTCGTTTGTGTGCCGCCGCACGTAGTTTTGCGGGTTCATATGTGCAGCGCGGCTCGCGCACTTCTGTCTGGAGATTCCAACTGCTCACGTGAATCATATTATCAAGCACCGATGAGCAATCTTCTTGAGTTCGTCATCTCAAAGACAAACTGTACCACCGCCCACCTCTTACGCACTTCCCGCTTTTGGTGAAGGAACTTGATTCCGCACTTTTAGCTTTTGGCGAAGGAACTTCATTCCGCCCACGTATTTTGGTGACGTCAGCCAGTGGCAAATGACAACTTTAGTTGGACTCACATATCAACACATCCAAGTTCCATGTCCATCCATCCATATTAAAAGAGGTTACATTGTGTATACAAATAAATAAATATATATATATATATATATATATTATGTACTTATTTATTCATTTATTTATTTATTTATATATGCTCAATATCACACTTAAGAAAAGAAACCCAGAAAATTAGATACCTTCTCAATGGATCATCCATATAATATTTCACAACTAACAAACCAACAAAATAATAAAAATGTGTAACCTTGAAAGTTTTTTTATCTGTTTGAGCTTTAAATGCTCTATTGATATTTAAGTCACTTTCCGATTAGCATGTAGGCCCTATATCATTCAAATGGATTCATAAAGAAG